>CM052704.1:102660765-102678596 GCA_028551405.1 Uromys caudimaculatus
CAAGCACTTCTTGGAATCCACAATAGTGTCTGGGTTTGGTGACAGTATATGGGATGGATCCCCAGGTGGGGCAGTCTTTGAATGGCCTTTCCTTCAGTGTCTGCTCTATACTTTGTCCTAGTATTTGCTAGGGATCATTTCTAAAGTTCGTTACATTTGTAATAATATAGAGAATAATATAGAAGATATAGAATAGGAAGAACTGACCTAATCAAATAAAACATAAGACCACAGAGGATGAAATTGAGAAAAATTAATTTGATTGTTATTTTTGAAACATTTATTTTTATTACTTTTATTTATGTGTATGTTTGTGTTTCCTTGTGACTGTTGGCCTCATGTGCAGGTGCCCATGGAAGTCAGAAGAAGCTTCAGTATCTGGAAATGGCTGAGTTCTCTGTCATTCCTGTTGAAAGCAAATGTAGAACCTCTGCAAGATCACAAAGCATGTTCAACTTCTGAGCATTCCTTTAGCCCCTACTGTTGCTTTAATATTTTTATAGCTTTATTTTTGAGATGTGATCTCGTTATCCAGGCTGACACAGATCTCATAATCCTCCCCCTCTTCCTCTTCCTTCTGCTACTCCTCCTTTCTTTCTTCCTTCCTTCCTTCCTTCCTTCCTTCCTTCCTTCCTTCCTTCCTTCCTTCCTTCCTTCCTTCCTTCCTTTCTCTCTCTGTCTCTCTCTGTCTCTCTCTCTCTCTGTCTGTCTCTGTTGCTCTCTCTGTTTCCTCTCTTTCTTCTTCTTTTTTGGATTAGTTGGGATTCAGTATGACCGACCATACTTGGCTTAATAAAAATGAAATAAAAACCCATAATTATAAAGCACAAGGAAGAAATTGTAGACAGACATAAAAATATAAGTAGCAAGACTGAAATTATACCTGAAATAAAATACATTTAAAGATTAAAAATGTAAAATCTTTGCTAATATAAGAGAACATGATTTTATAAATATGAAATATTGGTATATATCAGAGGAAGTAGATCAAAATTATAACAATAAAAAGTACTGGGAAGCCAGATTGGAAATGATAATTTCAGGTTGCAAACATCAAGCTACTAGAAACATGGAGTCTATAACATACACATGCCTTCAAAATAATAAAGATGAAAGAGGATGTGGGGCTTCATAAGGAACAAGCTCAGCTCAAGTAAAATATTACAATTTGACTGTGAATGAATGTAGAAAGTACTTTTCCTACCTGTTTCTTAAGAAAAATTCTAGAAGATGAATTTAAGCCAATCAAGAAATAATTTCAAAAGGAGGCAAATCACTGGGAAGAACATTTACTCTATTATTCTCTGAGCCCTAAGACATAGTATCACATAAATGCTAATACATTCTCCAAAAAGAGGATTAATAAACAACAGGAAGAAGGGTTGGAACTCACCTTTAGTCCCAGCAAATGGGAGGCATCCACATGTGGAGTTCTGTGAGTCCAGACTAAACTTTATAGTGATCTCCAAGCTAGCCAAGAGTACACAGTGAGTCCCTATCTAAAAATGTGCTAATGGAGTAAGCTTGTTGGATTTCCAAGGTACAGATAATGTAATTTATAGTTGCCAAATTATATATTAAAAGATCAGATAAAAAATGAGAAATTCTCCAAGAATCTGTTAAGAAAAGCAAAACAAAAACAGACAAAAAATAACTGGATTGTTGGTAATAGTTACCTTTAGTATAAAAATATAGTGAAATAACAGCAATTTTTATTTTTTTAGAAAACATTACTGGGGAATTAGTATAAATTAAAATATTTAGTTACAACTATGCACTGGGAAGAGGGAAGTACTCAGATCTTCTAGAACAATAGTTGTAGCATCTTGAATGGTGTTGTGGGTTTCAAATACCTCCTTCTCTCTTGCCCAATTGGAAAAATGTAATGTACCCACATAATGACTATAGAAATATTCATGGACAACCTGTACTAATGTGTCAAATGTTACATATGTAATTGTGATGTTTTCTATCCAACTGATGGTCTTCACATCATTTCTTCAGTCAACCATGTAAGAACTGTTAGGTTAGGAGAGACCAAACGAAAACCTGCAAACTTTCCATTTCCCCTAGACCCAACCAAAATTTTAAAAAGGAAAAGCCATGACCTGAATTGAATTTCAGATTACTGCCAACCTTAGAGTGGTGGTTCCCATCATATTCCCTTGATTATTCTTGGATGGGCTTTATGACCAGCAAACAGACGAAAGTGAGGGAGAATGAGTCATCGGGGTCATGGCTAGTAGTAGTTCAAATATGAGTGACTGTGCTTGTTGTGGGATGTTTTCCTGTGCAGTGGTAACAAACTACAGACTGTGAGCTTCATAAACAGCTTGTTTATCCCTTCACTTTACTGAAAATTAGACCAAACAAAAACACTGCCCTGACAATCTGAGACTGAGTAGAATCCTTCTGTGCCTCGTCTCGATAGTCAGTTCTTGTCATTCCTTAGCTTCCAGTTACATCATTCCAGTCTCCACCTCTGTCATCATGTGACATTGTGCCTGTGTGTCTGTATCATTTTATAGGGACATGACTCGTGTTGTATGTGGACCCATCCTAATTATGCCATCTTATATTTACTATATATGAAAAAAAACCTATTTCCAAAGAAAGTAACATTTTTAGTTTCTGTGGGCTAGGATATCAACATAGCTCTTTAAAGATCATAATCTAATATATAGTGTGGTATAATTCCCTGGTGCATATCAATTCACCTAGTAACTGATGTGTGTTAGTCTGTTGAATTAGTTATTTTCCCATTATCTTCTTGTAAGAGAATCAAAACCTCATCCTCATATAGAAAGGCTAAGGGTGTATATTCCCCCTCTTACCAAAGCTCTTCAGTTTCATGCCTTTTAGCTCCATGCATTATTTCAGGAATCTTCTTTTTCTGGATAGTACATAGTCTACCATCCTGTTTCAATATGTGGATGACATCATTTTATTCAAACTGCATGAAATTGAACTTTGAGTTTTCCCCAAAGGCCCATGTATTAAAGGCTCAGAAAATAAAATAATGCTGTGGGAAAATGGTGAACAGTTTAAGAGGTGTAGCTTGGTGGAAGTTCTTGGTTTATTGAGGGGATATCATCAGTGTGGTTTGTGGGATCAAATTCTTCCTTGATCTTTGTTTCCTAGATGATGATTGGCAATGCCTAGATACTCCATTTCCTTTGACATGTTGTGTCACCATAGAAACCTAACAATGAGGCCCGTTGACCATGCACTAAAATCTCCAATGCAGAAAGCAGTTTGTTAATGCTGCCAATGGCAACTGAATGTATCATGGTCATGAAGAATAATAGTGAAAGGAAATTATTCCAGTGGGTAGAACTAAGAACACATTCCATCATACACTACACATGGAGAAAAGAAATCATGTGTGTCTAGAAGCTATTTAAAATTCATAATTTTATAAATTTACTACTTCAGTCATTTTCTAACCATTAAAATATGACTATCACATATAGTAGAAAACAAGCATTCACATCGCTCTGCATTACCTGTGTTCAAAAGTGTAAAGGTGTATTCTATAGAGATTCAACGATTGCAAAATCAATGGCATTTTAGGAATGTTTCTATGAGGAAACAGTCACAGTGCTCACATTTTGTGCCACTAAAAATGAAGTAAACCCTCTTGTACAGAGATTAGCCTTTCTGAAACTACATGTTTGTGTATTGGCTGATTCTGTGCCAACTTGAGACAAGCTAGAGTAATGAGACAGAAAGGAGCCTCAGTTGAGGAAATGCTTCCATGAGATTCAGTTGTAAAGTATTTTCTCAATTAGTGATCAGTGTGGGAGGGCCCAGCCCATTATGTGTTGGTATCCCTGGGCTGGTGGTCCTGGGTTCTATAAGAAAGCAGGCTGAGCAAGCCTTGGGAAGCAAGCTAATAAACAGGACCCCTCCATAGCCTCTGTATCAGCTCTTGGCTCCATTGTCTTGCTTATGTTTCTGCCTTAACCTCCTTTGTTGATGAACAACAACGTAGAATTGTAAGCTACATAAACACCTTTCTCCCCAACTTGCCTTTTGTTCATGGGATTTCATCACATTGACAGAAACCCTAATTAACACAATGTACCTGAAATTGTTCCTTATTCCATTTAGAATATGACTAGGCTTTTCCACAAAGAAGAAAATACAAATTTATGAAAAATTGTTTAACATCCTTAGATATCATGCAGGTGCAAATCAAAACAACATTGACATTTCTTCTCAGTCAGATTAGCTGTCATCAAGAAAATAAATGACAATGAAATCTGAAGTGTATATGAGGGAAAATGAATATTTAGACAGTGCTGCTGGGGATAAATGCTGGTATATTCACTAGAGAAACAAACAAACTAAAAAAGTAAATGTACAGTTACCATACAATCTAGATGTAACATTCACTGGTGTATACTCGAATGGATCTAAATTTAAAAAGTCATATTTTCCTCTCATTCATATACATGTGTTTAGTGTGCATGTGTATGTATGTATGTGTGTTTGCATGTGTGTATATGTGTGTGCATGTGTGTATATGTGTGTGCATGTGTATGTGTGTGCATGTGTGTGCATTATATATACATGATGAAAATTGAGTGGGAAAAGGAACCATTGTGGAGAAGACTGGGTCAAAAGAGGGTAATAGAAGAATAAGAGCAAACTCTAATGATAAGCAGATGTGAAAATGTCATAAAAAACTCATTACTTTTATGCAAATTAAGTAAACATTTAATAATTAGGAAATGTGAGTGGTAGAGTGATTGCTTGAATGCAGAGGAAAAGAAGGCACTGTAGCAGGACTCAGCTGCAACATGGTGGTCCTGCTACTTAGGTCTCAGGCTTTAGCAGGCTTAATGAGGCTAACCCTTCTAGTTTTCAAATATTGTCTTATGCACATGACCAAAGTCAAGTCAAGGACTGTGGGCTGCTAACAGTTCATGTTCAGTGTATGAGGGAATGTGCTCTTTCTTTCTGCCTGTTGGGATAATTTCTTTTCATTAGTATTTATCATGACTTATGATACACTGAGTTCCCACTGACAGGATTTAACAACACCAATACCTCCCATGAATACACTTCTCTCATTGCTGCTACCAAATTTTTGACAAGAATCATCAAGGCAGAAAAGGTTTATTTTGGCTTATGGTATGAGAAGATAAGTCCATCATGGTGGAAACCACTCCTGACTGTGGAAGTGGGTGTATGCGATGACCTGCTCACATCTTGGTAGGCCAGAAAACTGAGACAGTAAAATAACCTGAAGCCCTTCTTCTTTACTTCTTTTTATTTAATCCATGACCCAAATTATAAAAAAAAAAAAAAAAAAAAAAAAGATGGTACCACAAACAATCATGATGTGTCTCCCCTCCTCAGTTAAATCTCTCTGGAAGAGTTCTCATTTTAAACCCAGTCCAGTTGGCCATGAAGATAAACTCTCTATGAACCAGGTCTTTGTTTCTTTCCTGCCTTGTAAACAGCTGGCAGAACAAATTCTATGAGTGCTAGAAGAGATGAAGGATGACGTTTGAGCACTCCAGATACAGGTGATGTGGGAATCTCTGCCATGTCTTTCTGTACTTACCCTCAGGATCTCCTTGAACCTGATCTCCAAAATGCTTTCCCACTGTATCCTGGTTTTCTGCTTCAGCAACAAAATTATGTGTCAGTAGATCTGATGATAACTGCTTTATGGCATTCAATTATATTCTCTTTATCACTTTATCAGTCACTCAATCCCCTATAATAAACAGTCCGTAGATGTCAGAAAAGGAAGTTAGATAAATGAGAACAGAATTTAGCAGGGTGGTTTGGACTGAAAACATGAATTTATAAGCGGTTACCAAATAGATAGTTGCAAAGCCACATCATTGAATGAGATCACCAAACAAGCTAAATACTCCACAATATGAAAGAACATCTGTTGAATAAAATAAGATCTCATCCTCTTCAACATCAAACTGTGCTTTTGAAACTGACCTGAATCATCTGTAAGTTTCTCTATAAGCATGATCATCCAATGCATTTGGTCCAAGAAACTACTAATAAAGGGTGAGGGGGCAGCAATCAATGATCTGCAGAGTCTCAGAACTCTCTGGTATTTTAAGCATACATGTGCTCATATGGATGAGTTCACTGAAACTTTAAATGGCAATTTTCACAAAGTTATTTGAAAACCACAGGACCAGAAGATTGGATCTTGGGAGGAAGATGAACATCCTTTGTGAGCTTAATCTTTTATAATACACAATGCTCTGGGCTTTTATATTTAGTGTACCTGTGAGCTTTTCTGCCAACCTAGATTAACTCTCCAGAAGTTTACTATGTTATCCAAACTCTATGTCCCCTAAGGGGATTGTAATCTTGAGTAGCAACCAAAATATTTCTCCAGTATCTATGGATAGTCAATAGGCTTCTGCAAAATGGTGTTAAGTGTGGTCCTTTTCATTATTTCTCAATTTATTTTTTTGGACATGTACAATGTTTATTTCAAATGGCAGTCACTATTTGATATGGCATATATCAACGTTCATTCATTCAAAAATACATTATCACCAGTGTTCACAATACACAGAGAAAAGTAAATGCTATTTACAAATGAACATGAAGTGGTTCCCTCTAATATATTTGGGAAAATGTTTAATTTTGTTACAGCATTTCTCAGCATAATTGTGATCACTGGGTAGCTACTGTTTACTTGGTGGTTCTGAAATGCATTTGACAAAAGAAAATTGAATATCACTTAAGATCATTAATATAAACCATAACAACCTCAGTTTTAGAAGGATTTATACAGAAAGGCACAGGTGTGTAGCAAGTATGTGTGTAGAATTTTAAAGCATAAAATTCCCAAAGCCATGTGTATTTTCAATTCAATTCCATTGATCAACTTGTCTATTTTTTTAAAATATTTATTTTTAATCTTTTTTTTAACAGTCCAGTTGTTATCCCTCTTCTGATCTGTTTTCTGCCAGTTTCTCATCGCATTCCTCCACCAGTCTCCAAGAGGATGTCCCCAACTCCCACCCTCCTACTCTCCCACCCCGCCACACACACCATATCCCACCAGGCCTCCCCACAGGGACCTCAAGTTACTCAAGGGTTAGGTGCATCTTCTCTCACTGTGACCAGACCAGGCAGTCCTCTGCTGTATATGTGCTGGGGGCCTCGGACCAGCTACTTTATCCTGCCTGATTGGTGGCTCAGTGTCTGAGAGATCTCATGAGTCCAGGTTAGTTGAGACTGCTGGTCTTTCTATGGGGTCACCCTCCTCCTCAACTTCTTCCAGCCTTTCCCTACGTCAACCACGGGGGTCCCTGACTTCAGTCCATTGGTTGGGTATAAGTATCTGCATCTGCCTCAGTTAGCTGCTTGCTGGGTCTCTTGGAGGACAGCCATGCTAGACTCCTATCTGTAAGCACACCAGAGCATCAGTAATAATGTCAGGCTTTGGAGCCTCCCCTTGAGAAGGATCACAAATTGGGCAAGTCACTGGACCTCGTTTCCCAGATTCCACCTTACACCAATCAGAATGGCTAAGATCAAAAACTCAAGTGACAGCACTCAAATGGTGAGGATGTGGAGAAAGAGGAGCACTCCTCCATTGCTGGTGGGATTGCAACTGGTACAACCACTCTGGAAATCAATCTGGAGGTTCCTCAGAACACTGGAAATAGATCTACCTGAAGACCCAGCTATACCACTCTTGGGTATATACCCAAAAGATGCCCCATCGCGCCACATGGGCAAGTGCTTCACTATGTTCATATGTGATAGCCTGAAGCTGGAAACAATCCAGATGTCCCACAATGGAAGAATAGATACAGAAAATGTGGTTCATTTACACAATGGAATACTATTCAGCTATTAAGAATGAAGACATCATGAGTTTTGCAGGCAAACGAATGGAACTAGAAAATACCATTCTGAGTGAGGAAACTCAGATCCGAAAGGTCATATGTGTGGCCTGTACTCACTGATAAGTGGATGTTAGACCAAAAAGTACAGAATACCCAGGATACAATCCACAGAACTCAAGAAAGGCCCAAGTGAGGATCCTACTTGGGAGGGAGAAGAAAGCAATCACAGGGGGCAGAGGGAGGGAGGGACCTGGGTAGAAGAGGGAGGGGTAGGAGAAAAGGGGAACATGATTAGGTATTGGGGAACACAAGTAAAGCCCTGAGGGCCAGCAGAATGAATAGAAATATGCAACCTTGGGAGGTGGGGGGACCCCTAGAATGTACCAGAGACCTAGGAGGTGAGAGAGCTTAGGACTCAAAGGGAGGAGGGACCTTGGATGAAATGTCCAACAGTGAGGAGAGGGAACTTGTAGAGTTCACCTCCAGTAGAAAGACAGGGCATCAAGTGGAGGGATGAGGTTGCCATCCCACAGTCAAAAACTCTGACCCAGAATTGTTACTGTCTAAAAGACCTGCAGGGACAAAAAATGAAGTATATCTCAACTTTTAAGTGTCACAGTGAGATGCTTTTTATGATCTGTTAAAGTAAATAAGATCTCACTTGAAGACAGAATGGCACATTAGCAAAGTTTGTACGTATAGTTCATGATATGACTGGGGCATATTTTTCTAATCTTAAAATTTAAAAGAATTCTTAGGCAATATAGAATATCAGTACTGTTATTATATAGCATTTGGTCACATGGTCATGAATTATAAGAATATTCCAGATCATATGTATTCTCAGAGATTCTTAAAATAATGTATTGTATGGTGGCCTTAGATGTTCTCATCTATGATAGATCATGTTAAACAGTTAAACAGGTGTGTGAATCAAGCATACCCTGATACTTTTCTTCCTATACAGCTGTATACAGTTTAGAATGAATGAATGCTTTCATGAGAATGTGATTTAACTTAATTACTTTTAAAAATCTCTTAAGTCTTTCAATTCTTTTGATTCCATTAAACCTAAATGGAAAATGATCTAACTGACAGGTTCTTAGTCTATATTTCTGTTGCTAATAAGGGATACTAGCAGGGCCAGGTAGATGGCTTAGTTAGTGAAGTGCTTACAATAGAAGCTGGAGAGCTTGTATTCTGTCCCTAGCATTCAGATAAAAAAAGCTGGAAGTCAAGAGAGAGGCGGGAGGATGGAGAGGTGTGTGATCATGTGTGCACCATTTAATTTAAATGTATTCTAGAAATAAAGAAGCTTCTCAAAGCCTATAGCAATCAAAGCCATCTGTAGCTGGGTATTAAGTAGGCGTGAGAGACTCTGGAGCAGTCAGTCCTTGAATGAGACAGTGGGTGGGGTGCAGCTCTCTGAACATAGTTTGAATTTCTTTTTACAGTATTTTTATTTGGTTTGTGGGCTGTTGGAATTGTAGGTTTTAATTGCCTTCTTTTAAAAAAAAATGGAGATTTACTATGTCCAATCTTAATTGGAAAGTTTTAGATCTATCTCTGTTGTACTCGGGTCAGCTGGCTTACAGACTCTGCTTCACCCCGGCCTCCCTCCTCCACACATTTTCTTGCCATGTTTCTAACTTAACTCCGTTGAGCTGATTGTGCTTAGTGTCCAAGATTCATGCTACTGTACTGCAGGTTTGTTTTCACAGCAATAACCTCTCCAATCCCTGCGAGTCACTTAACACAGGCTTACAAAGAGTGCTGTTTGTTTGGAGATTTGGAGATCATATATTTGATGGGTTTTTGAAAACCATTTCCACTCTACTTAAAGGTGTGCTTCACTGTCAGATGCACATTTAGGTTAGGCTTGAGTTGTGATGTCGATTTGCTGCTTTTTTTAAAAAAAAAAATAGAAATAAAAATTGACTGAAAATGTTTATTTAGAGAGAGAAAGAGAGACAGAGAGAGAGAGAGAGAGAGAGAGAGAGAGAGAGAGAGAGGTTCTTATCAACCCCTCCACTCAAAGCTAAGCTAAGAACTCTATGCAGAAGCAGGAGACAGAAAGATTTTAAGAGTCAGGGATGGTGGATGACTTCAAGAAACAGTGTTTTTCCAACACTCTGGAAATCAATCTGGTGTTTTCTTAGAAAATTGGAAATAGTTCTACCTGAAGACCCAGCTATACCACTCCTGGGCATATACCTAAACAATGCTCCACCATACTACAAGGACATGTGCTCCACTATGTTCATAGCAGCATTATTTGTAATAGCCAGAAACTGGAAACAACCCAGATGCCCCTCAACCAAAGAATGGGTACAGAAAATGTGGTTCATTCACACAATGGATTACTATTCAGCTGTTAAAAAAAAACAAGGACAACATGAATTTTGCAGGCAAATGGATGGAACTAGAAAATGTCCTGAATGAGGTAACCCACACCCCAAAGGACAGGCATGATATGTACTTGCCAGTAAATAGATATTAGCCATTACGTACAGGATACCCATGATACACCCCATAGACCCAAAAAAGCTAAACAGGAAGGAAGGCCAAACAAGGATGCTCGACCCTCACTTAGAAGGGGGATTAAAATAGTCAGAAGAAACAGAGGGAGGGTGGGAATTGGGTGGGAGAAGAGATGGGGAGGTTAATGGGGAAGGGTAGAATCAGGTGTGGGGAGAGACAGGAGAGAGGGCCAGAGGGATGAATGGAAAGCTGCAGCTGCCAGGAATGGGGGTGGGGTGGGGGGAATGGGGGAGTCTCTAGGAAGTGCCAGAGACCTGGGATGAGCAAGGCTCCCAGGAGTCAATTCAGGTAACCTTAGCCAAGATGCATAACAATGTGGACATGGAACCTGAAGAGGCCACCTCCTGCAGCCAGGCAGGATTCCCAGTGGAGGAATAAGTACACCACCAACCCACCCAAAAACCTGTCAACCCAAAATGCGGGGCAAAGATGCAGCAGAGACTGAGGGAATGGCAAACCTATAACTGCCCCAACTTGAGTCCCACCCCATGGGCAAGCACCAATCCCTGATACTTTTAATGATATTATTCTGTTATGCTTACAGGCAAGAGCCTACCATAACTGTCCTCTGACAGGCTCCACCCAGCAGCTGACAGAAATGGATGCAGATACCCACAGCCAAACATTGCACAGAGGTCTGTGACTCTTACAAAGGAGTTGGAGAAGACTACAGGCCCTGAAGGGGATAAGAACTCCACAGGAAGACCAACAGAGTCAATTAAACTGGACTCTCAGAAGCTTTCAGGGACTGAGCCACTAACCAAAGGGTATACATGGGCTGGACAGAGGCCCCAGCACATATGTAGCAGCTGTGCAGCTTAGTCGTCATGTGGGTCCTCCAACAAGTAGAACAGGGGCTGCCTCTAAGCCTGACTGTGATATCCTTTTCCCAACAGGGTTGCTCTGTGTGGCCTCAGTGGGAGAGGATGAATCTAACTCTGAAGAGACTTGGGGCTCCAGGGTAGGAGGATACTAGGAATGGAGAGCACTCTCAAAGGAGAAGGGGAGAGGGCATGAGGGAGATACTCTGTGAGGGGGGGAACAGGAGGAGGGGCAGGGTTTGGGATGTAAAGTAATAAATAGGTTTTATTTTTAAATAAGATGCATCCAAAGCACATAGTAACTCACAAAGACCGTTACTGTATGCACAAGACCTGCATAGGTTCAAAGCAGACAAAATCCCACCACTGAGAAGGGGAGCAGGTGGACCCAAACTCCTAACTAAGAAGTTATTTTCAAGTGGTAACCTGCTGGGAAAGGGAAAATCAGTTTTCTCCAATGAAGTGTCACTAGTTATATCAACCACCCTCCACGGCAAGCCCAATGGCCAGAAGTAGCTTGGGCTGTGCACTTCTTCTTTTTCTTTTTGTTTGAGTGGTTTGTCTTCTGATGTTCTTTTTTGTTTGTCTATTATTATTTCGGGACTTTTGTGTGTGTGGTTTTGTTGTTGTTTTCTGGTTTGTTTTTGTTTTTGTTTTTGATGCATAGAGAGAAAGCACATGAAGTTGAGTGGGTAGAGAGGTGAGGAAGAGCTGAGAGGGGTTGGAAGGTGGGAAAGAATAATTAAAATATATATAAGTACATACAGTCTTGTATCTAACCAAGGGTTTTACTCACTGGATATCTTAGATAATTTCGTTGCTTGAAGAGGAGAACTTAAGGTCAAGGCTCAGAAAATAATCTAAACAATATTTTTTAACTTGTTCAAAAGCTTATGTTAGTATAAACTATAGCAATATTCTTTACTATAATCCCTCCGAATATTCTACAAATGTATACAGATGGGGCCATCATCATAAAAAATATCTTAACTATGCAGAAAACCTTAGTTTTAGAGGTCACGGCAGAAAATCGCCTGATAAATCTTATGAGAGGCTTGCTATCGGGTACTGGGGATTTAGCTCAGAGATAGAGAAGGTTTTCCTAGCCAGCTCAAGGCTCTGGGTCTAGTCCTCAGCTCTGAAGAGAAGAAAAGCAAAAGAAAAGAAACTGAAGCAAAGAAGAGACAAAAATAATTTGGAGGGGCTTTAAGTAAATACTCAAGACCTTTCCTTTCCCCATTCCTGTCAAATTCTCTACATATGCATGATAAAACGCAAAATCTAAAAGCCAATAGCTTGGGTTCAAAACACATTTCATGGAATTTTAGTTGGCACATCATGGCCATACTCCAGGTATTGGTAGGAGAGTTTGCTGCATATATTTCCAAAAACATTTCTTGCTGAGGTAAGTCACATTTGCCCTACAGGTATAAACACAAAAACTCAAAGCTTGAGGAAAACACACCTGACAAAGAATTTTTAAATGTGAATGTATTTTTGTCTATGCCATTGCATGAAAGTATCCCTGTGAATATTTGCACACGCCTTCCATATTCAACTGAGGAATGGAGATAATATCCTCCGATGACTGGGATAAGCTTCTGTGGCTCACAGCAGGCTGACAGGTGGGTAGTTATGTGCATTTTAACAAGATATTTTCCCACTTTTGTGTGTCTTAATTCCTGCAATGGCAATAGGATGGAAGTACTGTTTCCTGTGGGAATGGTGTGCTACAGCAGCGATCGATCTCCCTGTGGGTCTACTCTAACATGTCTTGAAGACTTTCTAGGGAGACTGGTTCCTTCAGCAAAAAAGGAAACGGAAGGCTCTCTCAGACAGGACCTACACTGTATGCTTTCTTGGTCTCTAGGATGGGAGCTTTTAACCAGTGACTGTAACATCCTACCTGGGTCCTTTCCTTGTGGGCAAAGCTTAGATTTTCTACATCTGTGAGCATGCTTAACAATTCACTGATTTAAATATTTTCGTTCTGAACATATACATCTTATTTTTCTGTTCCCTCTGGAGATTTCAATATCTGTCCAGGGCTTTTTTTTTTTTTTCCACACTGAGTAATTTAAGCAAAAAGAAACATCTTTCCCACAATTCTGGAGGTCAGAAGTCCAATATTCAGATGCTAACAGACAGAGCCAGTTTCTATGAAGATGTGTTCTCTGGATAGCAGACAACTGTAGTCGCATGAGTCTTCTGTGCATAGGAAAGAGGGAGAGCTAGAAAGAGTAGTTCCTTCTTTCTATTTTTTTTTTATTTTTTAAACATGAACCACAATTTTATTGAGTTGAAACTTTATGCTTATGGGTTAATTTATCCCTTAAAGACTCTGTCTCCAAAAATACAGCCGCAAAGAGACTGGGGAAACAGTTGAGTGTCTAGTTGACAGCAGGTGCATGTGGGCTCTATGTTTCTCATTGTTAAGATCTTCATGGGGGGAAGGGACCCTATAAAGAGCAGTGCAAGATTGGGCAGAGAATGCCATGCTCCATGAGACTAGAGATTTGTTCAGGATGCTCCTTAAGGAAGTTCACACAGGAACACAAGAAATGGGACTTTCATAAACTGTGACCTAACCCAATGAACACGTGTGAAGAAATACACATTACAATAGCCTCTTTTGCTGTGAGGTAAGTCACATTTCTAATGATTCATGAACAAGGCTTGGCCCACTTTGATTTCTCTCCAAAGACTCTCTTGTTCTTCCTGACAACTCAGTTCTACTCATGGCTGGTGGGCAGGTAATTGATAGTGGACATGTTAGCAATAAAAACATTATGACAAAATCAGACACAGGACTTATGAAGAGAAGTTTGCCATTTAAAATCTTTTCTGAATTAATGTCTTAACTATCTTTACCAGAATGCTCAATTCCAGTGTTATTTTCTTTTTCAATGTGCTTTGTTGAGAATGTCGTACATGGGTATTCTATTTACATCATTTCTTTCTTTCCGTCTCTCTTGCCCCTCACTCCTAAAACTCATGATCTCTTTTTTTTTAATTATTTATATATAATGCATATATGTAATTATTACATACATACACATACACATACGTATGTATCCCACTGAGCCCATTTAGGGTTGCTCCTACTTACATGTGTTTAGGATGACTATTTGGGATTGGATAACCTATTGGTTACACACACACACACACACACACACACACACACACAACTTGAAACCATAAAATAAACTCCCTTCAAATTACTTTTCAGCATTAAGCCTACTTAAAAATGGTTTTATTATTCATAAGGGTAAGTTGATAATAGATAAAAAATGTGAATGCTTTTAAATTTTTGTTACTTAACAAGCAATAAATGTTTTCCCACTGGTCACATTTTCCAAACACAGGAACACTACTGTTTTATCATGTAACTGTGACAAGAACTGGTAAATGTGTTTTTCGGATATGAGATGACCTCTATGTTTTGATTTTAAACAGAACTCAGATGTTACTAGTAGAGCTTAAATTTATTTACATATGAATATTGGGAGAACTATATACAAATATTTTAACATTTGATTGAAAGTTGTATGACCAAAACATCAGTCTGCATTGTAAAAACTAACGAATACCCGTGACCTTTTCTCTCTCATATCTGTTGGTGTGGAAGAGGAAAAAGAAACTCCCTGAAGGTCACACGTACCATTGCCTATTTTAGAGGTGTTAAAGATGGTCATGGCCAACAACGTCCCTCAGATACATCCTAGAGAAAACCTTTCAACAAAATGTAACACACACATATACACACACACAAAACCCACAACAACAATACACAAAAACACTAAGAATAACTAAGTACATCCCAGAAATTAGTTAAAACAAAGACTATCACAGAATAAAATAAATGTGCTTAGAAGCTACCCCTAGGAATCTGAATCTAATCAAGACAAAAAAAAATCTAAAGTTAATGAAAACTTTTCATTTGTTTTTAAATGTAAAGTGCCATAATCAGCTCTCTCTCTTAACTAATACATTTCAATATCTTAATTCTAGTTTAATAGCTAATACAATAGATAGTTTAATAACTAGTTTAATAGATTATATCTAGTTTAATAGATAATACCACTAGACTTTGTACTGTCACTTATTTGTTTCATGCTCACATATTTGTCCCTATCTTTATGAAAATAATCTGGAGGTAATTGCCTACAATCTTGTTTTAATTAGCCTGTTATATTACTAATTCCTGTTTCAGAACCAACTGTAAATTTGAGACAGATTGACAGGGAAAATAGAAACATCATTCACATCTTTCTTGTCTCCTGCTGTTTCTGGGCTTATATCCATTTGTTATTTTGTGTGGTTTCTGTCTCCTGAAAGTTACCATGCCCTTCCCCTTCCTAGGACCTTACCACAGAAACTGCTTGCCTTCAACTCCCTCCAAACCTTTCTAACCATGGACTCCAGCTCTGAACCACAAGTTATTTCGTCTCACATCTTAGGAACACTTTTTATGTTTTAATTACCTGAGCTTAATCATATTGTAAAATATTTAGATTGTTCCTCTCTCAAATGCCACGTTTAAATATACAGGAACAAGCATTTGCTTATTTAGGTTAAGCAGCCACACTCCTTCTTAACTTTAAACAAATGTAACTATTAGAACTTAGAGTCACTATCCCTGTGTAAGTTTAGGCGACTTTTGAAGAAAGGCATGAAGTTTTCATGTACTTAGTACTCTGGCAACTTGTAAGAACTGCATTACATAAGCCACAATGGAATTAAGCAATCATTTGCATTTTTCTCATTGTAATGCTGATACACAATTATTTTCAATATATTACCATACTGCTGATAGCTCAGTCCTAAACAGAACATCTTTTTAACCCACTCCAAGACCACAGAATGTCATAAAAGAGAGCCAGACGATCAGAGGAAATCAACCACAATTTTCTGTCTTCTAGACTTGTCATGACTGTTGCAATCATGACGCATATGCAATCCACTGCTGCTGTGACAAACACAAGGCTTGTATGAAAAAGAGAAGAGACATAAAAGTAGATGGGGTTTCCATGAGAAGAGGAAGAGAGTCAGCGTTTCATATCTTCTTATTCTGATACAATTATCAAGATACAATTACAGAAGTCAAAGTTACTATGAAAAGAACTCGGGCTTGAAAACCTGTTAGGAGTGTGAGTCAGGCTGTGGAGAATCTGGACCTTTTCCTGCTTCCCCAACATGGCTGCCAGCCCCGGGAGACAGTACAATGGTCAAATATGATTTCAGAACGTGAATGGAGAATTACCATGCAGCTTAGATTCCACTCTATGTTTATTATGTACACCAAAGAACTGAAAATGAGAGCTCAGATAAATATTCAAAAGAATGGTCACATCACTACTGTTCACAATGGTAAAATGTAGAAATAATCTAAGTCTAAAAACAAGTGAGTTGATAAAAAATTGTCTTACATGCATAAAATAGAGTGGATTTCAGCTGAGAAGAAGAATGAAGTGATGGTTCATGCTCCAAGATGTATACATCTAAGAACAAAGAATGCCTCGTAAAAGAAGGTATGCAAAAATGTCACCTGCTGTACTGATATGTTTAAATGAACTATTCAACCCAGGTAGCAGATTGGCAATAGTCAGATTAGGGGGAAATGAACGCAACCAAATAACTGTGGGATCTTAAGTTGGGCTTATTTCATAGTCAATTTCCTTGTCACTACAGCAGACTATGACTGCCTGGGGAGTTACAGAATGAAACTTTATTTAGCTCAAGGAAGACCAGGAAGTGGAAAGGCCTGGCATGACATCAGGTAGAGCCTGCATACTAACATGACCCAGGGCATTGCATGATAATACCCAGTGAGCTAGCCAGCAAAGTTAGCGTTTGGTTTGGAGTGAGGTAATTCATACTATAACTCATTCAGTCATTATTTGTTAATCATTGAGTGGATTAATCCTTACTCGCAAGAGCCAATCACTGCTTAAATCCATCCCATGTCACAGCCACAGAGGTGATTAAGTTTCAATGTGCTTCGCAGAGGGGGATCAATCATACTGAAAATAGAGCAGATGAAATAAGTGCTTTAGAACTGGTTAGAAGTAGCAATACACACATGTGAGTGTGCTAAATGCCACTAAGATGTTTCTTTTAAAATATTTAATGTTCTAATGTAACTTGTACATTTAAAGAGTGGATATTTACCCCTTTCCCCAAGTCATTTGTTGACATCCTAAATCCCAACATGATTATACAGGAGGGGGGAAGGCAATTTGGAAAGTATTTAGGTTTAGTTGAATTCATGAGACAGAAGCTCCTATGAGTGAGTGCTTAGAAAACCAAGAGACGCTCTGCCTGGGACACCAGGAGTCGGTAGCCAGAAAGGGGGAAACCTCTGCCTGGGACGCCAGGAGTCGGTAGCCAACGAGCGCCATAGAAAGGCGGAAACCTCTGTCTGAGCCGCCAGGAGTCGGTAGCCATCGAGCACCGGAGAGGGGTGCCCCCCCAGGAGCCTGGAAAGGCCGTGAGTGGGATTGAGGGGAGCAGCACCTCTCGCCCAGACCCGCCCGGATCTGCAGGGATCCGGGGCCTGAGAACCCGGGGACAGAAAAACTCCGAAACTTCCGGATCTCACTTGCAGGGGGAAACCTCT
>CM052704.1:102679096-102694450 GCA_028551405.1 Uromys caudimaculatus
CTAGGTCTTCCTCTTCGGGAGGACTAAGTTCGTCCTCCTCAGAGCTAGTAAGACCCAGAGCCTCTAACTCCTTCACCGGATAGAGATGTCTTTCTTCCTCCTTTCTCCTTTTCTCTCCCAGGCCCCCTTGGCCTCTCTTTCTCTCTCCCAGGGCATTCTTTCCCTTTTCTCTCATTTCTTTGGACTCGAGGTCCTCAGAAAGGTCTTTTTTCTTAGGCATGCCTTTTCTTTTTTGAGATCCCATCTTTCTGTCTTGCTCTGTTTCTGACATGCTGTCCTGCAAATCCTCCAGTGGCCCCTGTCCCGATATTACTGTCGGGCGGCAGTTTTCCTCCTCCAAACATGATTTTACCAGTTTCCACAAAGACATGGTCCCCGTAAAGAGGGCGAGTGTGGCCGATATGATAAGGATAGCTTCTATTGCGTCAGCCGATTGTGGAGGAAGGTGGGGGAAAAGCTCGTGGACGGACATGCCTCTCAGAGCTTACCTTTAGTCCTGCAGTTCTGAATCCACTCCGCAGAAGCGGAGGGTCTCCTCGGTGCCGGCGATGATGAAGTTGCTACGTTCCCGGGTTTCGGCACCAGTTGTCCCGAGCGCTATTTGGTCTCGCCAGCAAGAACCCACGCGGACACACGGATCCTTCTGCAGCAATGCGTTTATTGCATGATGAAAAGAGGAAAGACCCCGGGGCCCCAGAATGGCGCTGTTATATAGCCCCGAGGCAGCGTGTCCTCCATTGGTTGGTGCGCCCCGGGAGTGGGCGGTGATTAGTCATGTACACCCATAATGCGCTTCGGGGGTTTTCCCCCCCCCGCTATCCTTAAGTTTCCTTAGAGCGACAGCGGAGGTCAGCGCCATCTTGTAATGGTGAATACTCTAGCCGCTCCTTACACTTTCTTACTCTTTAACTCTGTTCATGAAGTTATACAAAGCATATAAAATGCTGTGAAGCTTAATTCATAAATTAGTAACATCTGTTTGAAAGAAAAGCAAGGACTAACCCCATGATGCAGAGGTCTATTGTTACATCTATCTAGAAAAGGAAACAAAACTAGACATGTGTATTAGACCTTGAAGACCCCAGTCAGCACACAGCTCAATTATTACATTGGACTTTCTTTTTCTCCTTATAAAATCCTGTGTGCCACTATGTTTGAGGCTAGCACATATCTATCTTCCAAGATGTCTCTTCTTCGATAAACATGGTTCTTTCTAATCTTTCGAGTACTAGTTTTCCCTGGATCTGTATGTGATAACAATATAAAAGAGATCAGTAGGATTTACATTAAATTCCTATAAGTTAAAAGTAAACATGATAAATCATAAAAATATACACTATAACTGTACTATACTCTCTAATAGTCATGAAAAAAATTTTGTTTTGTTTTTATTGTTTATTTTATTTTTTATTATATTTATGCATGTGTGTCTATGTGTGGTTATGTGCACATGTGAATACAAGTGTTCATCGAGTCCAGAAGAGGGTATGATATAGCCTATAGCTGAAGTTACAGGCAGTTGTGAACCACCTGGTGAGTGAGCTGGCCATCAGAGGTTCTCCTGCAGAGCAGAAAACACTGCCAGTCACTGAGTCATCTCCCCCTGTTTGTTTGTTTGTTTGTTTGTTTGTTTGTTTGTTTTGACTGGAGGATTACCTTACATTAAAGAAATTAAGAAGATATAAAAACAAAATCTAATTTGTGATCTTGGATTAGACTCTGAACTGATGGAACAAAAGGAAATAGCTATAGAATATGTCACCAAAATAATCAATGTTGACAATAAATTGGTTTCTGGTGTTGGACACTGAGTGGTACAAGTGGCTTGCCAAGTCTCAGAGACACATATACTAAAGTATTCAGAATCTAGCTGCATAAGGCCAGCTTACTTCCATTGCTTTAAATGAAAACATTACATGCTGTCAGGTGATGAGAAGAAAGGAAATGGAAAGAAGGTGGTTAATCTGGATAAAGACCGTATTTTGATGACTTATAATTTTTTTATTTTAATGGAAGTATAAAATGAAATTTACCTGATAATACAATGAAAACTGCTTAAGATTTGAACATGTGTAAGGTGGTCATTGACCAAAGCTGTGGGTATGTGTTTTGACCTCAACATTTCATTTATAACAAAAAGAATGTAGATATTCTTTATTAATGTTTTAATTTATAACTGGCATTGAACTAGGCACTTGGTACACATTACATTAATTTACATAGCACTCTTATAGCCCTAGAGCACTCATGTTACTGATAAAGATGCTGAAGAGATGGGAATTTAATATGGTTTGCTTACAGCTATTATAAGGGTCCTTTAAGCGAAAACTTAAGGGTTATTTGGGAAGCCAGTTGTGTTGGAAAGTGTTTTGCTAAGGTAAACATATGAAGGAACATTTCACTTAAGTGGACTCAGGTGAAAGACTAAACTAAGTAAGACAGACTCATGAAGGAATGTTTTGCTGAAGCAGACAGGGGTGAAAGGGTGTTCTCCTATTGCAAACATGTGAAAGGACACATGATTAAGGATTCTTTGCTAATGACACACATGTATTGGCCCACCTTACATTGTGTAGTTGAGCTCATTTGTTGGGACTCCATAGAGAGAAATGCACCCAAAAACTTCTAGTCATGTGCTATAGCTTCTTGCTACTTCCTTGGACTCAGGCCAATTGGAAGAGTGATGTCAGCTGAGACAAACTTATGTGCTGAGGCAAGACATGTGGGAGGCAAGACCCATGAGGACATGTGATGTTTGGAGGGCATATAAATAGTACTCAACAATCAGTGACAGTAGCTGAGCGTGGCTTGCTGGCAGAGCTAGCTGTGCAATGCTTGCTGGTCTTGTGTAATGCTTGTTGGTCTCAAGTCTTCTATGATCTTCTCTTTGTTGAGAAAGGCACAGCTGAGACTTTTCCTGGCTGCTCCTGTTGGCCCTGATCCCTTCTGCTGACTTATGCTGAGGCCAAGTCCTGGACATATCTGGTAGGTAGTACCACCTATGCTGATTCATGTTTGCTATTCTGACTTGACTGAACTAGACTGCTGGTATATTCATGAAGTGTTTGCAAGTGGATTGAGATGCTGCTGCTAACCTGTGAACTGAACTGCTGATTTTCAGACAACACAGATTGGAATTGCTCCAAAGAACTATTTCTAAACAGGTCCACTTCCCCCATATCCTCTCTTTCCCACTACCTCTGGTGTGGCGTGGGCAAAAAGGGAGGTTAAAGGATTTAAGAACCATCATTAAAAGTAGACTGAAGGAGCTGAGGGAGTGGCAGCCCCATGGAGGGAGCAACAGTGTCAACTGGCCTGACCCCTCCCCCCCAGTGCTCCTGGAGGCTGAACCACCAACCAAAGAATACACATGGAGGGACCCATGGCTCGGACCACATATGTAGCAGAGGAGGGACTTGTTGGCCATCAAGGGGAGGAGAGGCCCTTGGGCCTGAGGCCCCAGTATAGGGGAATGTCAAGGTGGGAATATGGGAGTGGGTGGGTGGGTGGGTTGGAGGGGGGAATACCCTCATAGAGGCGGGGGAGGGGGTGGGGATAGGGGGTTTCCAAAGAGGAGACCTAGAAAGGGGGAAACATTGGTAATGTAAATAAAGTATCAAAAAATAATAAAATAAATAAATAAATAAAAGTAGACATTGAAAAAAAATTAAATTTAAAGGTACATGATTCAAGAAGAATGATATCCCAGACTCAAATAGTATGCCACAACAAAGAATGTTTATTCTGCAGAGAACCTGCATGCAGGGTTCCACTATACATCAGGATGTAAGACAGAGGTATGGATTTTGCAAGGTTAATTTAAAGGCTGTTAGGGGAGGAGTGGGTGGCTTTTACCTTTGTTTCCCTTGATTGGTTGGTTCTATTTCCACGCATATGGGTGCTTTAGGGATTGTTTGGAGCGCTGGGGGATTTTGGGGAACTTTTGCTGATTAACTATGCTAGGCTCAAGCTAGGTGGAGAGGCAGCATCTACAGCTCCTCCCTGACTGCCTGTGAGGTTCTAGCAGGCTAGGCGGTGGGGCAGCTTCCTGGTTGGCTACCCGTGAAGGGTAGTTTTTTCTGGAATTGACTTGCTTTGGACTTTTCCAGTCAAGAAACTTAAACTTAGTCTGCCAAACTGCCAGTTTGCAGTCTGCCATGGAGTCAGCCTGGCTCTGGCTAACTCAGTCCTCTCAATGTATAGTTAGAGTGTAGATAGAGACACCAGGGCTTTATCTCAAAATAGAATCACCCTATAATTCATGTTATTAAACATTACATTGCGCTACCTTTGAAATATAGTGCACATATACGATCTGTCCATTAATCATATGAAGTTGGTGTTTGGGGTTTGGGGACTTTTATTATCCAAGGGTAAGCTAGATAGTACAGTTGTTTTTCTCTTTAGCACATGATCTGCTCCAGCTTGTCTAAAACCTTGTAGTCTTTGGCTCACACCATCTTAATAAAGCCCAGGTGAATTTGGCCAGATTATATGACACATGTTCAAGTTGTGTTTGATTCCAAATTAAGTATCTAGATGATTTATGGTAAAGAGTTTCCCTCCGCCTTTCCCACGTGGATTCTAATTCTAATCTTCAACCATCTCTTCCGACACTTTCAGCATTTAGCACCTTCCCATTTAAAGCCTCCCCTGTTATTTTTACAACCACAGGAGACAGTTACCTACTCTAACACCTGCTATTGCTTCCTTATTGTTTTATTTTTAAGAAAAGAAATGAACTTATATTAATGCAAGTACCTTATATTCTACCAGGTCCAAAGAGAAAAAGAATTGCTTTCTTCAGATATCTAAAGGTTTTTTTTATTATACAAGAGCTTTATAACTTTATAATAATAAGGATCATTTAAGTGATTTAAAACTTTTAAAAAATTTCATTTTCATTTTAAATGTTCATGTTCATGTTCCTTGCAATTTAAAAAACACACATAAAGGCAATTTCAGTTTAGGGACAGATAACTTAAATCTAAATCTGGTTAAAGAATTAAATTATATAAAATATAAACGTACCAAAGTTTCATCTCCAAGATGAGCTAAAACCCCAACCCACATGAAAGTTCAAACTGCTTCATGACTAACTTATTTTATTTTTCTAGTTTTCTACAGTTCTTGATTAGTCTAACACCAGAGTCATTATTTCCATAATTGTGTAAGACAAGCTTTTGAGCTGACTAAAATTAGGAAGCCCAGAAAAGTCTCCAGCCAAAGGCTGTTTTCCATTGGCTTTGTTTTATTACAGTTTCATGTACTCAAAAAACAAAGAGAAAAATCCTCTTTCATGAGACATCCAGATTTTTTTTCAGATAAAAGTTCAATGAAATATGTAAACACCAGCATTAGTATGAAACTCACAGTGGTTAAGCATTGTTTGGATTCACCATTTACAAGCAAGCAAGCTGAGACAGAACACTCCCTAACAGGTAAGGTTGTCTGCTATGCCTATTTGGCCAGAGTGATCTGTCTTAAACTACTTTTCTTCCCCTAATCGGGGGTGGGGGGACAATTGTGTGTCAAGGGCTTTGTAAAGATGAGCAGTCCACATTTAATAGTGCCAACTTGCTCAATGCCCCTATCATCTCCACTATACATAATTTTTGATGGAATCTCAGATCTAGTTCTATTGCTTGGAGTTAGTACATGGAAAGCCAAGGATCTCTGAATTAAATGATGTTTCCATTGTAAACTAACTTACAATCAATCTTGGCATCCAATGCTTCATTCCTGAGTTAGAACTCTTTTTTGTTTGTAGATTCCCTACAAAAACAATTGCTTTTGAAGTTTTAATTCACTAATTCCCTGGCAGAAATGTCTGATGATTATAGCAATTTGCATTGGTATGTCTCCTATCCTTTTCAGTAAGAATGGCCATAAGAATTTAAGATAGGTAAGAATGACAAAGTCACAGCCATCCATTGGGGTTACTACTAACATGAGGTCCTATGGTCTTAAGTAGGAAAGAACCCCATCTTCTTAGAGCCAGTCAGAAAAAGAATATTCCCAGCACATAGTCCTCATCAGAGTTTGCTGATATTTGTCCCACCAGAATATTTTCCTATGGGCTGGCAATCATGACACAAGGAAAGCATCCTGGGTATTCACCCCCTGAGCAGAGACAGCAAGCCAGGCAAATGGCAGTTCCTAGAAGTACTTTTATGGAACAGGCTTATGAAACCTTTCTTTGTAGCTTATAAAACTATCCCTTGGAAGTGCCTAACCTTGCAGAATCTTGATGTGCCAGGGTGGGGAGATTCCAGGGGAGGCCCACACACTCAGAGGAGAAGGGGAGGGAAAGAAATAAAAAATACAAACTGTCCTTTGGTTCTCCATGTGTAGTCCTCAAAATAGGTCTAACTCCACTATTCATTATTGTTATTTTGCTTACTCTGCTCTGTTGTGAATGGCTCTGTGCTGCCTGCATTTTGATTTTAATTTCCATTCTCCTGGGAGGGGTTGCAGACAAGGAGTGAGTCCTGTACTCAGGTGACTTCTTGTGAACCAATCTCCTAATAAATAAAGGAGCCAATCACTGAGCAGGTAGGAGGGACTTCCAGGTTGGATAGGGGAAGAGAGGGGGGAAGAGAGAGGGTTCTTTTGGAACAGGGACAGCCTAAGTATAAAATATAGCTGCTAGAGTTTTCCAGTATCATGGCGGATCCGCAAAGATTCACCACTGGAAGAGTCAGATTTTAATAAGGCTTCCAAGATTAGGTTTTAGTTGTAGCACCCAGAGATTGAGTTTCCATTGTTTCTGAACTAAGTTTGTGTGGTATTTTTCTTCTCGAGGTGGCTTGTCTGGGTTCAAGAGAGAAAGGTACAGCAGCAAAGTGTGGGTATGCCTGATGTGTACCACTAAGGCCGTAGGGGGTTTGAAGCATTGGGCTGGCGTGTTAGCGACCTACCAGTGGGAACCTAGTGAGCTGGGTGGACAGATTTTGGAGCTTTGGATCAGTCTCTATGAGATAAAAACAGGTTGGCCACTGCCCACCAGTACATAGCCGGCCAGCCTGCCAGAGCAGAGAGAAGCCGGGCACAAGTGCAGAAATGTGCTGGCTCATTTTTTAATATTTCCCACAACACTGCTAAGAATCTGCTTAATTTTTATCAAACTATTCAAAAATAGGATTCATCATTTTCATTTCACAATGTAAATGGTGAGTCTTAAGGAAGCTAAGCAAGCTCTTCTAGCTTTCTTGTTTCGACATTGACATTGGGAAGTCCACAGTTTACAGCTAAGTTTTCATCAATACATGTGCTTATGCTTTCATGTATGTTTTAAGGTTCCAAGAATGTAAAGATATCAATCATTTTAGGATTCAATTTCCTTACAGTTAGGAAAATGTCTAGTTAAAGTGTTGAATTTGAAGTATAAGACACACAGTATCTTGAAGTCAAGATCTGGAAATAAAAATAGCAAAGAAATAAACTAAAGCGTCCTGTGGAAGACTAAACTTGTTGTTACATTCCAGTTCAGTTACAGAGTGCACAGGTATCAAGAATGACTTGATCCACTTAATAGATGGGAAAAAGAAGGGTATACAGAATTTTTCTGACACTTTTTTATTTTATCCTAAAGGAAGGTGACGATTCTTCCTATAGTAGGATATTTATTGTATTAACTAAGATCCTCTGAAAGAAGGGAAATGTATACATGACATAGAAAACTGCACTTATCCTATATTCTTAAAGTGAGAGACACACGGAGGGTGGGACTAAAGGAGGGCAAGAGAGGGAGACAAAACCTGGATGTGAGAAAAACAGTTAAGTTATATACGTCCAAAATCAGTTGGCCCAAAGAAGCTTTAAACATCTTGGTTACTTTTTTTAACTATAAGAGCAACAAAAATTTTAATTCTAAAATGCAGAATCAGTACTCCATATATTCTGTAGGTATCTGTCTTAGTTAATGCTTCTACTGCTGTGATAAGACACCATGACCAAAAGTAACTGGAGGATGAAAATATTAATGTTATCTTATAACACTCAGATCACAGACTGTCACTGAGGGAAGTCAGGACAGGAACTCAAGGTGGAAACCTGGAGACAGAATCTGAAGCAGAAGCCACAGAGGAACTCTGCTTACAGGGTTGTTCTTCATGGCTTGCTAGGTCTGCTTTCTTGAGCAACCCTAAAACCACCTACACGAGGTGGCACCTCCCACAGTGGCTGGGTTTTCTCACATCAGTCATAAATCTAAAAATGCTCTACAGACTTGCCTGCACGCAGTCTGATGGAATCAGTATCTCAGAATCTCGACTGTGGTTCCTCTTCTGACGTCACTTTGCAAGGTGTCAGTCGACAGAAGCAGAAACAAAGGACATGATTGTGTTATCTGTTATGTGGCTCTGATCTTGCTCATATTTGTGGTTACATCATTCTTGTCCTAATATATGTGGTATTAAGTGGGAGAACTCTGCTAGCTTTAATACTTGTCTGTAAATCTTCTCTTTGTGTTGATGGAAGAAAGAGATGTGAACAGTAATGTTTGTCACAGCTCACTGTTATTACCCTTTAGAAGGATAAGCTTTATAATAAAGGACAAATAGCAAAGTCAAAGAAACATATCTTCTACTGGCTCATCAAGAAAATTCTACATATTTCAATATTCTCTCTAAGTACCCACACATCATATGGATAGCTTGCAAAATCTTGCTTTAATGAAACACATTTGGAATATGATTTTAATGGAACACATTTTTACCTTTATGTCATGCTTTCTGAAATAGAATGCAGGTTTGCACCAGGATGCATGCTCACCAGTCAGGCGCTCTTAACTGTTATCAGCCACCTGTGTGTACAGCTCTCTCATCAACACTTTCATTTCCTCTGGTTTATTAGACACTGCTTCACATTTCCCAAAATGAAAAGCACCGATGCTTTCGATGTATGGCTTATTTTGTAATATTAGTAGTTTGCATCTCCATGGCAATTTTCTCTTAAATTTAATCTACCCATCCCAGTAATACATAACCCCTTATCCCTAGCACTTTTTTAAAGGCAGCACAAAAATGTTGAAAGATCAATATATATTGGAAATATCTTGGCTAGAAAAGCTTAGCTGGAGGCAAGCATCTCAGAGGTATTTATAATCCAAAAAGAGATTGAAGTACCTGTGAAAAAATCCATCCATGATCCAGAAAGAGAAATATAAAAAGAGTCTACTGTCACATCAATAAAGCATTTTTCAAGTTGTAAAAAGTGAGTAATCTGTCTCACCTGTTGTGCCTTAACCATATATCATGGAAAACTTGAGTTGTAAATTACAACATTTGTTTAAGGAATCTTTTTACATTTTGCAAATTCAGACTAAGGAGAGGTGCCTATTTAAAATTCACACACACAAACTTTGAAGTCACATCATGATATATTGAACACGATACTTAGATGTGAACCTTTTCCCAACTTGTCAGAAATGCTGCTGCTCTATTAGACAGTTTCTACAACTAGTTAACACACTTGTGCACTACAGCTGATGGCAACTGATCATGACAGGTCACTTTAACTTTATGGCCCATGGAGGAAAACATTAGAGTGAACTGTGTCATGGCATCAGCACTTACTGACAATGCCTTGTGAGGTAGACACTAGGTATTTCACCCCACACTTCGAATACTATTTTAATATTTTCAGCTGTTTCAGAGTAATCCAAAGCATATATAGAAATTAACACATGTGATTTTTTAGAATGTTTGTATCTTCCTGAGTTTTATAATATTTTTCAGAAAATTAAATGTCATTAATTTGTCAAAGGAAAATAAAGTTCAGATAGATGTTTGTTTTGCTAATCATAATGCCCATATTCTAATGCTAACCATGAATAGATACATGTTGGATTGGCAGCATTTTTCCAATTGCCTCATTATGTTTACTGTTTGTCACTTCTAACATTCGGAGTAGAGATCTAGTACTTTGAACCACTCTTCTGGGTACCTACTTTTTCATTTTTTGAGTGTAAAATAGATATATGACCTTCCCAATTGAACTAGTCATGCCATCTTGGGAGGATGATCTAAATAGTGAACAGAAAACCGAGGCATTTCTTATCCAGTTCAACCCTTTCAGTCTTCATTCTCTATGTGGCTGTTTCCTAATGGCCTATCAGGAATATTCCAATTGTTCTGTATTGTTTCAAATGTCCCTTGGCGGCTTGAAAAGATCATTTAATATCCTCTGAGATGAAAAAAGGACAGAACCCAAACCATTTGAATGCTTGCTGCTGAACGTGCTAAATGAGCTGCGTAATGCGAACCACATTTACAATACACTTTAATGGTAAGCCTATCCAATTTGTGATTTAAGAGGTCAAAGACTGGTTATTTTTGCATTCTTTGTCATTTAAGGAGAAGCAGACTGGGAAGCATACACTCTCAGGCCTTATAAAACTGATGCAGTTATTTTGACTAATAGACATTTATAGCCAATGTTCTGGTGGTAGAAAAACATCCTTGTAAGACTGTAAACCAGTAGGAGAACTCACTGCATCCTAACGTGTCCACAGTCATCACTATGAGGCAAAGCCAAAAAAGGATGAGGCAACTTCCTTGTTAGTAACTTTACATACTGTAGATAATTTCCTTCAATTCAAGATTCTCTCTGTCTGTCTCTCTCTGTCTCTGCCCCGCCCCCATATGTGTATAAGTTTGGACATGTAGTCAACAGTCATAGTTCACGTCAAATATGTGAAGACTGACAAAAAAAAAAAAAACTTGTATGAATTTCTTTCCCTCCTGGAACTTGGTGATTTTATTTCAATAAAAAACATTTTCTATGCAATTATGAAAATTTACTTTTATTGTTGTTGAACCTGAGAGAAAGATGCTACCACATCAAGGAGTTTTGGTGTGCAAAGTGATGGGATCAAAATGAAATTGAAAGACTTAAAAACAGACACAGTGTGAAGATCTGTTTTGATTCCTGCAAAGGTGAGGGTGGGGTTTCCTCGGGATGTTTCTCTCAGCCTAAATGTTCACCTGTCAGAGAGGCATTATGCATGTTCCTTTCACTCCAGTTTCACCAGGCTCACACTGCTGGATAAAAGGTGGAAGTTTGTTAACATTTGGCCCCACAAAGAATCATCTACAATCAATGATCTGTTCTGTGGGCCCATAGGACTCCTTGTCTCACAGTCCACTAAGTTCCTCTAGAAAGCATTTGCTACTCTGTATCGTTGATTCTATGTTCTATACTCTCTCCTCCTTATAGGGAAAAGGATATGGAAGTTACTAAATCATCTTGGATGCCTGGGTCTTCCTCCTCCTGTGATTTTCCCCAGGCGATAATTTTCCTGTCTTATACATTAATAAAGCTGTGTCTTTTCTAATACTCCATCTGGCTATTGTCTGAGGACTCCAGGAAATGCTCAAAAAAAAAAAAAAAAAAAAAAAAAAGGAATGTTTCTTCACTCTTAAAACATAATTTTTTCATCATTTATTGGACAATATAAGAAAGCAAATATTTTAGAAATAAGAGAAAGAATAAGGATAAAATACCATATATATTTTTTATTTTCTATACTTTAACTAAAAATATATCAAGATAATTAAATTTGGTAGGAAATATATTTATGTCCAAATATAACAGCTCATAGAATTGTTCTCTTTGTTTACAATTTCTTTGAGTATTTGCCTGTTCATCTTTTCTGTACTCAAATTTGTCTTCCTTTGGCAATGTTTATAGTAAATACTACAATTAATTACACATGACTATAATTCTTGAATGAATCTATTAAAACACTTTAAAGTTTTATTTTTACTTAATGTATGTATTAGTCAGGGTTCTCTAGAGTCACAGAACTTATAGGTAGTCTCTATATAGTAAGGGAATTCGTTTATGACTTACAGTCTGTAGTCAAACTCCCCAACAACGGTCAGCAGCAGCTGTGAATGAAAACCTGAGGATCTAACAGTTGCTTGGTCCCACAAGACTCACAGGTGAAGAAGATTGAATTTTCCTCCTTCCAATGTCCTTATGGAGATCTCCAGCAGCAGGTGTGGCCCAGATTAGAGGTGTGCGTACCACCACACCTGAAACTTGTGTCTTCCAGTCTCACGATCTAGATTGCAGGTGAGCCTTCTAATTCTGGATTGTAATTCACTCCAGATATAGTCAAGTTGACAATCAGAAATAGCCACTACAATGTACATGAGTTTTTTGCCTGCATGTGTGTATGTGTGCCATGCACATGCCTGGTACTTGAGCAGGCCAGAAGAGGACACTGCGTCCCCTGCAACAGGAAGTATATACACAGAGTAGTGAGCTATTACACTATTTTCACTATTACAAGTGAAAGAAGCCAGATATAAAAGAATATGGAATCTATGCTGATTCTACTTGGGAGAGTTCAATCCTACCCAGGTTGTTAAAAGGTAGAACAGCACTCAGATTTTGTATGGGAAAATAATTATAGTACTTTAAAGGGGGAGGACTTAATTCAAAATGATGCTTTAGCTTACCTGAAGTGGGAACTCTATGCATGTGGTCAACTAGGCATAATATTGGAGCTGTGCATCTCTGAAACTTCACCTTTCCACATACCTTACTATTGAAATAAAATTATAATGTTCGACTTGCTTTTTTAATTGAATTATTAACAGGCATTTGTTTTATCTATATATTGTTTGCTACAAATATGTAGGTTGGGTATTCACTAATAGAATACATTAAAATTGAGACTCACTTATCTGATTATTTATAATCAGCTGATTAATAAACATTTTTTAGAGGAATGAAATAATCAAAATTCTAACATATATCAAAGTAAGACAGAAACATTGAGATAGAAGTAAATAAGAGAAAGAGAAAGTATCAGGTCAGTTCTTTTGCAAATTGTGAGACGACATATTGTGAAATTATTTCCTAGATTAGATTTAGCAATGTCTTTGTTTCTGTTGTAGAAATACAAGATAAGTTTCAGTGGCAAATGATTTCAGTACAACTGTTAGAAAACTGATGAATTTAATGCTATTGCTGAAATTTCTCAAAATGAAACTTTGTAACATGCAACTCAAATTAATACACTTATGAATTTTTTATTTTAATTATTTTATTTATTTACATTCCAGTTGTTGCCCCCTCCCAGTACCCCCTCCCATAGGGGGTCATTAAACTGAAAAGTTTCTATGAGGCAAAAGACACCATCAGTAGGACAAATGAGCAACGTACAGATTGGGAAAAAAACTTCATTAACCCCACATCTTATAGAGGGTTAATATCCAAAATATATAAAAAATTCAAGAAGTTAACCTCCAAAAAAAACCCAAACAACCCAATTAAGAAATGAAGTACAGAGCCAAATAGAGAGTTCAGAACAGAAGAGTCTCATATGGCCAAGAAGCACTTAAAGAAATGTTCAAAGTCCTTAGTCATCAGGGAACTGCACATCGATATGACCCTGAGATTCCTCCTCACACCAATCACACCAATAAGAATGGCTAAGATTAAAAATTCAAATGACAGCACATGCTGGCCAGGATGTGGAGAGAGGAACACTCCTCCATTGCTGGTGGGACTGCAAACTGGTACAGCCACTGTGGAAATCAATCTGGTGACTCCTCAGAAAATTGGAAATAGTTCTGTCTAGAGACCCAGCAATACCACTTTTGGGCATATATCCAAACCATGCCCCACTATACCACAAGGACACATGATCCACTATGTTCATGGCAGCCTTATTTGTAATAGCCAGAAGCTGGAAACAACACAGATGTCCCCTCAACTGAAGAATGGATATAGAAAATGTGGTTCATTTACACAATGGAATACTATTCAGCTATTAAAGATGAGGACATCATGAATTTGCGGGCAAATGGATAGAACTAGAAAGTATCATCCTGAGTGAGGTAACTCAGATCCAAAAGGATATGCATAGTATGTACTCACTGATAAGTGGATATTAGCAAAAAGTACAGAATACCTAGGATACAACCCACAGACCCTAAAAAGTGTAACTAGTAGAAGGCCCAAGTGAGCATGCATTAATCCCACTTGGAAGGGGGGGAGGAAATACTCACTGGAGACAGAGGGAGGGAGGGATCTGGGTAGGAGAGATGAGGGGGAGGGGAAAAGAGGAACAGGATCACCTATGGGGGAGGGGAAAAGGAGAGATGCCCAGAGGGCTAGGAGAATGAATGAAAATAAGCAGCCTCAGGAGTGGGGGGTGAGGGGAATCCTCTGGAAAGTATCAGAGATCTGGAAGGTGAGATATTCTCAGGACTCATTGGGGGTAACCTTAGCCAAAATGCCCAGCATTGAGGAGAGGGAACTTGAAGAACCCACCTCCAGTAGATACACAGGGCCTCAAGTAGAAGCAGAGGGCTACTAACCCACAGTCAATATTTTTGACCCAGAATTGTTCTTGCCTAAAATAACTGCAGGGACACAAATGGAGAAGAGACTGAAGGTAAGGCGCTAATGACAATCCCACTTGGGATCCATCTCATGGGGGGGGGGGGGGCAACCAGAAGCCTAACATGGCTGTCCACCGAGAGGCCCTGCGAGCAGCTCACTAAGACAGATGCAGACACCTACACCCAACCACTGGACTAAAGTCCCAGACCCCTATGGTTGAATTAGGAGAAGAATTGAAGAAGCTGAAAGGGAGAGCAACCCCACAGGAAGACCAGGAGCCTCAACTAATCCAGACCCCAGGGAGTTCCTAGAGACTGAGCCACCAACCAGGAGCATACACAAGCCAGTCCCAGGACCCTGGTACATATGTAGCAGAGGTCTGCCTGGTCTGGCCTGAGTGGGAGATGTATTTGAGGTCCCAGGGAAGGGGGAGGAGCAACCTCTCAGAGGCAAGGAGGAGGAGGAATGGGATGAGTAACTTTGGTTGGGGCCTGGGGGAATGAAAATAAATGAAATAATTTTTAAAAATGCAAAACTAATGCAAAAGATATAAGAAAGACAAATTTTAATGTTAACCCAAGACTTTTATTACACCAATGAAAGCTCAGATCTAGATCTATAATAACCAATACCAGCTAATTAAAGTTTGGGACCCTGTTGGGTATGGGAGTATATGGCTTTAATCCCAGCACGTTTTTTTTTGTTTTTTCGAGACAGAGTTTCTCTGTGTAGCCCTGGCTGTCCTGGAACTCACTCTGTAGACCAGGCTGGCCTCGAACTCAGAAATCCACCTGCCTCTGCCTCCCAAATGCTGGGATTAAAGGCGTGTGCCACCACTGCCCGGCCAATCCCAGCACTTGTTAGACAGACAGGTAGATCTCTGTGAGTTCAAGTCAGTTAGGTGTACATAGTAAACTCCAGGCCAAACAAGGTTACATAGTGAGTGCTGGTCAATAATAATAATAATAATAATAATAATAATAATAATAA
>CM052704.1:102694550-102727559 GCA_028551405.1 Uromys caudimaculatus
TGTATTTAAGTTTACATGGGATTGCAAACAGACATCTGATATGCAAATGACTGTGTTGAAAGTTATTTCTCTATGTGGCAGCTTATTGTGAGCATTGTCTCTGTTCAAAACAAATGAGTAAAATATCAACAGGATATTAATTTATCCCAAAGTTCATATTCAAATGTGTCTTGTCCTTGTGCTAAAAATAAATGTACATGAACTATAACTGTCTTGCGTACATCTGAAATAGCAAATATATATATTTAATTCTTGAAGAATTTCATACATACATACCACGGGTTTCAATCACATTCACCATTTCTCCACTCCCGACTCCTCCCAGACCCCTTCCCTGCATCTTCTTCTCAACTTCACATACTCTCCTCATTTTATTCTGCTTGGTTATCAGTTTTTAGTAACCGACTGAGTTCAAGGAGTACTGCCCATATATGCTTTAAGGTGCGGTCATCCACTGGGGGCAAGATTGATCTTCTAAGGGCTGAATCATTAAAGAAATCTGACTCTCCCTCCTCTAGCAGTCACCAACTGTCCTCAGCTTGGAGGGTGGGTTTGCATGCTCCTCCTTCATTTGTGCTTGAATGCTCACTGGCTTAAGAAGAAAATCCACCAATAAAGTTGGTGTCTCTTTAGATATTAAAAAGCAAAAATAAAACAAAACAAACAAAAACCATAAAACCATTCATGGGTGAATAGGCTTTCAACAATATAAATTCTTGCTTCTTCAATGTTATCTTTCTATAGAAAATATGAAGTTTCTTATATGTTTGGATCACAGCATCATTGCTCTTACATTACACAGATGGTCTACAATTATGTGTTTTCTTTTAGATCTAGAGTCCTTTCATTAGAAAAATATTCATTTGCTGATTTAAATGTGAATAGTATTGGCTCTTCTCTTCCCCTCAAAGGTCTCAGTCACTGTCTGCTGGTGGTGGACATGGTCTTAACCTGTAAAAGAGTAAAACATTCAGGAGCTAGGCAAGATCCTTCATAAAATTATTTTCCACAATGATGGAACTTTCTTGTATTTTGCATTATCTACTTTGCAATAGCAAGGCTTCAAGCAGGCGACAGCGTTGTGCAATGTGTTCTATCAAACCAGCTCAGGCCCAATTCAAATAAATGTTCCTGTCAAATGTCCACATTTCCAAGGCAATGTTAAATATTCATATTGGCAAGGTTTTAATTTTTTTCTGTACACTTTGAATTCTATTACTTACACAGGCATTCTGAGAAGCTTAGATTTTTTTGAGACACATTAACTACTCTCTTAAAGTGTTGAAAGGGCATCCCCCTTTTCAATTTGCTCTTTAAAAAAACATATTACATTTATTTAGTATGTGTGTGTGTATCTGTATGAATGATTATGTGCACACGCATGCTATACTGATGCATATGTGGATTTCAGGGTCCAGCTTTCAGGACTCAATTCTGTTCTACCATGTGGGTTCCAGGTCAAACTCAGGTTGCCAGGCTTGATGGCAAACTCCCTTACCTGCTGAGCCAGCTTGCTGACCCTCATTCTGCGCAGTGTAATTCTGTAGAAATGTGCGAGTGTCCAGTGGTGAGTGTGCTCCACTGATATCCATGGAAAGAGTGGGGGTATTGGACTTAAAGCCCACTGACAAACTGTTCAGTTGAGCTCACTACAGGCAACATACCAAGTCTACAGAATCCTGGTGACCCCACCATTATTGTTCTGAAGCAGAATCTAAGGGTGTTTAAATGGCAAAGCTTCTTGCCTTGGCACTCCTTCAGTCCATTTCTTACACATTAATAAGTGTCATATATTCTATACATGCAAGCTTAGAAATGTGAAGGAATCTGGTTTCCAAAGCGGTTCAAATCAGAAATTTGGCGTGAAGATTCTATCTATTGTAATCCACCCCAGGAGCACATGCAGGCAAATGAACCAGTATCAAGATGTTGATTGTTACAGAGAACAGTGAGTGTCCTACCTTGGTACTGGTATCCATACCCATTTTTCTAGATATAACTAATATCCAGATTGGAATATGTGAACCCTAACTTGTTTAATTCTAACCAAAGTATTCTTGGTGCTATGTTTCATAGTAGATTTTAAAGCACTTGGGGGGGGGGGATAAGGAAATTTTCTTTTATTGAAAACAGTTGTATAAAACTCAAAATTTGACATTTTGAAAATTCATGGAAAGTTCCAGAAGACAGGCTAATGATTGAAATGCTGAATTCATAATGTTTCTACTTTGAGTTTTAGTACATGTATGTATCATCACCTTTCGAATCTGATCTATGTGAAGATAGTCCATAATAATTTCTATACTCATTTTAGTACATATATTATAGGATGAGTCAAAATATATTACATATATTCATATTTTAATTTAAAAATAAAGAGAAAACTATCATGGGTAAAGTTATAGAATGTAGAAATGGGAAATAGCACAGAAAAGCCTAGCAAGTTTTTAAAGCAACTTTAAGCTTCTAGTTTTTCAAATATAAATTTGAGATAATGAATACCTGTCATATTCGCCACATATGGATTGATAGCATACCAGGAGGTTTCTGTGTCCACACAACTCGGACAGTTGTTACCACAACCTGGACAGTTGTTACCACACAGTGCATTAAGCTCAAGGTTTGAAGGCATCTGTTCAATTACATGAGAAACCTTCAGTCCATTAGGAAATAAACAGCGAATGTGACATCTTCCTTGGCAACCAGTTTCCCCCAGAGGACTCTGAGTAGCGGCTCAGTTCCAGGACACTATGGGAAAACTGCAGAACCAAAGCTGACCCGTGGTGAGGGCAGTGAGAGCCTTTGTGGTACAGAGCACTTCCGAGCAAAGCCAGGGCTGGTGTCCTGGGGAAAGTAAAGCTGTGAGCCAAGGAGCAAGAGGCTCTGGCGAGCTCCAATAAAATGGGACTGGGGACAAGTGCTCTCGGGCCAGGTCAGCCCTGGGCTGCTCAGAGCACACGCCTCACATCTTGGTCTGCTTTCTCTCTTAGGCCGATGTGAATTAGTGTTTTCCCTTCTCGGCACTTTTTCTTTTTTCTTTTTATTCTTTTTTTTTCTTTCTCATTTCTCCAAGTGCAGACAGCTTAGCCAAACTGCAGATTTTAGCCAAAAAGTTACTTCATTTTGGACCTGGGGTTATAGTTTTTAAATTAATATTTACTTTGGCTCACGCTTCGATTTTGTTTATGTTTTTATCTGACAATCTAAGTCATACTTGAGAAGAGCCATTTACGGAGCAGCATGGGATGCTGGCCTTCAAGAATAAATGGGAATTAAGCTCAAAATCAGCAATCAGCAGACATAGCACTGAAGAGCCAGGTCAGCCCGTGAGGGTTCATTCCTAAGAGGTTCTTTATAAAGTTCGTCGACATAGATGCACATTGAAAGATGAGGCCTGTTTCATAACCTCTCCCTTTACTTCCTTCCCCTTATTCCCAAGAGTGATCCTTTTGAAAGATTAATTAATATAGGGAGGATTACAAAAATTTTGGAAGAGGGTTGAGATGGATAGACAATATTTACTTACAAAGCTGGAGGCCTAAGGCTATTAATAAACATGATTTATTATAAATAATCAAGGGAGTGTGATGAACTCTTAGAAGTCATTGAGTGCCAGTCTTTAGCACGGTACCAACTAGCTGTGGTCCAGGTTTTCTTCCTCACAGATACTCTCAGATCAAGTTAATATATGAAGGGAGATCAGGGTCCTGATATGTGGAGAGGATTAACAACCAGATTGCTTTTTATACTGCTTTCTATAAAAGATAAATAAATGTTTATCTCATTGCTATCATGGAAAACATTATTTTCATTTCTTTAGAGAAAGGCTTAAGTAGGACACAGAGCTGCAGAATTCTTTTAGTAAGCATTTAAAACCTACATGTGTAGTCTGTGTCAGTCTAGGTCTTCAGAGTGTTCATCTCACAGTTCTTTCTTCCTGGTACCTGTTATACTGACTTCTCTTCCCATTGTTATTACTTGCTACCTGGTAGTCTAGAGATGGCCTCCAGAGTGGTGAAACAGTCGACAGGGCTCTCTATTTTAGCTGAGTGTGTTCATCTCTGCATATGTGTTTTGAAGAGGAGTGTCCCCAGGCATACAAAGGAAAAACTGTAATGCAGGTGAAATGAAAATAAATTTAATATTACAGTCCTAAAGTGTTATCCTTTGTAGAAATTTGTCAATATTCTATAAAACAAAACATTAGAGAAGGCACATGGACATCATGTAAGAGTCCTTTGTACTATCTTTGTAACTGTCTCTTGAAAGCAACACTATTTTGAAATAAAACAGTCTTAAGATATACAAGATTGCCTTTAATCTCATATGAAATAACAGTCTACATTCTTTTAATATCTATTTTTTAAAATGCCAGCCTTTATTAACTATCAAATTATTTTATTATTTAACTCATCAATGTGGAGTTTTGCTCAAGAAGCTTATTTCCCACTCACCACCCCCATAGGTTGTGTTTCTCAAAGCCCACATTAATTCTGAAGCATGTCTCCCTCAGATATTCTGCTTATAATTTCTTCTCATGAGGTTTATTTTAGCTCAATAAGGAACTGTCATTTAAATTATATTTTAATGGCATAGTTCTCTGGGTATCTGTTTTCATTCTTCCTGACAATATTAAACAGGCAGCCAATTTCTATCCATGCTGTCCATCCTGCACTCCCAATGTTAGCTATAAATGCTCTGAGCTTATTGACAGATTTCCAGTTTCTTTTCATCTGTCTCTTTGCTGTTAGTCCCTCGCATTCTCCAGCTGTCAGCATCACTAGCCTTGAACTTTCCACACTGATATTCAAAATCCATCAGCCTCCTTAAGGAGAGTGGTTTTGTCTTATTTTGTTTTTCCTTTATCAGCACAGGTAAAGATGGCTCCCAGACCTTCCCTGTAGTTTAAGGTTAATTATCATAAGCTTGCTTCACAATTCCAAAGAAATACCAATCAGTTAATTCTATTTGGGAATCAAACTTTCAAGTACATAATTCTGATTGAATTATGTCTTCTGTCAAGTTTTGAAGACTTGTGACTTTTCAAATGGCTTAGCATCCCAAGATACATTCCCCACCTGGGCCAGAGTCTAGTCTTGAATGCCTAAAGCTGTTAGCGCAGATGACATCACTGACACACTCTATTATACAGAGGACAGCATGCATTATGTGGTCTTTCAATGAGTTGCACTTGCTTGTACTCAGGGGGCTTGCTTTTGGTATTGACACTAAGGACAAAAGTACTTAGGAGATCTGCAGAAGCCTCCTTTGCATTCCTTCTCTGACTAAACCAGGACACAGTCTTCTTCCACACTTCTATATCCAGATTTTTCTTTATAATCAACTATCATCAACATATTTATCATTTTACTCTAGTTATAAATGGTTTCTAAAATTTAGCCTTTTCACCTATTTTGTGTCCATTCTGTTTTGAAGGTGCCCAGCATCAAGAACTGGATATAACATTTTACCTAGTTGGCAAGCTTTCAGTAGGAATAGACTAAACTCCTTAATCAGAAGCATCACTAAAAGTTTTATTTTCATGTATGTAGGTTTTCACATGCTTAGAGTCCCAGAGAGATAGATGATGCTGGTGGTCCTGAACAACACTTGGTAGGCTCACTGTGTTAGATGACAGGAGAGGATCCCTGATCTTGGAGGATTTATTGCTTTTATATTGAGCAGAAGCAAGCCTGCTTTTTGCCCAGAGAGAAATGTTACTTCATCCTCTAGGGTTTTTCCAAAGACAATTCTGTGGGAATAAACTGGAGAGAGAACAGTCTGAACTCTCCATTCCTGACATACTTAGAGAGAACACTCTGGGATACTCAGTGACCATGACAGATGGCCTCTTCCAACAACTGGCCAGATGTTTCTGGGTTTTTCTCTATGCCTACCATTATATGGGGAGAACGTTGTAAACAATTTTAGACTTGCTTCTTAAAAACTTATGTTTGGCTTACTTTTCTTTTGTTTTCTTAGCATCCAGCCAAGCCTCCTGCCACTTATGTTCAGTTCTGCACTAATTGTCCAAGACCTTGTATTCAGACCTAGAGCAGTGACTCTCAATCTACCTAATGCTGCAATGCTTTGATATAATTCCTCATGTTGTGGTGACCCCCAACCATAAAATTATTTTTGTTGCTCCTTTATAACTGTAATTCTGTTACTGTTATGGATCGTAGTGTAAATATCTGTATTTTCTCATTGTCCTAAGTGACCCCTGTGAAAAGGTTGCTTGACCCCCAAAGGGGTCATGATCCATAGGTTGAGAACCTTTGACCTAGAGTCTATAGGCTCAGGAGGAATAGGGAGAGTGGCCTCTACCTATTCAGGCTTGAGAACCTTTGACCTAGAGTCTATAGGCTCAGGAGGAAGAGGGAGAGCGGCCTCTACCTATTCAGGCTGTGGGAAATTATCAACCATGCTGCATAAACACTTTCAAGTCCAGGGGTTGGTTCAACCACACTCTTTTCACCAACTCCTAGCCCATGTCCTGTAGGTGAGACCAATAAACCCAGTGGTGCCCCAGGGTGAACTTTGGTAAAATAATATTTTGCTTTGTCACTAGGACTCTATGTAGAGTGGGAAAAGCATTGCTTAAATCCGACAAGGGAGAAAATTCTCACAACAAATTGTAATTTATTCATTAGGGTTACTGTATAGCATGGTGTTAAGAAAGAAAACAAATTAGAAAGGCCTCAGTCAGTTAACTTACATTATAGAAATTTTATTTTATATATATATATATATTTTATATATATATATATATATATATATATATATATATATATATATATATATATATTCTCCAAGTTTCAAGTCCAAGCTCGATCCAGCCTCTACATAATCAGTGGAGAAATTGAGATGCCCTCAGTATTAACTACTTTAGCTCTGCTCCAAAGAACAAAATTTATGTCTAATAAAAGTTTATTTAAATGATTTTAGTCTCCCCCAAGCTTTACCTAAGTATTATACAGTAGTTAAAAGTATCAGACTGTGGTAACTGTCCCTCTGGAGACCTCATCAAGGATAACTAGGTACCAGAGACATATGGGACATATACTGTTGAAAGTCACTTGCTTAGGGGATCCATGGAGTCCCCACCCTGTCAGTGGGCTATAACCAATATGCAATCTTCAAAAGAAGAGGGCTCATACAGTGGGAAAATGTCTCACAATGCTTCTAAGCAAAGCCACAGTCAAACAAAGCCATTGTCTTATCCTTCCATACTTGGAACAATTGATAAAAGACAGGATAAAGAAGCCAGAGGCCTCTCCCAAATTCAAATGACCCCTGAGGAACAGATCCTTAAGTGGCCTTGACAGTAAAAAGAAAGTGACTAATATTGGCCCAGGATGTAGTACTAAACACCCAACAGGAAAAATATGAGCAAAGATGAAAATGATTGGTATGTTTCTTTAACAATCCAGGAAATTAAGCTCCCTAGACAGTAGTCTTAAATCCGTGTAAGATGTTATTTAGACAACTACTTCTTGCTAATGGTTTTCTTCTTGATAAGAAAATGCTGCCCAGATATAAGACTTCAGATTTTGGCTCACTGCAGCTCTTACTTCTAGCCAAGTAAGAAAAGCCCACTATTATTTTAACCTGAAAATTAAATGCTGGCTAAGTTTATCTGTTCTCCCTCTGTAGAAGCCATCTGAGAGGGACCTCACACTGATTCTAGCCACTGCAAAAGCTATCAAACTGCCTAAAAGCAGATCCTGGGTTCATCACTCTAGAGACTAGTCTTGGAGGCTAGAGGAGAAATGAGAATGAGCTAATAGACTGGTGTTCTTTGAGCCAATCAAGAGAGTCTAATGGGCTTTGATTTAGACATTTTAAGAAATATCCCCTGTTCTGGCTGAGTCCCTGCCTAGGACTTGTCATGAGGATAATCTTGCCTTCACTTCTCTCTCACATCTCTTTCCAGGTACCAGCTAAGGCCTTCCCCTCTTTTCTTCATGTGATAAAGCCACTGGTGTACTTTTGGGGTCTTTTAGATAGATCCACCAGAGTGGAATCCCTAGTGTCACATCTAGTGACCCTCATTTAGCTCAAAGAAGACAGATTGGTTGTCATGCCAGTTCCACAGCAGAACTTAGAATTACTTCCTCAGAGAAGGAAATGATGAGAGTATAGACTATTAATTGTCTCTGTGGCTTAGGATAAAACATCCTAAGGAGAAGTAACCTGATTAGTTTTTGGTTAAAAGCCAAAAATATCCTTGAGTTTCTCAGCAGCTTCATCCTTACCAGAGTCCAGAGATGACAGAATTGTTTGTGGGCTCTAATCCTTGATATGATCCCTGAATAATTTTAGGTTTATCTTTTCTGTATGGGACTGTTACAGGAGGAACAAGGGTCCAATAAGAAAAAACTCCTCCTGGCCAAGAGAATAGAACCTCTGATCTGAATAGAGACATAACCTGCAGTTGAGTTTGGTCAATCTCCTGACCAGAGGACCACTCCTAAGAATGCCAGCTCCCTCCTAAGCCATGCGGAAAATTAAGCTAGGATATTTCATCTTTTAATGAGACACTGTACTTTTCCTTAAGAGTTCTTGCCCACAACCAGTGATCAACATCCACTGAGTTGCACTGGCATCTGTGTGCTCCTCTGAAACTTACATCAGAAGCTTTCCCCCTTTCTTCTTTCTGTCTTACTCCTTCAGATGCTGGTTAGAATGTAGTGATGCTTCATCTCACACTGAGCTTCTTGAATCATTGCCTAAAGCCTCCTCCCTGCCATCTGGCTGCTTGTTTGCCATATGTGTGACCTCCATGACCGCTGAAATGGCACAGTTCTATCATCTACTCTCCTCTATTCCCCTCACCAGCAGTTGATGGGATTTACAGCTTTCCTCCCTGGGATTTTTATCCTCTTAAATTCTAATAAAATTTTTCTTGCACTTCTATTTGAGTCCATTTTTAAATTCTTTTAATAATGAGACTAGGAACCCCAAGAGGAAACTCTGATGTACTGGTGCCTCCACTGTTTTCTGTCTCTGGAGTGATCTTTGTCTACGTTTCCACTTCAGTCATTTCTTCTTAGGGACAATCTGAAACTTTTACAGGCACTATGTACTAGATGTTTCTGTTCACTTTGGTTTGAATTTAAAAATCAAGATATCTGATGTCTTTTGATTTGAAAATTTGGAATATCTATCATTATTGGTCAGTTGAGCTTACTATTCTCATTTTACTAATAGGTTTTTAGTTAAAAGCCTGGTACAAAGGGAATTGTGGTTTCAGACTGTGAGTTTAAAATCATTACAATTAGTGTTTAACACATCTTTAACAGTCAAAATTGGAACTACTACAATCAACACATTTTTGAAAATTAGAATGTTTGCTTATTTCTAGAGCATGAAAAACATACTTGGGATAAGATCAATTCTTGTAGAGCTTTCTACTTCCTGTGTTTTATTTCCATAAGTCTTACTGATTTGCCAAGCCTGCTTCTTGGATATGATGAATTTGGCAAGATTCAGAAAGCTATAGATCAGACTCAGAGCAGCAGACTACCAAACAGTGACCACCAAGATCTTTTCTAATGCAGCTCTAGGAAGCAATGTAGAGCGTCTTTTCTCTCCAACCACTGAGCTGGCCATCACCATGTACAATGTACACACAGTTCACTTTTCACTGAACATTATAATCCATTTGAGATCTGAGTTGTTGTTGTGTACAATCAGAAAGATGACAATTCAAAATGATGATTGCTTTTATTAGCGCCTGAGGCACACACTTACCAAGTTTTTCACCTTTCCATGGATGCATGTAGAAATCAGAAAACAACCTATAAAATCCGTTTGTTTCCTTCAAGCATATGGGTTCAGGGATTTTGAACTCAGGTCAACAATCTTGATGGCAACTTTTACACATTTAGTCATCTCTTCAATCTATTTATTTTTTATTTATCTATTTTACTTTTGCAAAATTTCTTGGAGCCCCCACTGCACTGTTACCTTTTTAGCGGTTCATCTGTCAAGTATATTGTTCATGATTTGAATTTTCTATGCTAGTATATAATCTATTTTAAACTCAAGAAATAAAATTACTTTAATTTGCTCATTGGCTAACATCATTTACATACTAAAAAAATTGATATAAAATAAAAAGATAATCAGCAAAATAAAACATAAAGCAGTATGCATTAAAATAAGATATCAGTCATATTAAAAATGTGTTTCAATATCAAATGGAAAATTTTAAAAACAAAGCAAAAATTTTAACAACAAAACCTGAATTACTTTCGTGCCAACCTAATAGTTCCTTACTTAACTTGTACCTACTTTGTCATTTGCTGGTTTCCTTTGATTATTCTCATAGTGGTGTTCTTGACTCCTCTCTTTCACTTGTTTGTAAATCAATTTAGGATTTTTCTTTGTGGTAACCATGATGCTTACAAAAATCATTTTATACTCATAATGTATTGACTTAACCTTAATCATATATACCATTTCTATCTCTTCCATGATTGTTTTAGTTGGTTTTTTCTTTTATACTTATGCCCATTAGCAAATTATCATAGTTATAGTTGTTTCACTAATTTTGTCTTTTAATTTTCTGTTGAGATCAAGTTGTGGCCTTCTCTAAGTTACTGCATGTTGTGTAAAACAATTGTTGTTCAGACTGTGCATTGCCCTAAGAGATTCCATATTTCCAAGTAGGTTTTAACTCCATCTTAAGGATGGATTAGTACTTTGATCCTAGGTGGACATATAAATGACACCATCATAGCATAACTCATGAGACACAGACTGATAAATGACTTGTTCCTGGGAATAGAAAAGGTGGTCCTTTTATTTAACTCTGCTGGGTACTGTTAAGACATTTCAGCAAGTTTGTAACCTACATTCATACATCTATTTATCCTGTGATATATGGTATATAATTTGAGAAATTAAAGTAATAATTTAGACTAGCATAAAAGCATATATATTTGCTTAATCCAGTTACTAAAGAAACAAGGACAATCTGGCAAATTTTTGCAATTAAAACTACTGTACCTTGTAAATTCATTGTTTTTCAATCAATTTTGATACTGTGGAAAGATATAATGTGCTCATTTATGTTTCAAGAATAGCATACTCATGACATCTTTATATTACAAAGGTAGTTGATCTATTTACTACTAGAGAATAATAGAGTTCTGAGATTTACTACTCATTTTCATTAATAAATTTTATATTTTTCTTGCATTTACCAACATTTTTATAATATTGATGGTCTAATTAGGTGTGATAAATTTCCTCAGCTTTCATTTGTTTGAGAATATTGTTATCTCAAAGTCACTTTTAAAGGACATGTTTGCTGAGTATAATAATCTAATACAAAAATATCAAAAACTAAAACTAAACACAAAATGGAGACTTTAAATAAAATCAATACTAAAAGGAGAGCTTTTACTTTGTGGTGCACTGAAAATAAAAAAATGTTAAGAGGTAACTAATCCAAATCATAAGATTATAAGAGACTAAAATGAACAGCTGCAGCCAGCAGAGTAAATAGATGACTTACTTGAAATACACAGTGAAATGTCAAGGAGTGAATCAAAAAGAAATCAGATGTAAGAGCAATACTAAAGGAGATTGCATCAGTAATTAAATAACTCCATCAATTCCAGACCCTCAAGGATTCATGACTAAATTCTACCAAACAGTCAAAAATAGATATCAATTTTGCTCTTCCAAAGAAATTAAGCAGAAGGAATGAACTTTAAACTTATTTTAAGAGACCAGCAGAACACTGATACTAAAGAAAATCAACTATTACAAAATAAACAAACAAGACAACTACTATAGGTCTAAATCTATAAAGAACATATTTAGAAACAGCTTCATGAAAATAGTCACAAACCAAATTCAACAGTAGCTTAAAATAGATTCACCCTGAAATGCAACAATGGTTTACCATTCAATCTATAAGTGAGATATACCATAGACACAATCACATGGTGAACTTAACATATGCTGAAAAACATTTGACAAAATGAAGCATTTGTTCCTTTCAATTTTATGAGGTCCCATTTGCCAATTCTTGATCTTAGAGCACAAGCCATTGGTGTTCTGTTCAGGAACTTTCCCCCTGTGCCCATATATTCAAGGCTCTTTCCCACTTTCTCTTCTATTAGATTCAATGTATCTGGCTTCATGTAGAGGTTCTTGATTCACTTGAACTTGATCTTTGTACAAGGAGATAAGAATGGATCAATGTGCATTCTTCTACATGCTGAGCGCCAGTTGAACCAGCACCATTTGTTGAAAATACTTTCTTTGTTCCACTGGATGATTCTTTGTCAACGATCAGGTGACCACAGGTGTATAGGTTTAATTCTGAGTCTTCAATTCTATTCCATTGATCTACCTGCCTGTCTCTGTACCAATATCATACAGTTTTTATCATTATAAATCTGTAATACAGCTTGAGGTCAGGTATGGTGATTCCCCTAGAATTTCTTTTATTGTTGAGAATAGTTTCAGCTATCCTGGGTTTTTTGTTATTCCAGATGAATTTGAGAATTTCTCTTTCTATCTCTGGGCCTCTCTCCTCTCTTCCCTCATACCTAATACTGCTCCCCCATTTTCCCTCCCACTCTCTCTCCCATCCAGGTTCCTCCCTCATTCTGCCTCTCATGATTATTTTGTTCCCTCTTCTAAACGAATTTGAAGTTAAACTTCTTATAGTCTGTTGGTTGTATCATGGCTATTCTGTACATTTTGGATAATATCCACTAATCAGTGAGTATATACCTTGCCTGTCCTTTTGGATTACCTCAGTCAGGATGGTATTTTCTAGTTGCATCCATTTGCCTACAAGATTCATGATGCTCTTGTTTTTAATATCTGAGTAGTATTCTGTTGTATAAATGAACCACATTTTCTGTATCCATTCTTTGGTTGAAGGACATCTGGGTTGTTTCTAGCTTCTGGTTATTATGAATAAGGCTGCTATGAACATAGTAGAGCATGTGTCCTTGTTATATGTTGGAGCATATTTTGGGTATATGCCCAGGAGCTGTATAACTGAGTCTTCAGGTAGAGCTATTTTCAATTTTCTGAGGAACTGCCAGATTGATTTCCAGTGTGGTTGTACCAGTTTGCAACCCCACCAGCACATCCTTTCTCCACATCCTCTCCAGTATGTGCTATTACTTGAGTTTTTGAACTTAGCCATTCTGATTGGTGTGAGGTGGAATCTCAGGATCATTTTGATTTGCTTTTCCCTAATGACTAATGATGTTGATCATTTAAGTGCTTCTTGACCCAGAATTGTTCCTGTCTAGAAGTAAATCCAGGGATGCATATGGAGCAGAGACTAAAGGAGCAGTGACCTGCCCAACTTGGGATCCATCCCATATGCGGGGACCAAATACTGACACTCTTACTGATGCCATGTTGTGCTTGCAGACAGGAGCCTAGCATGACTGTCTTCTGAGGTGCTCTACCAGCACCTGACTGAGACAGATGCAGATATGTATAGTCAACCATTGGACTGAGGTCAGAGACCCCTATGGAGGAGTTAGGGGAAGGACTGAAGGAGTTGAAGAGGAAGGCAACCCCAATGGAAAAACAGTATCAATTAATCTGGACCCCCCAGAGCTAGCAGAGACTAAGTCACCAACAAAAGAGCATATATTGGTTGGTCTCTGGCCCCTGTCATAGGTAGCTGAGGACTGCCTTCTCTGGTCTTAGTGGGAGAGGATCCACCTAATCCTGTGGAGACTTGATGCCCCAGGGAAGGGGGATTCTGGGAGGCAGGGTGAGGTGGGGTTGGGTGGATGGGTCAGGAGGGTAGGTGGGTGAGGCAGCACCCTCTCAGAGACAAAGGGGAGGGGAAGAGGATGAAGAGCTCTTGGACGGGTGACCAGGAAAAGGAATAACATTTGGAATGTAAATAGATATTTATTAAATTAAAAACATTCAAAATAAAAAGAATTCACTTATCATCTAAGACAATGGCCTCCTGGGAGCTGTGTTCAGGAAGGCAAAGTTACTGGCATTATAAAATATGTGAAGAGTGTGAAGACTTACAGTACCTTGTATTAGGGTGGCCAATTTCCTTGACATGGCAAGATAATGACAAGCTAAAGGCTCCAAAGCACCACTTTAAAGAATGAACTAATGCTCACAAAGAGGCAGAATTAAAACAACACTGTAATTTAGCAATGCACAACCTAACTAGTTTTTTTTTGTTTGTTTGTTTGTGGCCATAAGACAATGATCACAAAGAAAAGAAGTTTGGTTACTTAAGAAAGGAAATAAAGAAGGAATGAATGAGTCACGAAGCCTTGCTTTGTAAAGTACTCTGATGGCTGCCATTGCCTCGGGAAGAAGTTCTTTTCATTTTTTAGAAGTTGCCCTTCTTTCTTGGCTTAAAATAAGTGGCTATTTCCATGCCTGTGGAAGCTCTCTTTTAAGAGTTAGTTAATAGTTTCTCTCATCCCTTGTTATTACACCACTAACAAGAACCAGATTCCAGAATGCCCTAGAGTGCCCTGTATAAGAGGGCACTCTAACTCACACAAAGAAGACTAATAAACCAGAAGAATGACAAGAATTTGCTGATCTGCTGTTGAAACTGTTATTTTGAACTTTGAGAGGACATGATCAAGGAAGGCGAGGAGAAATTTAGATTCTCCTGAATGTGTCTATGTGCTTAATAGAAGTATAATATATATAATGTGCTATTCGAAACGCATGTTCTTAATGTCATCACTACAGTTAATGAGCCTAGCTTTAACTTTCACATTTCCCAAAAGGAATTAGAAATGTCTTTAATCTTGTGGCATAGAAAATATAATGCAAAGATGTTGAGAACCAGAAAAAAATGAGTTTTTCTTTTATTGTTCATGTATATTCACTTATTAGCTCTTTAACTCCACTTCTAGAGTTCAAATAGAACATCATTTGCAATAGGAAATCTTTAGCATATGGAGCAGTAATGAACTAGTTGTTGTAAAGGTATTTCTAGGTATTTTACATTTTTCTAGCTATTGTAAATGTTTTTGCTTTTTATTTTATTTTCAGCTACATTGTTCTTGATAGACAACTATAAAACCTTTCTAATAAACCTAAATAGAAATTCTACTACTAGACACACATGAAATTTTGTATACAAAAGACATGCACAGAATATTCATTTATAGTGTTAAACATAAATATAACAAGATAAGAGTTAGAAATGTTCTAAACATTCATTTAAAATGTAGGAAGAATTTGAAGACATGAATACAGTTAAAAATTAGAGAATGGTTAAAAGTTAGAGGGTTTGAGAGGTGGATGAAAACACTCTCTGTTCTGGCCTCTCCAGGTCATCTACCTAGGGTTCGCTATTCTAATAACCCCAGCCTTTCTTTCTCTTTCGTGTTTCATCCATGTACCAGTCAAGAGCATCATTTCCTCCTTATATCTAAAGGTAACTCCCAATGCACTGCCAAGGTCCTCACATAAGCCCATGTTTGGATGTTCCAAGTGCCATAGTCAGTGATCCCACTCAGCTATAAGAAGTCAGACAAGTCAACACAATAGGTCCCAATATGTTAGTGAAGTTTTCCACTTCAGAAGAGAACATGATATATTTGTACTTGTCTCAATGCTGTGACCAAATCAGAAGAAAGAAAGGAATGATTTGTTTAGATTTATAGTTCCAGAACATTGAGCCCGTGAAGATAAGGAAGTCCTGGTGACAAGAACAGGAGGTAACTGGTCACATGATATCCACAGAGCAGAAGCAGAGCCTGATGGGTAGTTGTGCTCAGCATGCTGTCTCTTATTTCTTGAGTTTGAGGCACTTCCTTGGAATCAGAGCCCCAGTAAAAGGATTTTCACGAAATCACACATTATCTAGACTTAGTGGCTCTCTGGAGCTGTGGTTAAAGATTCTTTGATCCCCTACCTCTAATCCTGTGTCTTTTATAATTATAAATTAAATGCCATGTAGAAAATACTGTAGGTTTAGATTTTTCAAAATCTACTTTAATTATGGTTCTTAAATGCTTCAATGTCCCTTCACTGTCACTGACCAGAGATAGTGGAGACAAATGGTTAATAGGAAAAGGGGTTTGTGGGCCTGCTTAGAAGTTGTTTTTTGGGGCAATTCCAATCTTTGTTGTTCCCCAGATATCAGGAGTCTAGTCCAATAGAAAACACCAAACACAAATCAATAGCAGTGGCTCGATCCAGCAGAAATTGCAAAGCTCCACTGAATTGGTACAAATCAGTGGAAGCAGGAAGAATCAGTCAGAATACCAAGAGGAGTTCTTTGGTGTGTTTCTCTCTATGATGTGAAGATCAGCAAAGACCAGCAAATCATTACACGGCTAGCAAAGACCTGCAAAACATTGCAAGATCTAACAATGTAAGACCATCCTCTCATTGTCTGTGAGGTTATATTTATATTCTTTCTAAACATCAGGCATCCTCTCAAGTGTCAGCTCCAGTGAAACATCATATACCTTCTTATATGTCTGCTTCAGCAAAACATCCTCTCACAAAACAGCTTCTGGGAAAACATCATGTAACACAACTGAGTTTCCAAAAAAAAAAAAAAAAAAACCAGAAATTCAATCAATTAGAGAACAGGACCTTCAGCTTTCACACACAGATTCCCAATCAAAGCATCGAAACCACCTCTACATCCCACTTCAGTGTACTGCCAACTTTCCCTGTTAGTTTGAAATGGAACATGGGCCTCTTGATCACACTTGCCTTTGTCCTTGTGTGCTTATCCTGATTGTTTTCATAAACGAGTTCTAAAAACCTACAAAACACGTGATCAGGTTTAACAGAGCAGCACAACCCACTCAAAGTACAAATTTTATCTATTAGCTGTTCACATTGTTGTGGTGACAAAATAACCCCTGCTCCCAGAAAAAGAAATTTAAAGAAGAGAGAATTTGCCTTAGCTTCCATTTCCAGGGCATGCCACCTTTTAGAGCAGAGATGATAAGCTGTCAAGGTCAGGAGAAGGCTGGTGACATGGCCCAGCTAGGAAGGAGAGAGTGATACATGCTTGCACTAAGCTCACTTTTTTTTTTTTTTTAACCAAATCTGAGACTCCAGTCCATGGAAGAGTACCTTCCACAGAAACATACCTTTAGACTTGTTTCCACGGATATTCTAAGTCCCACAAAGTTAATAATTGAGATTAACCATTGCAAACACTAAAATTTTGCATGTTATAATATTAAAATTATGTCTATGATCACTGAAACTACAAATATCACATATTAAATTTTCGTATGAACTAGAGTATATGCCACCTAGTCTTGTTGACTCTTTAGTAACCATCCATTTTTTTAAGCAGCTACTACACATTAGACATTGTCACTCAAAATTCTTGTTGCTGTGGAGTTTAGTCTAGTTGTAACAATAGACATTTCACATTGTCGTCATGAAGAATGATGAAGGAGTTGTAATGTATGGCAGTGAGGAGCTGCTGTGTGAACACAGGTGACCTCAGCTTCGTATGGGAGACAAGGTAGGTGCTGTATAAGAGTTCATTGCAGTTGTACTTAATGATGCCATGTATGGATGTCCACTCTGAGATGCCTGGCTTCGTGCTGGTTATTCTTCATTTTTATCTTGGACCAGGAGATTTCTCACTAGAATAATTATTATCCAGAGCAGCTGAGACTCTTGATTTTGAAAATAACGTTCTAAAACTTGTCATGGCATCCTAGCATCTCCCTAACTCTACGAAATCTCAGCTCCACTAAGTCAAAAGGTAAGTGTTCTTTTCCTATTCATTCCTTTACAAGCTGTCAAAAATTCTTTCCACTCCTCCCCCACCGCCAACTCTTTAGATTCTGGCCATTGCTCCATGTTTTTATATCTGCACCTCAACCAATTTGCAATTCTCGAATGGAGACTCAGTTTCAAATGCAGTTGTTTATGAACTGAGTAGACCTGATACAGCCCTAACATTTTGAGATTGAAAAGATGCTGCCATTTCTTAATCTTTCAGTCTGTTCTGATAAAATTTGTCTCACCTGTGACAATATTCACATACAACATGTCTCAGAAATAAGTAAGGCTTGGTGTTGAGTATAGAAGCTGCATAGGAAACAGACAGGGATCTTAGGGTCCTGGTTTTGTTTGTTGTTTCTGAAAGCTGTCCCAACACTAGTGTCATTTTGATTGAATAATGGAAGTGGCTAATAAAAATTCCAATAAGCTCTCATTATAAAGTTAGTGTCATCCTGGGAAGAATAATTAACCAATTAGAAAACAAGGCAGAGAACTTATTGGGAGATCTCTTATCCAGGAAGCATGTCTCATACGAAGAAAGTTACTAAAGACCATAGGTGAGCTAATTAATACCTAAGATTATTTGAAAAACACTATTATATCTGAGATGTAATGATTTTTTTTTCTGAGACAGGGTTTCTCTGTGTAGACCTGGCTGTCCTGGAACTCACTCTGTAGACCAGGCTGGCCTCAAACTCAGAAATCCACCTGTCTCCCAAGTGCTGGGATTAAAGGCGTGCGCCACAACTGCCTGGCTATAATGATATTTTTAACTGGTTTTATTTTTTTTTTTTAACAAGATCTTACTACATAGCTTTGGGTGACCTTGAACTCACAGAGATCTTCTTGCCTCTGAGTTCAGCGATTAAAGGCAAGCATGACCATTCCTGGTGCTAAGCTTATTTTGGGTTAATCAAGGACAATACACAAACACAATAAGCACTTTCTGAAGCCGAAAGATTTCAATAACTAGAAAACCCTGAGAATATTTTTGTTCTGTTTCCAAATAGATATTTAGTTTGCCTTTTGCTTATATAACATGAAAATATAGTGGATATGTTTTTCCAACAGAACATTTTGTAAGAGATTAATTTCTCCTTATTTTTCAATATAAAAATAGTTAAGCAAAAAGAAAATCATAGACTGTAAGAGCTATAGATTTATAAAATGTTACATAAAGTAGTCAGGTTTTATAATTGAGAAAAATGAACTAACCAAAAATGTCAAGCTTGTTTGCTATCTAATATTATCAGGATACAATTTTTGTAGAAAAAATAATTTTTGATGGCACGGAGAGAAGACAGTCTAGATAATGAGCATGTTAATACATTTATGATTGTTAAAATTGTCAAATAATGAAAATAAAATAATTAATTTGGATAAGCTACACATAAACTTCCATTTTATGAGTGAAAGGTGAACAGCAAAGCAGGCTGTGGCTATTACCCGATACTCTGGACATTCATGAGGATGGATAGTAGGTCTCAGTGCATAGTGGAATCTTGTGTTTCAGTTCTAAAACACTCTAGAAATTGTCTCTAATTATGTTCACCCTTCCTGTTTCTTCTGTTTTCCTTTTCACCTTTCTTTTATTTTAATGGTCAATTCTCTACACTGTTCATCTAGTACATTTCCTTCTTGTTTTTAATTTCTGTTCCTTTTTGCTTTGGATTTTGAGGCAACTCTTCATGTCTTATCCTTCAGCTTTTCTAACGCTCATAAGAATTATTAATAATAACATATTCCATTAGCTAATCATCTTTATGATTTCCCCCGGAATTTTCATTCTCTAACATGTGCTTCTTTGATACCATTTCCTCCCTTTGATCGAGGTCATATTGCTAGGCTGTCATTTCTTTGTCTTTTTTTTTTAATTGGATGTTTTATTGATTTACATTTCAAATGTTGTCCCCTCTCCCGATTTCCCCCCAGAAACCCCTTATCCCATCTCCCCTCCCCCTGCTTCTATGAGGGTGTGCCCGCTCCCACCCACTCCCGCCTCCCCACCCCAGCATTTTCCTACACTAGGGCATCGAACCTTCACAGGAGCAAGGGCCTCTTCTCCCATTGATGCCCAACAAGACACGCCCTTCACAATAGTCACAAACAATATAAAATACTTTGGGGTGACTCTAACCAAGCAAGTGAAAGATCTGTACGACAAGAACTTCAGGTCTCTGAAGAAAGAAATCAAAGAAGATCTCAGAAGATGGAAAGATAGCCCATGCTCACGGATTGGCAGCATTAACATAGTAAAAATGACCATCTTGCAGAAAGCAATCTACAGATCCAATGCAATCACCATCAAAATTCCAACTCAATTCTTCATAGAGTTAGAAAGAAGAATTTGCAAATTCATTTGGAATAATAAAAAAACCAGGATAGCAACAATGATTCTCAAGAAGTTCTCAATAAAAGAACTTCTGGGGGAATCACCATACCTGACCTCAATCTGTATTACAGAGCAATAGTGATAAAAACTACATGGCATTGGTTCAGATACAGGCAGGAAGATTAATGGAATAGAATTGAAGACCCAGAAACGAACGCACACATCTATGGTCACTTGATCTTTGACAAAGGAGCTAAAACCACCCAGTGGAAAAAAGACAGCATTTTCAAATGGTGCTGGTTCAACTGGAGGTCAGTATGTAGAAGAATGCAAATCGATCCATTCTTATCTCCTTGTACAAAGCTCAAGTCCAAGTGGATCAAGGACCTCCACATAAAACCAGATACACTGAATCTAATAGAAGAGAAAGTGGGGAAGAACCACGAATACATGGGCATGGAGGAAATTTTCCTTTTGCCTTTTATATGAATTTTGAGATTTTTTCCCATATCTATGAAGAATACCATTGGAATTTTGATAAGATTTTTTTCATATGTATAGGTCACTTTGTGCAACAGACTATTTAAATAATTTAATTCCTTTAATCCACAAGCACAGATATATTTCCAACTTGCTGTAATTTTTGTGATTTCTTTCATCAATATTGCATTGCTTTCACTGGATAAATATTTTGTCTCCTTAGTTTTATCCCCTACTTTATGCCACTGATGTGAAAAATTACATTTGATATGTCTTATGCTCACTAGCAGAGTTGTAATTGTTTTATACATTTGTCTTTTAAATCCTGTAGGAAATGAAGAGTGTAGGTATAAGCCAAATTTTAAATGATACTATTTTTCATATCATCTGTCCATGCCTTTAAATCATCCCATAAACTTCTATTCTGAAAAATCTCTGCTGAAAAACTCACTGACAGTTTTACCGGGAATTCCTCAGACAGGATAAGTAACTTCGGTCTTGCTGCTTTTTGAGATTTGCTGAGTTTTGACTCCTGACAGTTCAGTCATAATGTGTCTCAGTGTGTATTGCTTTGAATTTAAACTACTTCCAGTTAGTTGGGCTTTCTACATTGAATATCAACTTTGGGGAAATTTTTGCCTATTATTTACTTTCAAAAATACTCGTTCCAGACCTTTCTTGTTCTTTCTTCTCCAGTCTTAACTGTTTACTTGACCTGGTTTTGGTAAGTTCTTTGACTTCTTTGTTGGTTTGGTTTTTATTTTTGCTGTTTTTGCTTTTTACTTTCCAAGACTGGTTGTTTAAAATTATCTTATTCCAAGTTCCTTGATTCTTCCGGCTGACTCTTGAGCCTGTTCTTAGAACTCTTAAACCAATCACTTATTGGGATGATCTGATAAAATACCTAACAACGCCACTAATTTTGTTTCAGAAATGCAACATATTTTGCAGCCTTCTTTCTTAGCAACTGATCTTGCTGTTTCTGTACTCAGAAGACAGAACCCATATGCTGTAGATGCCCTGAACGTCGCACCTTAAATATTACAGCTCTCACCAGTGCCAGCCATGCAGTGGGCATTTCAGCCTCAATGGTTATTCCCTTCTTCCCCGTCACTTCACTTCCACGTCCCACAATGTCAATGAGTCCCCTCTGTGGCATTACTTTCTTTTCTTCTGAATCATCAAGACATTGTATATTCTTCTTCCCTCAAAGAATTAGTCCTCTCCATCTATTCTGTTACTATACAATTATCTCTTGACCTGCAATTTATATAGTATGCCATCTCTATCTTCTATCCTTTAACATCTCCAAATGCTTCCTTGCCAATAAATAACCCCTGAAGGCTATAAATGATTCATCAAATGGAGGTCAAATTTACCAAGCATGATGCCAAACTTTTCTCCCCATTCACAAATATTTTAATTATGTTTTAGTTAACAAATAACTTAAAACACTGCCCACCAACAACTTTCAGTGATGGGCACCCCTGACCTCACTCCTGCTTTCTTTCACTCATGTGAAGGTGGCTAATGTCTTCCTTTCGAACTCTTAGGAAGTGTATCTACTTTACTAATGTGTGTTCATTTTCATAGTCTCTCACATATGATGTCTCTTAAAAGCCTTAGAAACACCTGTAAGATACTTCAAAACTGTGGATCTTTGTTTCCATTTTCCTGTCATCCTAATGAAGGAGTTGACTACCTTCCTACAGAATAGTGTAAAACTTTATTCCTTTCCTAGTGAGTTCCTGTCTCAACAAACTCTGGTATTCAAATTATTTCATTGCACATGTGGTTGGTTACAGTGTGTGCTTGAAAAGGAAAACAATTTTGTTAAATTTTTAATACTGAAGAAAGAGACCTGAGTTTCTATAATTTGTTCATTCATCTTCCAAACTGAATATAGTTGTCCTTCATTATCTGTAGGTCACGCATCCATGGACTCAACCAAACACAAATATGGAAGATTTGAAAGAGATGCATTCCACTGCACCTGCACAACATTCTTTCCTTACCACTTCCCCTTAACCAATGTAATACAATAGCTACTCATGGGGCATTTAAATTGTATTAGGTATTATGAATAATCTAAAAATTATAGCATATGAGAAGAGGCATATATGTTTAGTTCAAATATAGTGCCACCTTATATAAGAAACAAACAAAAAAAAAAAAAAATCTGTGTGTTTTCGTATCTGCTGATGCTCCTGGAACCAATCAGCAACAGACAACAAGAAAGGTTTCATATAGCTAAAATTTCATTATTTCCAACTGTATTTTACTCACTTAAAAACTTAGGCTTTTGGTAGTCAGTGATCCCCATTTTTATTTCCAATTTATTCTTTCCTTTTGATTAACTTTAAAAGTAATTTCTTGCCTTTAATATCAGCACTTGAGAGATAGAGGTAGTGGATCTCAGAGATCAAGGAAAGCCTCATTTACAGAGTGAGTTCTATTCTGAGATAGCCAGGGCTACATAGAAAAACCTCATCTCAAAAAAAACAAAACCAAAAAACCATAATTTCTTTCCATTCTACCTTTAAATCAAGTCCATTTACTTCATTAAAACTCCCTCCTCTTTCATGTTTTCATTTGATAAAATATAAAAATCATAGTTTATTATTACTGATGCTCATAGTACTTTAATTCTATTATTCTTCAAATATAATGTCTTTAACATTATTTAAATTCTTATTAGCATTTTACTTCTACAGTTTTTGTTTTTGTGAAATAATTTTTTAACTAGAATATAAGAGGTTTGGGATCAGAATTATATATAGCCAACATTCCATTTATCAATGTACTCACTGATAGACATACTATCTCTGCCCCACAATGAAGTTATTGTAATATAGTTATAGAAGTTGCAGTTAAAGGTCAAAGTTGAATAACTCTATGCATATTTCTATCAAAAGTCTAAAATCTAGCCTAAAGTATATGTATAAGAAATTATGTATATTGTATTTTAAAATTATTTTAAATACTCTATTTTTTAAAATTAAATATATTAAATGTTGTTTTATTGGAAATTTTCAATTAATATGAGTGTGTGAGATATAATAATAAGATCCCACTGATATGAACAATTATCAACTCATACATTTATTTAATCTTCAGCATGATATTCTTTGATTTTTGTATTAAAACTGAGCCTAGATAGCATATTAACATCAGAAATCTTTACAAACAATATTATCAATATTATATGTAATAAATACTAAGTTGGTCTCCAGTTCAGGGTTTTGGGGATTTTTGGGGGGTTTTTTTGTGTTTTGTTTTTTTTTTTTATCAAGTCAACACAATCTCAAGTTACTTGGGAAGAGTAACCTCATTTGAGGAAGTGCCTCCATCTGATTGGCTTGTAGGCAAGATCATGAGCCATTTCCTTGATTAATGATCTATGTGGGAGGGTCCATCCCACTGTGGGCATGCTTAGCCATGACCTTTATTATGGCAATAAAAGGCAAACCAGGACACTTGCCCTACAGGAATCTTAAAAGAAACCTGAAAAGTGGCAAATTAAATCACAATTTTATAGGCTTAATTAGTGACATATATAAATGTATAAGATCCTTCTGATTCCCCAAAATATCCAGATATTCTAGTTGTTTCTCTGTTAATCAGCTACATTTCCATTTCCTGAATGGGTGCATAACTGATTTCTTCTTGGATTAGAGCCCATTTATTTAAAGGTTTCCTTATTACAGAAGTTAAAAGGCCATTATTTAAAAGATCATCGTTTTCAAATCATTAACCTTTCTTCTCTCTTTTTTTATTCTGTAAAATTCTTTATAGTGTCTCTCAAAAAGCAATGATTTATGCGAGTTTTACTAGTAGGCAGGGGTTGGGATTCAAGACAAGTCAAATCCAATTAACTTGAGAACTTCAGGCATCATATCTACTGAAGCTCTGTAACTGTGTCATCTCATAGGAATGAAATCCATCCCAACCACAGGCACCATCTGAAATCACTCATTGATGAAATTGCATTGCTTATGCAGTTTGGAGATATTTGAAATTTATTAAGTATGTATTGTTCTAAAAATCAGAATATATGTACTGCATATTTGATTTGAGATGCTTCTTATAAAAAATGATTTAGGCTGTGAACTTTGAGGTTTGGAGGAAAAGATAACTGAGTTGAGGGGAAAGCAAAATATTTATATTCATTACAAATCAAGATAGTGTGTGAACCCAACAGCCAAGTTGGCCAGAGAAGCAAGAAAGCCCCAGAAGCAGGTAGCTTCAGATCTTCATTGTCTCTCCTCTCCTCCAAATTTAATCTCCCAGTCTCATCCCCAGCTCTGCATCATACTTTCTACTATTGCTTCTCCTCACTCTCTGCCCCATCCCTGCAAACTAAGCAGATTCTGGAGGGACATCCTGCTTTCCTCCTTCCTGTGGACTCTCTCAGCCGCTACCCTGCTTCTAGTCCACCCCCATCCCTAAGTGTCAGTTCCCAATACCGAGAAACACATTCTACCTAGAACGTGCATTGGCCACATCTGATAGGTTCCCAGAAAGCTCCCTAGCAGGCAACACAGAGCAATTACATCCTCCTAAGAAGTAAAGCAGACAACAGAACCAAGGAGCAAAACACGACCCAACAAAGACCAGATCAGATATCAATATCTAGAATTGTAATCATCCAAAACCCACATGCTTAGATGCCAGCATAAAAACACAGTAACAGTCAGGGCATTATGTTCCAGCAACCTTAATACAGCAGGCCCTGAGAAATGCAAAGTAGCTGAAGCACAATTCAGGGATTTTAAAATAGTCTATATAAATATGATAGTGGTCCTTAAAGAAGAAATGAATACATTTCTTAAAGAAATATATGAAAACACAAACAGTAAAAGGAAATAACCCAAATATAGAAACAGAATCAATAAAGAAAACTCAAAGGAAATCTGGAAATAAAAATTTAGGAACTCTGACTAGGAACATCAATGGCAAGCCTGATCAAAGAATAAAAATAGTGCAAGACAAAATCTCAGGCATTGAAGACAATATAGAAGAAATGGATGTCTCAGTCAAAGAACATATTAAATCTAGAAATCTACAGGCACTAATCATTCAGGAAATCTGGGACAGTATGAAAAGACCAAATCTAATAATAATAGGAGTGGAGGAAGGAAAAGAAACCCAGACTTAAGGCACAGAAAATATTTTCAACAAAAGTAATAGAAGAAAAATTTCCTAACCTAAATATGCCTATCCCTAAAAGAAACAAACAGAAAACCAAATAAATTGGACTAGAAAAGAAATTGCCCTCTGCACATAATAAAACACTAAATGTACAGAACAAAGAAATGCCATTAAAAGCTACAAGAGGAAAAGACCAGGTAATATGTAGAGGTAGACTATTAGAATAACATCTGACTTCTCATTGGATACTCTGAAAGCCAGAAGGGACTGGACAGATGTTCCATAAACTCTCAAAGATCACAACTGCCAGCTCAGACTAATATACACCAAAACATTCAATAAAATAGATGGGGAAAAAGGCATTCCATAATAAAACCAAATTTAGTAAGTATCTGTTTACAGATTCAGCTCTCTAGAAGGCACTAGAAGGAAAATTTCAACCTGAAAAGTTTAATCACATCCAAGAAAACACAGAAATAAATAACTCCAAACCAGCAAATCAAGAGGAGCAATACACACACACACACACACACACACACACACACACACACACACACACACCCATAACAAATAAACAGGAATTCATGAACACTGCTCATTGATAAATCTCAGCATCAATGGTCTAAATTTTCCAATTCAAAGACAAATGCTAACAGAGTGAATGCAAAAATAGGATCCATCCTTTTGCCCAAAACAAGAAACACACCTTAACATTAAGGATAGACAATACCTCAGGGTAAAATGATAGAAAAAGATATTTTAAGCAAGTTGATCTAAGAAGCACACTAGAATAGCCAGTCACATATCTGACAAAATAGACTTCAAAGCAAAACTAATCAGAAAAGATAGTAAATAACACTAGGTACTCATAGGAGAAAAAGTTCAACTAAGAGGACATTGCAATTCTTAACATGTATTTTCCAAACACAAGGGTACCCAAGTTCATAAAAGAAACATTGGTATAACTTAGCATATATTCATTCTCACACATTGATGGTGGATTACTTCAGTACCATGGTCTTACCAATAGACAAGTCATCCAGACAAAAACTAAACAGAGAAATGTTGGTAACTGATGACATAAACCAAATGGACCTATCAGATACTTATGGAACATTTCACTCAAACACAAAATAATATATCCTCTTCTCAGCAGCTCGTGGAACTTTCTCCAAAATTGAGCATATATTCAGATTACAAAGCAAGTCTGAACAGGTACAAGAGAATTGAACTAACACCCTACATTTAATCTGACCACTGTGGTTAAAATTAGATATCAACAACAACAGGAAAAAGAGAAAAAGAAAACAGAAACATCAGAAAGCTTACAAGCTCATGGAAACTGAACAACTCACTACTGGATAAAAATAATCTGTCAAGATGCATATTAAGAAGGAAATTAAAGACTTCCCAGTATTGAATAAAAATGAAAACACAATATATCCAGACTTGTGAAACACAATGACGACTGTTCTAAGAGGCAAGTTAATAGCACTAAGTGCCACATAAAAAATTAAAACAGAAAATATCCCATGCTAGTTACTTAACAGCACACTAGAAACTTCTAGAACGAAAAGGATAATTCACACCAAAAAGGAGTAGACAGAAAGAAATAATTGAACTCAGGGCTGAAATCGATACAACTGAAAAAAAATCAATACAATAAACAATGAAACAATGAGTTAGTTCTTTGAGAAAATCAATACGATTGACAAGTCCTTAGCCAAATTAACTAAAAGGCAGAGCGAGAAGATCCAGATTGGCAAAATTAGAGTTGAAAGGGAAGTCGTAAAAACAGACACAGTGGAAATCCAAAGAATTATAAGGTCATACTTTAAAAAAAAAAAAAAAACCTGTACTAAAACAAATGGGTAATTTTTTCAATACATACCACCTAAAAAAAAGTATATCAAGGGGCTGGAGAGATGACTCAGCCATTAAGAGCACTGACTGTTCTCCTAGAGATCCTGAGTTCAATTCCCAGCACCCACGTGGTGGCTCACAACCATCTATAATAGGACTCGATGCCCTCTTCTGGCATGTCTGAAGACAGCTACAGTTACTCATATGCATAAAATAAATAAATAAATCTTTTAAAATTATTATAGCAAATCAGACAAACAATTTAAACAGACCTGTGACCCCTAGTAAATGCATAGCATGTGAATATAGAATAAGATGTAGGTTGGTTGATAAAGATGAAGGAAGAGAATGAGTACATACTAAAATGCTGTTGGGGGCAACCACAGTTGAAATAAAAGCACTGGGGTCAGAGGTTCAAACTGCACTGAGATGATTTATCTCGTTATTAATTGCAGGATGTAGCTGGAGCCAAGTATCATCATCCATTCAGCAGCTATGAATGTGTAAGAGAGTAGAAGAGCATAAAGCATCATGAGAAAAATTTAGTGCTAGCAAAATGGCATAAGAAAACAGAATCACATGGAGACCATGACAGAAAGAGGCATGATAACTGAACCACAAGACTAAGAAGAGTTTACCAAATAAAAGATGGCTGGTAAAGGCTAGATGGTCAAAAGAAGTCAAGTAAATTGAAAAACAGCAAACTGTTTTTGGAACTAGAGGACCAGGGATTTAGTTGGGGATTCATTATCCAGTTCAAACCATTGTCAAGGCAAAGCCAATCTCCATCTCTATACCCTGCTCTCACCTTCTTGAAATATCTAAAAACAAATACCAGATAACATATCAACACTAGAAATGCTTTTAATATATAAAGAATCAAAATATCCCTCTCCAGAGCATAACCAGAAGGTGCATGTGTGAGATTTTTTTGATGGTTTCACAGTGTGAACAGGGCCAAGAAACTGTTCTCTGTGAGAGCAGACTCCATCACAAGGAAGCATCCAAAGAAAATAAGAAAGACAGGCAGAAGCAGAGAATTCACACAGTGTTGAAAGAAGAAAAGATTGTCATTGGAATTGCTTTGAATTAAAGGAATAAAGAACTTCTTAATGGATCACTGGAAGACCCAATAGAGTTGTCAAGAGGGCAGGGACTGCTGTACTGTCCCTTTTCAAAAAACAAACACTTTGGTTTTTTTGACTTTTGTAAATTATTTATTTCTACTTCATTGGTTTTATTCTTGTTTTAGCTAGGGTTTCCATTGCTGAGAAGAGACACCATGACCAGTGAAACTCTTATAAGAGACAACATTTAACTGAGGATGGCTTACAGGTTCAGTTTATTATCATGGCAGGAAGCATGACTATGTCCAGGCAGGTATGGTACTGGAGAAGGAGCTAAGAGCTGTACACCTTGATCCAAAGGCAGCCAGAAGAAGACTGTTTCCAGGCAGCTAGGAGGAGGGTCTTAAAACCTATCCTCACAGTGACACACGTCCTCCAACAAAGCCACACCCACTCCAACAAGACCATACCTTCTAACAGTGCTACTTCCTGGGCCAAGAATATTTAAAAAAAAACACACCCCTAATTTTGCTTATCTATCTCCATCTCCTGTTTTGGGGTATTGATTTTTCTTGCATTTCCAAGATCTTTAGGAGTATCATTACATTATGAATTTGAGATTCTATTGTGTGCTATAAATATTCATATTAGTACTGCCTTCATTTTGTCCCATAGATCTTGGTATGCTGTATTTTGTTTTTATTTTCATTAAATTTTAGACATTTTATTTTTTTCTTATTGATTTTTTCCATTATCCAATTGTTATTCAGTGGTATGTTGTTTAACTTTCATGAGTTCCTGTAGTTTCTATTTTTAATATCTAGATTTTTTCCATTGTGGTTAGATAGAATGCAGAATGTGATTTCAATTTTTCTATATTTATTGAAATTTGTTCTGTCTCCTAATATATGGTCTAATTTTGAGAAGGATCCATTGGCTGCTATTAAGACTATGTATTCTTTATGGGAATATCCTGTAGATGTCTGTTATGGGACCTAGATATCTGGAGTTAGACTATTGATATATCTTGCTATGAAATTTTTGTTGCTCCTTTGTTGAGTGGGTGTTTGGTGAAACTGACAGTTTGAGTCCAGGTCCCTATGTGAAGACAAAAGGTAGACCAAGGAACATGGGGCAATGGTTCTCCAGTAGGCCTCCAGAGTGAATGGAAGTGGTGGCATTAGTCTGGGGTCTCTACCTGGATTTCGAGAGGTTGGGAGGCACATGGTATATGTTCCTCAGGCAGTTTAGAGGGGATTGGGTAGAGTTGTCAGTAAGTGTCTGGAATCTGTACCCAGAGAGAGTGGTTGTTGGGTTGGTGTATGACTAGTGAAGTTGGTCGCTGAGTTTGAAGTCCCTACCTGGAAAGAGTTGCTGGCAAGTGGGCAACAGACACATTATTCTAGGCAGGCCTTAGATCAAATAGAATTGGTAATATAAGTCTGGAAACCTTCTCTGGAAAGGAAGGACCCATAGGGGTGCATGAGACAAGTGCTCCCCAGGCTGACTGCAGGGGAGTGTGGAGTTGGTGTGAATCTGGTATCCCTACGTATCTCATTTCGTAAAATAATCCTAAAAATAGGAAATAGACTTTTCTTTTAAACTTGTTTTAAAAATTAAACATTACTCCTAGTTTATTGTGTAGAGATTTATACCCACTGCTGTATTGCTGTGGGAATTTGAATGGGTTTGACCCCCCTAGACTCGTGTGTTTGAATGCTTGACCCACAAGGAATGGCACTATTAGGAGATGTGGTTTTGTTGGAGTAGGTGTGACTTTGTTGGAGGACTTGTCGTGTGTCACTGTGGGGATGAGCTTTGAGGTTTCCTCTCCTCAAGCTCTGTCCTATGTGGAGTCTCTTCTTGGCTGCCTTCCGATCAAGATGGAGAACTCTCAGCTCCTGCACACCTCCATGCTTCTCACCATGATAATTATGGACTGAACCTCTGAAACTATAAACCAGCCCAACTAAAAATTTTCCTTTATCAGAGTTGCCTTGGTCAAAGTGTCTCTTCACAACAATAAAATTCCAACTAAGACAATTGTCAGTACTCAAAGTTATATACAACATGTCATCTGGCACCTAACCCAAGATAACATTTTTCACCAAAGCAGTTGTACTGTATGTAAAACAAGTAGTTGTTCTTGAGAAAGACATATATCTCTGCCTAATGTGTTGGAGGCTTAATTAGAACATATTGAAAAATTATTTTCAAGAAAAAGAGTTTGTCAACATTTCTTGTAGCTTTTGGATGCTCTTTGTTGCAGTTTGGCTACCTATAAAATCTTTATATGATTTGGAAAAAATGTTTTAAGCCTATGTAAACCTGGACAAATCCAGGTTTAAAAATCTATTCATCTTCTATTCTTGACATTAATACACTCTCCACTGTCCCCTAAACCTTGATAATTCCATCCATAAAGGTCATGGAAAGATAAATACCATTTATTTGATGTTTATTAATTAATAATGACTGTATATCCTCTTTATTTATTACAGATATAGCTTTTAAAATTCTACTGCAAGCAAATTCTGAGAAACATTTATGAAAGTACAGGAATGTGGTAAGCATTTAGAACAACTGAGTAATTAGCATCGAGTTTAGATTGTATCACTGAGACTATGGTGAGGAACAACTACACTAAAAGCCTTTTGACAACCCATATGGACACCTAATAGTGTAGACTGTCCTAGTCAGGGTTTCTATTCCTGCACAAAACATCATGACCAAGAAGCAAGTTGGGGAGGGAAGGGTTTATTCAGCTTACTCTTCCACATTGCTGTTCATCACTGAAGGAAATCAGGACTGGAACTCAAGCAGGTCAGGAAGCAGGAGCTGATGCAGAGGCCATGGAGGGATGTTCCTTACTGGCTTGCTTCCCCTGGCTTGCTCAGCTGGCTTTCTTATAGAAGCCAAGACTACCAACCCAGGGATGGTACCACCCACTAGGGCCCTCCTCCTTTGATCACTAATTGAGAAAATGCCTTACAGCCGGATCTCACAGAGGCATTTTCTCAACAAAAACTCCTTTCTCTGTGATAACTCCAGCTTGGGTCAAGTTGACACAAAACCAACCAGTACATAGATGTTTCCCAAAATATATACATATATGAAAGGGATTTAAATGGATTCAGTATATAATGGGAGAGAAAATTCCTGATTGGATCTAAGGCCCACTCTATGAGGTAGAACCCATACCTGACACCTGCTTAAGTGATCACAAACCTGGAACTATATAGGCCATGGGCCTACAGGGAACTACTATTATACTGCTAATGAAACATAGCAATAAAATGACTCCTAATGACAGACTGCTGTATCTATACATCTGTGCATAACTTAGTGCTGATCAGAGAAGGTCTTTCCATGAAGTAGTTAATTAACTCAGAGACCCACAACTGGACAGTGTACAGAGAGTGAGAGACTTTGGAGCACTCATCCTACATAGGTTGCCTTTATCAAACCCTTCTGATAAGACTCTGGAATGTACACAGCGGAAGAAGCAGAAAGATTGTACAAGGCAGAAGTATTATGCGACTCCAAGGGAACAGTGTCTTCCAGACACAACAGCACTGATAAACATGAACTCACAGAGACTTTGAAAACATGCAAAAGACCAGCACAGACTCAAAGCAGACAGAATCCCAGCACTGAGGAGGGGAGTAGACATAAATTCCTACTCCTAACCAAGAAGCTAGTTGCAATTGATTTCTTCTAGGAAAGGGAAAATCAGTTTTCTCAAATGGAATGTCACGGGATATATCAATCACACTCCAGACAATCCTTCTTGCCCAGTAGTAGCTGGACAACACAAAACAGAATCCATATTTCTTGGAACTTTTTTGTTTGTTGGTTTTATTTCGATATGTTTGCCTTATTGGGTTTTTATTTGTTTTGTTTTGTGGGTTTGTTTTTTTTTTTTCAGAGAAAAAAACCATGAAGTTGAATGCGTACCAAGATGGAGATAATCTGAAAGGAGTTTGGGAAAGAAAAGAGTGTTATCAAAGTATATTGCATAAAAATTAACAAAAATAATTAATTTAAAAAGGATAGTGCAACTCCTTGGAAGACTTTATTTTTATTAATTTTAGTATGTGTGTGCGCATGCACATTCAGCCATATCATGAACCAAATTCCTTGAAATTTTTACTAATAATTAAGCAGTTTAAAAAGCAATCAAGTCTTGATTAATCATTTAATCAAGTCCTTTGGAGGACTGAGATGTGTTATTTAATAAGCTCATAATTATATTTACTATGAGCTAGCTAGTCAAGGTTTGAAATCTATACAATTTTCAACGATTTTGGAAACCCCGTATCCCTTCCCCCTCCCCACCTCTATGAGGGAATTCCACCT
>CM052704.1:102727659-102740576 GCA_028551405.1 Uromys caudimaculatus
TCCTCCATCTGGGACCTCACTCAGTCCAGTGGTTTCTGTAAAGTGAAACTTGGGCATTCTGGAAATGTAAATAAAGTATCAAAAATAAAATAAAAAAAAATACAACACAGCAAAAAAAATCCATCTCAGATATTTCTCATTGAATTCATGATAGAAGAGGCAAGTTCAATGTTACAGTATATGATACATAAGGTGTGTGTATAATTCACTTTAAAAACTGTGTGGATTAATCCTTTTAAAAGTACAGTAGAACAGTATTTAATTGCATATTACCAACAATATGATCCAAGGAAATTATATGAAAACTGGAAAGCATACTTGCCTCATTTGAGAGGACCTATGTTAATGGAAGCATATGAAGATGAATTTCATAGTCTCCTCCTAGTGCTCATTGGATTATTCATTAATATATTCACATGAAATTTATAAATAAACAAAATACTGACTTTGGAAATAACTTCTATCTACATTTGAAGCATAGTTTTTGCCTTGATTGGCCTAGAGCTTGAACTGCCAATCTCTGTCTCTGAGACCTAGGAAAGTCCCTATCTCCCAATTAAATGATGCTTTGATTTTGATTTTTTAAAAAAACAGTACCCAAGTAATATGTGGGAAGAATGCATGGTTTTGAGAATAAGGTATTTAATCAATTCTCCTTGAGAGAGTTGTGATGCTTTTTCTGATTTTACATATTTAAGAACAAATAGGATCTGGAGAGATGGCTCTTCCAAAGGTCCTGAGTTCAATTCTCAGCAACAACATGGTGGCTCACAACCATCTGTAATGGCATCTGATGTTTTCTGGTGTGTCTGAAGACAACTACATTGTACTCATATATGTAAAATAAATAAATAATTTTTTTAAAAAAGAAAAAAAGAATGAACATACTAGCTGTAAGCTTCAGGTGACTGATATGTTATAACATAACACTATAAAACTTTAAAAGTTGGATAAACTCACACATTGTGTTGTTATGACAAATGCTACAGTTGTACATTTCCCATAAATATTTGTATGTTCTTCAAACACATATATTCAATGATCTTGTTTTGCTGGAGGGAAATATTTAATAATAAATTTTTATTTTAGATTGTGAAAAAAAAAAACAATATTCAACAATTGAACCTTCTCAGCAAATCTGTGTGGCACATATGATTCCTATCCTCATCATATACATGAAAATAGAACTATTGAGAAAGTAAGCATCTTGCCTATGTCAGACATTGAATCCATACCTTTAAATTTTTATTAGGTAACATAGTTATTGATTATATCAACATGTTTAGGTAAAATTGGAAGAAACATGTTTTTTTTAAATGATAATATAATTTTTAAAAACAATGAGAAAACAGGGACTGGAGGGTAACTCAGCTGTTGAGAGCTTTCAGGGGACCCGGGTTGAGTTCCCAGTACCCACATGGTGATTTACAACGATCCATCACTCCAGTTCCAAAATCCAGTGCCTTCCTCTGGCCTCCATTGATATCGTGCAAGTGTGCACTGCATGTACATGCAGGCAAAACACTAATACACACACACACACACACACACACACACACACACACACACAAAGTAGTTTTGAAAGTTTTTTAAATAAATAGAGAAATAAAACCAATTAGAAAGACTTCGATGAAGATAGGAATGATATATAGGTCAAGGTTAAATAGCAACAGTAAGTTGAATAAAGACCTAAAGCTAGAAAAAAAATTAGAGGACATGTTTCTCTTTTCATAGTTGGCCAACATCTGAACTGCACCAGCATTCTGACAGACACCCATCAGGTACTGCCACTGAGCCAGGATCTCACTATGTACTTCCGGAAAATTCTCAGTCTGGCAGTATCCTTAGCCACGATTAAGTCAAAACCAATAGCCACACAGTTAATAACTCCAGAACAAGTTCAGAGCCAGGAGACCTTCAGACAAATAGAAAGAATTAGTTAATAGTTCTTGTAGGGCTGGTAAGATGGCTCAGAAGGTCAGGCAGCTAGCAACAAGCCTAATGTATGTACAGGTTCAATTCATTGGAGTAACATGGTAAAAAGAGAAAAACAACTTACTCTGTGAACTCCATCTGTGTCCCCTTTCCCAAAACTGAATTATTAAATATAAAAATAAAACAACAAGACAGTGATTGAGAATGTTGGTAGACATCTTAACAAGAAACATAAAAGAAAGGAAACATTTCGCAATGGAGACAGAGATGCTCAAAGCCCTGCACTTGTAGAACTGGCTCAGTTTGAAGCAGTAAATGCTCCCTGAATGCCACAGGCATTAAGTCTGTTTGTTCCAATATTTTTTTGTTGTCGTTTAAACAACATTTGCCAAGGTCCTAAAATGAACTGGGCAATGACATTTCAAACATGAGTGATCAAGTTTCTGGACACCAAGACTTGTGTCTAAAAGGAATGGGGAAGAAGTACACCTGCTGGAATGAGCAGGAATGAGTAAGTGCTAAGAGATATATTCTAATTTATCCTGAAGACGAAAGTCAGAAAATGTAGTTCCCATCTGGAAAGATAAGGTTGCAAAGGCTTCAAAGGGAAACCATACTTGGCTTCAGTTTTCAAAAATGGACGCTTCTTGGCAAGAGTGTAGAGAAATAAAAGGAGCATGCAAAATGCACACATATATGTCCCTGGGGGTGCAAGGCTATGCCACTTGATAAAAGTCATCACTGACTCCTCCCATGGTATCTGGATACACACTGATCATACTGTCTCTAAAGAGAAAGAAACTTAAACCTATAAACCTCAAGTATGCTCTCAAACTACAGTAAACGACACCAGAACACCTGTGGTGGCAAATTCTTTTCAAAGCACTTTCCAGATGAGTGAAGAACAAAATGAAAATGACCCTGGCTACAGAAAATAAATAGAAATCCTGTCTATTTTCTTCCTTTACCTTGTCAGGGTAGCTCAAATAAACAGTATATCCTCTAAACCAGAAACCATTCAGCTTTGTGCTTGTGTCCAAACACTGGAACTAGAGACCCTGCCTTCATCTCCTTGGGTGGCTACTGAGAAATAGTCCATGGAAAACAAGAGGAACAGATGTGGAAATTGAACCATGACCCTTAATTCATCAGGTTGGAGATCCTAGATTAGACCCTTTGCACAAGGAAGAAGTGGGTGATATAGCAGCCAGGGCAATACTGCGAGTGTGTGGAAGAAATGGGAACTGAGAAAGCGAATTGATGGCTGGGTCTGTAGCCAGGTATTGCTCAGCTTCTGACAACAGTTAACAGAGTACAGTGAGGAACCCTTCTCTGCAATGTGCTTACTCCTGGTCATAGAGTCTAACCAGAACTTACATCTCCAAGTTTGTCTCTGGAAGCCCCCATTATTTGTCAAACACCGTGCACATCAGGCTGTGCATGAACAAATGCCCAAGACCTCCAGCATTTTTAACAGGACATGATGGAAGACAAAGAAATATGTGAAGCATAAAAAAATGAAAATGAACATGAGGGATAAACATTTGAAGCACATTTCAGCAAGCTAATCAACTACTGACTAAAAAACAATTTTTCTGACGGCTCCTTAAGGAGGCTGTAAACGGCCCTTGTCAGCACGGTGCAGCTGTCATGGCTCTGTGGTTGGGGAGCTAAAGACTGGATACCAGTTGCTCAAAAGAAATTTTGAAAGCAAACGCCCTTGGAACTCTAGAGCAGGCTCGTCACTCCCTGTAGGAGTATTCCATTTTAACCCAGAAACAATGAGAGTGACGCGAGCCGCATCAATCAAGTCTTGACTCACCTCTCCACTATGCTTCTCATTTATGCGATATAATTTCCCGAGAAGTCTGGATTTTCAGTTATAAAGATTTCAATATGAAATTGACTATTTTCCCCCAAGCTGTCTTACTAGATACGATTAAACAGTGTGACAGAGAAAGTAAAATTTTAAAACAAAATCTTATTTTATTCCAAGGTTATTCCCTATGGTCTTGGCTGCATTTTCTTTGGCTGTGATAAGATACACTGACAAAAACAACTTGTCTCACAGATAAGAGTATTGCCCACCATGGTAGGGAAATTCAGATGGCAGTACCTTGAGGTGGCTGGTCATGGTACATCCACTGACAGGGATCAGAGGGTGCTGGCTGGTTGTACCCAGCTGAATTTCTCCTTTTCCACTTAGCCCAGGTCCCAGGCCCAGAGCATTATAATGCCCACTTTTAGAGCTGGTCTTTCTACCTCAACTAATCCAGATGATCCCTTGAAGGTATGTTTGCTCATTTATGTCTTAAGAGATTCTAGATCCTGTCAAGTTGATAATCTTTATTAACCAGCACACCTATGGAACTTAAGGAACTAAATATGTTTAAATCAAGTGGAATATTTTAAATTTTCAAGGGTTTTTACTCTACATAACTTCTTAGGGAGTTTGTCTCAAATAACTTAAGACTTCCATAAAAATACTGTAATAGAAATCTATTTGGAAAATAATGGTCGTGCTGGATAGTTTTGTGTCAATTTGACAGAAGCTAGAACCATTTTGGAAGAGGTAACCTCAACTGAGAGAATGTCACCATCAGTTGGCCCATGGATAAGCCAATCTGTTGTGCACTTTCTTGATTGGTGATTGACTTGGGAGAACCCAGCTCACTGTGGGTGGTGTCACCCCTGGCCTGTTGATCCTGAGTGCTATTAGAAGATAGACCGAGGAAGCCATAGGAAACAAGCCACTACTAAGCTCTCCTCCATGGCCTGGGCATCAGTTTGTGCCTCCAGGTTCCTTCCCTGCTTTGCTTCCTGACCTGACTTCCCTCACTGTTGCCTGTGACCTAAGAGTTGTACACTGAAACAACTCTTTCTTCCCCAACTTCCTTTTGGTTATGTTCTATCACAGCCAAAGAAACCCAAATTAAAACAATAGCTCATTGTGGGGGAGGGGGAGGATTTTGAGAGGGAGAAAATTGAATTTAATTATCCAGGAATGGTTTGTATCTATACATAACTCATGAGCTGTCATTGCACAGCAGATGATGGACATTTAGTTGTTCAGTAATAAACGACTTCCAGTTCCCAGAGTCAAACCCCACAGAAGATGCTGTATATTTCCATAAGAACTACAAGTGGTCAAGAAGAGACAAGTGGCTGCCAGATTGAGTCAGAATCAAGGGGTTCAAAAGATCCATTTGACTTCCAGCTGAACACATTCTGTCTTTCATTCATTATTGTCTTCATCTTTCAACAAATTTTATATGATCCGTGCATAAAGCAGAGAAAATTTCTCATTGATTTTAATGACTAGAAATAGATAATCAGCAATTATATATATATGTTATATATCATGTATACACATGTGTTAGATGCTAATTAATGATAAAGAGAACAATAAGATTGGGGAAAGTGAAGAAGTTGCAGATGTGTGAAGCCCGCAGAGAACACTTCATTGAGAAAGTGGCATGAGAATTAAGATGAACTCCTACAGTTGATGAATCCCTTCAGCAAAGCGACTGGATACAAAATTAGCTCACGAAAGCCTCTCCTTCATACAAATGATAAATGGGCTTAGAAAGGAATTAGGGAAAAAAACATCGTTCATTCACAATAATATAAACTATCTTGGTATAACTCTAACCAGGCAAGTGAAAGTTCTGTATGACAAGAACTTCAAGTCTCTGAAGAAAGAAATTGAAGATCTCAAAAGATGGAAAGATCTCCCATGATCATGGATTGGTAAGATTAACATAGTGACAATGGCCATCTTACCAAAATCAATCTACAGATTCAATGCAATTTCCACCAAAATCCAAATACAATTCATTACAGATCTTGAGAGAACAATCTTCAACTTCATATAGAAAAACAAACAAACAAACCAAATAGCTAAAACTATACTCTACAATAAAAGAACTTCTGGAAGTATAATCATCCTTGTACCTCTTGTACTACAGAGCAATAATTTTAAAAAGTGCATGGTATTGGTATAGAAACAGACAGGTTAATCAATGGAATTGAATTGAAGATCCTGAAAAAAAATCCACACACCTAAGGACACTTGATTTTTGACACAGAAGCCAGAATCATCAGTAGAAAAAAGAAAGCATCTTCAACAAATGTTATAACTTGATGTCTACATGTAGAAGAATGTAAATAGGACCATATTTATCACCCTGCACAAAACTCAAGTCCAATTGGATCAAAGACCTTAACATAAAACCGGATACACTAAATGTACTAGAAGAGAAAATGGAGAATAGCTTTGAACACATTGGTACAGGAGGCAACTTCTTGAACAGAAGATCAATAGTTCAATCACTAAGATTAGCAGCTGATAAACAACATCTCATGAAACTGAAAGGCTTCTATACAGCAAAGGATAAGACAAAGTGGCAGCCTACAGACTGGGAAAGGACCTTCACCAATCCTATATCCAACAGAGGGTTAAGATCTAAACTATATAAAGAACTCAAGAAGTTAGACACCAACAAACCAAATAAACCAATTAAAAAGGGTATGCAGAGCTAAACAAAATTCCCAATAGAGAAATCTCAAATGGTTGAGAAACACTTAAAGAAATGTTCAACATCCTTAGTCATCAGGGAAAGGCAAATCAAAATGACTCTGAGATTAAACGTTACGCCAATCAAAATGGCTAAGATCAAAAACTGAAGCAACAGCACATGCTGAGGGGTGTGGAGTAAGAAGAATACTCTTCCATTGCTGATGGGAGTGAAAATTTGCACAGCTATTCTGGAAACCAATTTGACAGTTTTTCAGAAAATTGAGGGCAGTTCTACTTCAAGACCCAGCTGTAACACTTTTGGTCATATACCCAAAGATGTTCTGTCATACCACAAGGATACTTGCTCAATTATATTCTTTACAGCTTTATTTGTAATAGCCAGAAATGGAAAACTACCCAGATGTTCCTCAACTGAAGAATGGATAAAGAAAATGTGGTTTATCTACACAATGGAATATTACCTAATTATTAAAAATAATAGCAGAGACTGAAGGAAATGCCAGCCAGAGACTGCCCCACCTAGGAATCCATCCTATATACAGATACCACACCCAGACATTATTGCAGATTCTGAGAAGTGCTTGCTGACAGGAGCCTGATATAGCTGCTGTCTCCTGAGAGGCTCTTCCAGAGCCTGACAAATACAGAAGCAGATGCTCTCAGCCAACCATTGGACTGAGCCCGGGAACCCCAATGGAGGAGTTAGATAAAGGACTGAAGGAGCTGAAGGGGTTTGCAACCCCATAGGAAGAACAACAATATCAACCAGCCAGACCCCCCAGAGCTCCCAGGGACTAAGCTAGCAATCAAAGAGTACACATGGAGGGACCCATGGCTCCAGCCGCATATGTAGCAGAGGCCTTGTCATGTATCAGTGGGAAGAAAGATCCTTGGTCCTGTGAAGGCTCAATGTCTCAGTGTAGGGGAATGCCAGGGTGGGGAGGTGGGAGTGGGTGAGGGGATGGGGAGCACCCTCATAGAAGCAGAGGGAAGGGGATGTGATAGGGGGTTCCAGGAGGGAAAACCAGAAAAGGGGATAACATTTGAAATGTAAATGAAGAAAATATCCAATAATAAAAAAAAATGTGTAAAGACTGTGGGACATTTAAAGTTATTTAGATCTTGGGAATGAATAAGAAAGTAATGCTTGAGGCTTAATAGTGATGTGTTTGTGTGTCAAGTTGACAAGGGGTCAATTTTACTGGCTGGTTTTGTGTGTCATCTTAACACAAGCTGAAGTTATCACAGAGAAAGGAGCCTCCCTTGAGGAAATGCCTCTGTGAGATCCAACTCTAAGGCATTTTCTCAATTAGTGATCAAGGGTAACTTCCTTTGGTGATGAACAGCAAGATAGAAGTGTAAGCTGAATGATCCCTTTCCTCCCCAACTTGCTTCTTGGTCATGATGTTTTGTTCAGGAGTACAAATCCTGACTAAGACAGGCAAACATCTAAGAGTATCACAACACACATTGGACTTGATAGCTTTATTTTTAAGGGCATGGGTGTGTTGGGAAGGAGGCGTTAATGGGAGGAGTGGGTGGAGTGAATGAATGCAGTCAAAATACATTTTATAAAATACTCAAAGAACTAATAAAACTGAGAACATTTTAGACTGATTAAATCTTTATAGCTCATCTAGCGTAATCTCCACATCACAAGTTCGAAGGCCTGATATAGTGAGTTTTTCAAGGTCATCACTTGTTGAAGGTTAAGCTAGAATAATTCAATCTGACACCAACTGGGTGAGCTCTGTGTTTGGTAGAGAGCAAATCACCAATTCATTTGAGACAAAAAGCATATGTTGATAAAAAAAGATCTAATTCAAACTTGGGTTTCTACTAGACTCATTAATTTTCTGTAGTCATAGTCAAAATCTTCATGAAAATATATAATCTCACTGAGAGTGATGTCACCTAGCTTTTCCCTCACTCCAGATACTCTTAATACTTTTGGATGAACTGAGAATTAAGCAGTACATACTTACCACAGAGTAGAAATGACTAAAATTTTAATATACTAAATAAAACAGGTATAATTATAGGTTTGGAAACAAGTACCTTGGCTAAACAGAAAAGGCCTCTATAGAACAATGGGTCTTTCTTAGAGAGCTGTTCCAGTGAGAAGGTTTTGGGCCAGGAATTTCACCATGTGGACCATGATAACCCTTGAATTATGTATAAGCCTATGTACTTGAAAGAACCTCTGATTCTTTAGATATTAAACTAAGAAAGACACAGTTCCCTAATGGGAACATGTTTTCCTTAATCAGGCCAGAAGTATTCTTAAAGTATTTGTTGAGCCATGCCTTGGGTCACCTCCACTACAACGAACTACATGCTTTTCACAGACAAAAATGCTGTTCCCCACAGACAGAGTTGTTCTTTTCTGGCCCAAGATCTATAGCAGTGTAGATCAGAACTCCATTTGGAAAAATTCACAATGAGTTGTTGGAAATCCATCTTTGGTTATATAAAGTGATGTAGAATTTTAAAGAAAAGTTCCAAAGAAGCAAGCAACACTAAAAACAAGTCCAAGAACAATTCTGTAAGAACAAATTCTGAGTTAAGCAAGCACTGTCAAAACCACAGGGGCATGTCCGCCTCTTGGATATCACTATCACAACCACAGCAAGATGTGCAAGAAAAATCTTCAAATAAATCATTGTATGAAATAGGTAATTAAAAATCCTCATAGTTTTTTCCATACTTTAAAAGGTATGGAGAAAAAAGCTTATATTCTCATACTGCACTTACCAATAGAACTAAGTTATTGAAATAAAGCCTATCAGAATTAGTGAAGGTCCAGCTGAAATGACAGGGAAAGATAAACTGGGATTGGTGAATAAGAGAGTAGAAGCAGGGACTGCCAGGAGAGTGTCACCTAGATGGGATGCTGAGACCGCTGCAAATGATTGATTCCTAAGACATCAAAACTTGGAAATAACAGCATGAAAATATTGACCTCCATAGGGACTTTGTATGAAAACACAGGATGAGTAGGTATGACTTGAGACATAAATTAAAATAGATATTCATATTTAAAAGCTAGAATCGAGTAGAATCCCTGAAAGTGTAAGCATCTGAAAGTAAGCTTCTGGTGAGAAGAAGTTAACAAATTTAAGAGCTGACATTTCCTGCCAACTTCTTATGTACTAAGCACCGCATGTTCATGATCTCAATCCTCTTGATGGCCTGGATCATTTATTGATTTGTCCATGTACTCACTGTGTGAATACAGAATGTATTTTAGATAGTATTCCATATGCATTTGTGGAAAGTATATATCCTGAAGGTGTTGGATAAAACGCTGTTAGAAACATGTACCAGCTAATTTTATGTCAACCCGACACAAGCTAGAGTTATCTGAAAGGAAGGAACTTCAATTGAGAAAATGCCTCCATAAATGTCCAATTTATGGGTAAGCACTATGTAGTCTTTTTGTTCTCTGCGCCCTGACCAGATGTGTATCTTTGTGTTACTGACAATCTATACCAAAAGGCTTTCTGATAAGGGTTGTGAGATGCACTTATCCATGGACATAAAGAAAACTCAACAAAATTCAGTTTAATACTCTTTCTTTGGCTGAGCAATAGAAGTAGGTTCTCCTCTCATGACTATGACGCGTCTCCTTACAGTTTCTTGGTCCTAATTATAGTGCCATGTATGGGTCTATCCTTTGGTGAAGGCCTTAAATCCAATCAGAAAGTGGTGGATTACACACACAATGCTGGTGCAATTATTGTACCAATGAACATGTCTTGTCAGGGCAGTCATGGTTGTTGCTTTCAGGTGTCATGCCTGGATAAAATTCATGATAATTTTGTGTTGCAGTCATGTGTATAGTACCTTCCAACACCATGGAAGCAAGTTAGTATGGTTAGAGCTTTGAGGCCAATATAAATTTGATTTTTTTAAATTTCTATGACTTGTGTGTGGTGTCTTTGGCAATTGAGCCTGACTGTCAATTTCTAGAGAATATCCAGGAATAGTGGCAAAAGCCTGTGATATTTGGAGGGTCTGAGCAATCTTATATGCTAAGTACCATTATCTCTATACTTCTTAAGAAAAAACTGAACAGATTTTTTTTAAAGGTGATTAATAGAAACACAGAAATGGAGCTTGAATACGCTGGCATTGCATGCTTTCCTGTGTGCTGTCTCTGCATAAGTGTGTGCTGCTCTTCCCTTTAAGCTCAGTTTCCAGAACCCATATTGAATGGCTCACAACTATCTCTAATTCAAGTTGCAGGAGATGTGAAGCCTTCTTCTGTCTCTGGAGGCACCTGTACACACATGCCATGAAGTACACACAAGTAAAAATAAAGAAATTTTTAAAGGAAAAGAATTAGTAATTAGAAGAATGTTATTTACTCTGATCATGTTTCTAATTCCTAGCACAGAACAAAGAATAAAGATAAAATGGGTACCTTTATGAATGAAAAGATTAATAACAATAAATCGCACTGAAATGAAAGATGTTTCTTCATCTGAAAGTAACAATGGGGCATAGAATGGTTACCTGATAAGAGGTTTCACTAGTATTTCCACAAAACACAGTAAAGAAGACTTTAAAATGAATTTTATGCATTCACGTGTATGCACGTGTGTGTGTGTGTGAGAGAGAGAGAAAGAGAGAGAGAGAGAGAGAGAGAGAGAGAGAGAGACAGAGACAGAGACAGAGACAGAGACAGAAACAGAAAGAGACTGTTTTAGTTTCTAGTAAATAATTATGGGTCAACAGACTGTAACTAACTCAATATATGTGACTTCCACTTTTAGTTTATCTACCCTAATTTTCTAGGAGTCTGGATGTCTGAGAGAATATTTATACCTGATAATTATAGAACTGCTAGCTTTAAAACAAATGTTAGTGTTGAAACATCAAGGATAGGAATACTGAGGAAGGTAATGAGAGGGCTTGCAGCTGACTTTTAGATAACCCAGCTAATCATATAAAGGGAATGAGAGAGTCTTGGGACAAATAATAAAGACAGTCCCTGCATTTTTGGCCAGGTCTCACATAGCCAGTCACCAGATGCAACAAGTACAAAGCACCTTTGCCCTTTGCCCTACTGACATTTTCCACTTTATGGGTATTTGTACTTTTATAAATATTCTTGCATTCAGTGATAACAAATGTAATTGTAAAGATGGCCATTTTACAAAGGTCCTATCCATTCTGGAAGGAGCCTACCTCAAGTGGATATAGGGGAAGACAAAGAAGCCTTACAAGGGTCATTCAGATACCAGACTCAGCTACTAGTAACTGCCTCAGTCTGTTTTCCACTCTGCAGGAGGCACTTTGCCTTCACTCACTTGCCTGTTGAACATAGACATGACTGACTGCTTGGTCTACTCGTGTCCCAGTGAATACCTGTCCCCTAGTGACACAAGAACCAACACTTTGACAAAACTGGAATCAGATGAAACAGAGGGGAAGACATCTTCCATAGCACATGTTTTTTTCCTGAGTCTGTTGACAAAATGGAGCACACAAAATGGAACAACAATCACGTGGCATTGAAAAGCTGGTTCTTGAGGTAGAACTATTCCTAGTCTTCTGAAAAACTGACAAATTGGTTTCCAAAGTGGTTGTACAAGTTTGTACTCCCACTGGCAGTGGAGAAGTGTTCTCCCCTTGCTCCACATCCTCACCAGCATGTGCTGTCCCTTGCATTTTTGATCTTAGCCATTCTGACAGGTACAAGATGGAATCTCAGTCATTTTCACTTGCTTTTCCCTCATGGCTAAAGACTTTGAACATATTTTTAAGTGCTATTCAGCCATTAGATATTTCTCTGTTGAGAATTCTATTTAGCTCTGTATCCCATTTTTAAATTTGGTTATTTGGGTTGTTGGTGTCTCTGTCAGATGCTAGGCATATACCCAAAAGATGCCCCTCTATACCACAGGGACATTTGCTCAACTATGTTCATAGCAGCTCTTTTTATAATAGCCAGAAACTGGAAATAATCTAGATGTCCCTCAACTGAAGAACGGATAAAGAAAATGTTGTACATCTAAACAATGTAATACTATTCAACTATTAAAAACAAAGACAACTTCCCCAACCTAAAGAAAGAGATGAACATAAACATACAAGAAGCTTACAGAACTCCAAACAGACTGGACCAGAAAAGAAATTCTGCCCGTCATATCATAGTGAAAACACCAAATACACAAAACAAAGAAAAAATATTAAAAGCAGTAAGGGAAAAAGGTCATGTAACATATAAAGGCAGACCTATCAGAATTACACCTGACTTCTCACCAGAGACTATGAAAGCTAGAAGATCCTGGGCAGATCTCATACAGACTCTAAGAGAACACAACTGCCAACCCAGGCTGCTATACCCAGCAAAACTCTCAATTAATATAGATGGGGAAACCAAAATATTCCATGACAAAACCAAATTTACACAATATGTTTCCACAAACCCTGC
>CM052704.1:102740676-102754926 GCA_028551405.1 Uromys caudimaculatus
TATAGTTCTTTTTGTTTCTACTTGGTTGATTTCAGCCCTGAGTTTGATTATTTCCTGCCTTCTACTCCTCTTGGGTGTATTAGCCTCTTTTTGTTCTAGGGCTTTCAGGTGTGTTGTTAAGCTGCTAGTGTATGCGCTCTCCAGTTTCTTTTTGGAGGCACTCAAAGCTATGAGTTTTCCTCTTAGCACTGCTTTCAATGTGTCCCATAATTTTGGGTATGTTGTACTTTCATTTTCATGAAATCAAGGAAGTCTTTAATTTCTTTCTTTATTTCTTCTTTGACCAAGTTATCGTTGAGTAGAGCCTTGTTCAGCTTCCATGTGTATGTGGGCTTTCTGTTGTTATTGCTGCCATTGAAGACCAGTCTTAAACCGTAGTGATCTGATAGGAGGCATGGGATTATTTCAATCATCTTGTATCTATGGAGGTTTGTCTTATGACCGATTATGTGATCAATTTTGGAGAAGGTACCATGAGGTGCTGAGAAGGTATATTCTTTTGATTTAGGATGAAATGTTCTATAGATATCTGTTAAACCCATTTGGTTCATAACCTCTGTTAGTTTCACTGTGTCTCTGTTTAGTTTGTGATTCCAAGATCTGTCCATTGATGATAATGGGGTGTTGAAGTCTCCTACTATTATTGTGTGAGGAGCAATGTGTGCTTTGAGCTTTAGTAAAGTTTCTTTTATGAATGTGGATGCCCTTGCATTTGGATCATAGATGTTCAGAATTGAGAGTTATTTTTGGTAGATTTTTCCTTTGATGAATATGAAGTGTTCTTCCTTATCTTTTTGGATGACTTTTGGGTGAAAGTCGATTTTATCGGGTATGAGAATGGCTACTCGTCCCTATTTCTTGATACCATTTGCCTGGAAAATTGTTTTTCAGCCCTTTACTCTGAGGTAGTGTTTGTCTTTATCACAGAGGTGTGTTTTCTGTATGCAGTAAAATGCTGGGTCCTCTTTATGGATCCAGTCTGTCAATCTATCTCTTTTTATTGGGGAATTGAGTCCATTGATGTTAAGACATATTAAGGAGCAGTGATTGTTGGTGTGTTTCCTGTATGCAGCAAAATGCTGGGTCCTCTTTATGGATCCAGTCTGTCAGTCTATGTCTTTTTATTGGGGAATTGAGTCCATTGATCTTAAGAGATATTAAGGAGTAGTGATTGTTGGTTCCTGTCATTTTCGATGTTACTTTTAGGTTTGTGTGGTTATCTTCTTTTCAGCTTGTTGAAAGATTACTTTCTTGCTTTTTCTAGGGTGTGGTTTCCCTCCTTGAGTTGATGTTTACCATTTATTATCCTTTGTTGGGCTGGGTTTGTGGAACCATATTGTGTAAATTTGGCTTTGTCATAGAATATTTTGATTTCACCATCTATGGTAATTGAGAGTTTTGCTGGGTATAGCAGCCTGGGCTGGTAGTTGTGTTCTCTTAGGGTCTGTATGAGTTCTACCCAGGATCTTCTAGCTTTCATAGTCTCTGGTGAGAAGTCTGGTGTAATTCTGATAGGTCTAACTTTATATGTTACTTGACCTTTTTCCCTTACTCCTTTTAATATTCTTTCTTTGTTTTGTGTATTTGGTGTTTTCACTATAATGTGACGGGACTACTTTCTTTTCTGGTCCAATCTATTTGGAGTTCTGTAAGTTTCTTGTATATTTATGTTCATCTCTTTCTTTAAGTTAGGGAAGTTTTCTTCTATAATTTTGTTGAAGATATTTACTGGTCCTTTAAGTTGGGAATCTTCACTCTCTTTGATACCTATCATCCTTAGGTTCTGTCTTCTCATTGTCCTGGATTTCATGGATGTTTTGGGTTAGGAGCTTTTTGAATTTTGTATTTTCTTTCACTGTTGTGTCAATATTGTCTATGGTATCTTCTGCTCCTGAGATTCTCTCTTCTCTCTCTTGTACTCTGTTTGTTGTGCTTGCATCTATGACTCCTGATCTCTTTCCTAGGTTTTCTAACTCCAGGGTTGTCTCCTTTTTTGATTTCCTTATTGTTTCTATTTCTATTTTTAGTTCCTGCATGGTTTTGTTCATTTCCTTTGTCCATTTGATTGTGTTTTCCTGTAATTCGGCCTGCTTGATTGTGTTTTCCTGTAAATCTGCCTGCTTGATTGTGTTTTCCTGTAATTCTTTAATGAATTTTTGTGCTTCCTCTTTAAGGGCTTCTAGCTGTTTACCTGTTATCTCTTGTTTTTCCTTAAGGGAGTTATTTATGTCCTTCTTAAAGTCTTCTATCACAGTCAAGAGAACTGATTTTAAATCTGAGTCTTGCTTTTCTGGTTTGTTGGGATATCCAGGGCTTGTGGTGGGAGAGTTGGGTTCTGGTGATGCCAAGTAGCTTTGGTTTCTGTTACTTATATTCTTGCCTTTGCCTTTTGCCATCTTGTTAACTCTGATGTTAGCTGATTTTACTCTGTCTGGCTGTGGCTTGTCCCTCCTACAGGCCTCTGTATCAATACTCCTTGAGGATCGGCTCTTTCTCAGAGGTGTTTCGGTTTGGAGAATTGTGGCACAGGGTCAGCTCTGGGGTGCAGACAGAAACCAGAAGGATCTTGTCCCCAGCAGTCCCTTGGTTCCTGTGTCTTTATGTCTCTGAGAGGGTCCCTCTTGATCCAGTGAGTTTGAATAGAAGTGGTGGTTTTGCCTATGCTCGAAGGTGTATCAGCACTCCCGGGATACTAGCTCTCTTCTGGAGCTATGCGGCCCAGGCTGAGGTCCCCAGGTCCCGGTGAGCAGTGGTGTTTGTCTTATTCCCACTCACGGCTTTTCCATGCTCCTGGGAGGATAACTTTCTCCCAGCGCTGATTGGCTTTGGAACCCTGGTGACCCAGGTAGAGGCCTCCTGCCACAGATGGAAACCAGAAGGTGCCTATGCCTGACTTTACCTCAGTCCCTGTGTCCCACAGTTTCTGGGCGGGTCCTGGTGAGCAGAGGTGCTTGTCTTATCCCCACTCATGGGTTTTTCATGCTCCTGGGAGGGTAGCTTTCTCCTGGTGCTACTTGGCTATGGAACCCTGGTGGCCCAGGCACAGGTCTCCCACCACAGATGTAAAGCAGAAGGTTCCTGTCCCTGACTTTTCCTCCTCAGTCTCTGTGTCTTGAGGGCCTGGAAGGCTAGCTTTCTCCCAGTGCTGCTTGGCCGTGGGACCCTGTTGGCCCAGGCAGAGGTCTCCTGCCACAGATGGAAACCGCAGATGATTTCATTTTTTACAGTTAAACAAAATTCCATTGTGTATATCTTCTGGTCTTACACTTTAAAAATAACAGAGAGCTGAGACATCTATGTAACCCAATTGGGAGGGCAGGAGACTCATAATAACAGAAAGTAAAAGCTTTCAGAAGAGTGGGCATTCACTGTTCGAGAGTATGCAACAAGCTAACCATAGAATGTGATGTGATCAGAAAACTTCATACTACCTACATTCCTTAGATCACAAAAACACATTTGACTCTAGAGTTGTTAATAAACTATTTACAAAGAGTGGACAAATGTATAAAGGGGCTATTTCCCATTAAGAAAGTAGGAGGCTTTACACAAAAACATCCAGGGAATATTACAGAAGAGTTAAACAAAGAAGATATGAGCTGGAGGAAGGGGGTAGGGTGGACTGTTGACTTGATTAATGACATGGCTGTTTTACTCTTGAACTTACAGCAGTTGTGACTACATGTACAAGACCTGTAGAAGACTGGGCCATCAACATCATGTCATGGAGCAGGAAGGAGCTCACAGGCCTTACTTCTCCCTGATAAGTTATATGCCTAATGTTTACTAGACAAATGAGAGACATTATCTTCAGTGGTGTAGCCACTGGTAAGGTACTTGTGATCCTGAATATTGCCTGCATCCATGCTTCTGTGAGAAATCCTAATGAAATTTTTGTATTAAACAAAAAAGGAATGAAAATAGAAAGGGAGCTCATTGGGAAGAATTGGATTAGCAAGTTTTAGGGAAGGACAAGAGAGGATAAAATCTATTATTATATATAATTAATATATACTTGTGGTGGTTTGAATATGCTTGGTCCAGAGAGTGGCACTATTAGAAGTAGTGGTCTTGTTGGACAAAGTGTGTCACTGTGGAGTGGGTTTGAAAGACCTTTCCAGATGCTTGGAAGCCAGTCTTCTCCTGTCTGCCTTTCAATGAAGATGTAGAATGTTCAGCTCTTCCTGTATCATGCATGCCTGGGTGCTGCCTTGTTCCCACCTTGATGATAATGGACTGAACCTCTGAACCTGTAAGCCAGCCTCAATTAAGTGCTGTCCTTATAAGAGTTGCCTTAGTCATGGTGTCTGTTCACAGCAGTAAAACCCTAAGACAGAAGTTGGTACCAGGGACTGGTATTGCTGTGATAGGCCTGACCATGCTTTTGTTAGGAAGAATGTGGATTTTGGGACTTAAGGTTAAGAAACTAGTTGTATGCTTTAAGTGGGGTTTAATGGGTTATCCTAGCAGAAATATGAAAGGCTTTGTTGCTGAGGGTGATTTGAACCATAGAAGCCTGATTCTAGGGGTTTCCGAGGAAAGGAATTTTAATATGTGGCTAAGAGACTGGGTTTTTTTGTGTGATATTTTTGTGAAGACTGTGGCTGCTTTTTGCTCTTGTCTGAAGAATCTATCTGAGGCTAAGGTAAAAATATTTATATTAATTGCATTCACACAGGAAGTCTCAAAAAAGCCCAACAGAGACTTTGTTCTCTGGTTTAGTCTCATGAAGAACATTCTGTTCATGCATAGTAACCTTAAAAAGAAAAAATACAAGTAATAAAGGGCCACCAGGAAGTGAAATGGAGCTGAATCCTGTGTTCAGAAAGATAAACAGATTAAAGGAGTGGTGACACTTTTTGAAAGATCCCACCCAGCTAAGCTTATTGTTTATGCATTTGCCTTTGAAAAAGGAATAGTTATATCATATTAGGCATTATTATTACTTGGTTATTGTTTTCACTTTGAAATTTAATCTGGAAGGAACTACAATCCAGAATGGAAAGACACAGGCTTTTGATCTGAATCTAGAAGAACAGTGGCTGGGAGTGGAATGTGGTAGTTTGAATATGCTTGGCCCAGGGAGTGGCACTATTAGGAGGTGTGGCCTTGTTGGAGTAGGTGTGGCCATGGTAGAGAAAGTGTGTCACTTTTGGGTGGGCTTTGAGACCCTCCTCCTAGCTGCCTGAAGCCAGTTTGCTCCTAGCTTCCTTTGGATGAAGATGTAGAGCTCTCAGCTCCTCCTGTACCATGCCTGCCTGGAAACTGCCATGCTCCCATATTGATGATAATGGACCGCACCTTTGAACCTGTAAGCCAGCCCCAATTAAATGTTCTTTTTAGAGTTGCCTTGGTCATGGTATCTGTACATAGCAGTAAACTTCTAACTAAGACAATATTTAAAAAAAAAAAGAAAGAAAGAAAAAGAAAAGCAGAGGTCTTTTGACAAGAAACTATATTTGAATGCCAAACTAATTGTGTTTATGTTCATTCTCCTTTAATTAAAAAAAAATCTGAATAACTCTCAAAGTTCTATCATGGTCAAATTATGTTTTTTTTCATTTCTATATCAATGTTTTCTGGGTACCTACTCAGCCAGGCGTATATAAATCTTAATTTTCCATTTGGACAGAAACATTCAGCATTAATAAGCTGTTCATTTGTGTCTTGAGCTAAAATTTGTTGAGATGACTAGGTGCCTTATTTGTACTATAATTAGGGCCCCATGTTAGCATAGCCATATGTAGCAGTGATTTTATTCCTTTAAGGGTTTAAAAGCACGGACATCTCAAGCAGCTGTAATTTCATATTCACGTACCAAATAAAAGCAAAATGATAGCTAGGTCAAATATCTGCTTACTATATTCTTTTTAATTGTTACATCAAGTTTAATGTCTAAAAGCAAAGCATAAATGTACTTTAGTATATATCACACGTTGTATAATTCTGATATATGGGAGAAAAAAACTGCACTTCCATACTGAGCATAACAGCAACTCTGTATGCCCAATCAAATTATAATCAATATGAGGACAGTCAGGCCTTAAAAGAAATCCATTTTCTTTCTGTGTAGTGAAAAAAAAGTAATTAAGTCCTAACAATGTGAATGTTCACTGTACTTCAATTTATTCACTGGTTTTATCTCTGACACTACTTACAAATTACATAAGTATATGATAATTTCCCCAAAGTAAATATAAAATATTAAATAGTATTTTTCTTACAGTGTACAAGAAGTTACTTTTGAGAATATGTAGGCTCATTCGTTTGAGGATTTTGTTTTCCTAAAAACTCAGTTCCTCTAATTCATTATTCATTACTGTTTCAAAAGAATATGTGCATTTACTGTTTAGCAATCATTTCAAGGTCTTCTTGGGAGCATACATATTATATTCTCAAATCTTGAAGTAGCTGCAGTTCTGCACTATTTACTGAAATTACCTAAATTCTAAAGAAGGCAGAATTTTTATTTTCTCAGTTTTTACACATGTCATGTCTTATTGTCATGAGTTTCTGAGTATTATATTTTAACTCATGACTCCCTTTCCTGGATGTATTGTATTGTGTTGTTAATCACTGCTCAGAAACATCTTCCATATCAGCTTCATGTTTTAAGCCTTCAACAGCCTGAGACTAGGATTCTTCTTGGTTCCTTTGAAAGCTCAGGTCTCTGTGTTGAGGCAGAAGTTGGAACAAGGACTCTTCCATTTGTTTAGTTCCCAAGTCACTCATGTTTTAAAAGGTCAAAACACCTAAAGTTTCAAATGTGATGCCTGCTTACTGATCTCACTTAGAAATTAAATATGTTTAGTGGATTTTGTTCCAGAGTATACAGAACTGTGTCATTGGGAAAGGTACTGCTAATTGAAATCCCCTGGTATGGCTGTGCAATAGTTAGTCAATTAATTACATATTGACATATGGATTGCTCTCAAACTTCTTTGTACAAATAATGCTCAATCAACATCCTTGTACATGTGTTACATCAAATCTGTTCAGATGTAGTTCTCATTTGACTTTCAAAAATGGGCTTTCTGGATCAAATGGCAAATGCATCTGCATCTTTGTTAGACATGGCTTGCCCCCACCCCACAATTTTAATGCCTTTAGCCTCAGTGAAATTTCTAGCCATTATTTCTGTATTTCTGGTCCTTCTACTCCTTCCACAGTGCTACTGGGGCCACCTGGTGCCCCAGGAAGATGACCTTGGAATCATCTTGGAAAAGGACAAGGAAATGAGAGACACTTTTCTTTCTTCCTTCATTTTCTATTTCCTTCTTCCTCTGTCAATATCATTCTCTTTATAGCTTCCTTTCATTTTTCCTGGTGAGCTGAGAGGATTAAACCCAGGGCCTCACTCATGTTAAGTAAATATTTTATCATCCATAACTCCAGCATTATTCTTTTTCTTTGGGGCCTTTGTAAGGCCACAGATCTTGTTCCTCGAGGAGTCCTGGCTATGTGCTCTCCATTGGTACCTTCTTGTGTTTCAGAAAGGTCTTCACTTCATCAAAAAGCACCTCTTGCACAATCCTTAATGTGTTTAGATGATTTTCACATAATTCACGATAAAATTTTATTGACACATGCATTAGTTTAACACTGTATTATCCAAAGGGCCAAGTCCAAAGGTGGACATTTTCATACTGAGGTAAATCTGTAGGGAACATCTGTTCTTGTTCTATGAAAGGGGAGCATTGAGTGATTCCCTACCAGTCTGCTCTAACCACAGGGGAGACACCACATGTATCTTCAGTTTCTACCCATATTAAGAAAATTCCTGCATTGTCAAGTATAATAATAGATACATGGCTTAGTGTCTGATGAAAGAGTATCACTTTGCTGTTTTCAAAAATCTCACTGTGTTAGTTAGAATAAAAATGGCCCCATAGGCTCGTAGTAGGAGGTGTGGTCTTATTACGATAGGTTTGGCCTTGTTGGAGGAAGTGTGATACTAGGGGATAGGTTTTATGCTCTCAGAAGAAGCTCAAGCCTGCCAGTTTATCACAGTGTCTTCTTGCTGCCTGCCATTCAAGACATAGAACTCTCAGCTCCTTCTTCAGCACAATGTCTGCTTCCATGCTGCCATGCTTCCTGACATGATGATAATGGACTGAACCTCTGAAGTATAAGCCAGCCCCAGTTAAATGTTTTCTTTCATAAGAATCACAATTGTTCAAGGCCAAAATCAACCAAATAGAAACAAAGAGAACAGTACAAGAATCAACAAAACCAAAAGCTGGTTCTTTGAGAGAATTAAAAAGATAGGCAAACCCCTATCCAAACTAACTAAAGGGCCCATAGGCATTATCCAAATTAACAAAATCAGAAATGAAAAGGGAGACATAACAACAGAAATGGAGGAAATTTAAAAAATCATCAAATTCTACTACAAAAGCCTATACTCAACAAAACTGGAAAATCTAGATAAAATGGATGGTTTTCTAGACAGATACTACACACCAAAGTTAAATCAAGAGCAGGTGAACTATCTAAACAGGCCCATATCCCATTAGGAGATAGAAGTCATTAAAAACTTCCCAGACAAAAAAAAAAAAAAAAAAAAAAGCCCAGGGCCAGATGGGTTTAGTGCAGAATTCTACCAGACCTTCAAAGAAAACCTGATACCAATATTCTTCAAACTATTCCAAAAAAAAAAAAAAAAATAGAAACAGAAGGAACACTACCTAATTCATTCTATGAAGCCACAATTACTTTGATACCTAAACCACACAAGGACCCAACGAAAAAAACAGAACTTCAGACCAATCTCTCTTATGAATATCGATGCAAAAATACTCAATAAAATTTATGCAAACAGAATTCAAGAACACATCAAAACCATCATTCACCACAATCAAGTAGGCTTCATTCCAGGGATGCAAGGTTGGTTCAATATATGAAAATCCATTTATGTAATCCACTATATAATCAAACTCAAAGGAAAAAAATCACATGATCATCTCCTTAGATGCAGAAAAAGCATTTGACAAAATACTACACCCCTTCATGTTAGAAGTTTTGGAGAAGCCAGGAAATCAAGGTCCATACCTGAACATAATAAAAGCAATTGACTGCAAACCAAAAGCCAATATCAAATTAAATAGATAGTTGAAGCAATCCCACTAACATCAAGGACAAGAAAAGGATGCCCACTTTCCCTATATCTATTCAATATAGTACTTGTAGTGCTAGCTAGAACAAACAGTAAGACAACAAAAATAGATCAAAGGGGTACAAATTTGCAAAGAAGAAATAAAGGTATCACTATTTGCAAATGATATGATAGTATACATAAGCAACCCCAAAAATTCTACCAGAGAACTTCTCCAGCTGATAAACAACTTCAGCAAAGTGGCTGGATATAAAATTAACTCAAATAAATCAGTAGCCTTCCTTTATACAAATGATAAACAGGCTGAGAAAGAAATTAGGGAAACAACTCCCTTCACAATAGGAACAAACAATATAAAATATCTTGGGATAACTCTAACCAAACAAGTGAAAGACAATAACTTCAAGTCTTTCAAGAAAGAAATCGAAGAGGATTTCAGAAAATGGAGAGATCTCACAAGCTCATTGATTGGCAGAATTAATATAGTAAAAATGGCCATTCTACCAAAGGCAATCTACAGATTCAATGCAATCCCCATCAAAATCCCAACATAATTCTTGAAAGACATGGAAAGAGCAATTTTCAAATTCATCTGGAAAGGGAAAACCCAGAATAGCAAAAGCAATTCTTAACAATAAAAGAAAGGCTGGAGGAACTCACCATCCCTGACCTCAAGCTCTACTACAGAGCAATAGTGATAAAAACTGCATGGTATTGATACAGAGACAGACACGTTGATCAATGGAATGGAATTGAAGACCCAGAAATAAAAGCACGCACTTACACACATTTGATCTTTGACAAAGAAGCCAAAAATATACAATGGAAAAAATAAATCTTCAATAAATGGTGTGGGTCTAACTAGCTGTCTGTATGTAGAAAAATAAAAAGAGACCCATATTTGTCACCTTGCATAAAGTTCGAGTCCAAGTGGATCAAGGACATCAACATCAAACCAGATACACTGAATCTAATAGAAGTGAAAGTGGGAAAGAGCCTCGAACTCATTGGCACAGGGGGAAATTTTCTAAACAGAACTCCAATGGCTCACACTCTAAGATCAAGAATTGATAAATGGGACCTCATGAAACTGGAAAGCTTCTGTAAGGCAAAGGACATAGTCAATAAGACAAATCGGCAACCTACAGATTGGGAAGAAAACCATCACTAATCCCACATCTGATATAGGGCTAATATCCAAAATATATAAAGAAATCAAAAAGCTAACCACCAAAAAACCAAACAACCCAGTCAAAAAAATGGGTATAGAACTTAAGAGAGAATTCACAACAGAGGAATCTCAAATGGCTGAGAAGTACCTAAAGAAATGTTCAAAGTCCTTAGTGATCAGAGAAACAATTCAAAACGACCCTGAGATTCCACCTTACACCAATCAGAATGGCTAAAATCAAAAACTCAGGTGACAACACATGTTGGTGAGGATGTAGAGAAAGAGGAACAATCCTCCATTGCTGGTGGGATTGCAAACTGGTACAACCATTCTGGAAATTAATCTGGAGGTTCCTCAGATAATTGGAAATAGATCTACCTGAAGACCCAGCAATACCACTCTTCAGAAAATAACCAAAAGATGCCCAACCATGCCATACGGGCACATGTTCAACTGTGTTCATAGTGGCCTTATTTGTGATAGCCAGAAGTTGGAAAGAACCCAGATGTCCCATGACAGAAGAATGGATACAGAAAATGTGGCTCATTTACACAATGGAATACTATTCAGCTATTAAGAATGAGGACATCCTGAGTTTTTCAGGCAAATGGATGGAACTAGAAAATATCATCCTGAGTGAGGTAACTCAGATCCCCAAGTGAGGATACTTCAGTCCCCCTTGGGAGGGAGAAGAAAACAATCACAAGTGGGGAGGGAGGGAAGGACCTAGGAGAGAAAGTGGATGGGGGCTGTGGGGGAGAGGGGAACCTGATCTGGTACTGGGTGAGGGAAAAGGACTGAAGCCCTGAGAGCCAGCAGAAAGAATGGAAACAGGCAACCTCAGGAGGTAGGACATTGGGGGTACACTCCAGAATGCACCAGAGACCTGGAAGGTGAGAGACTCTCAGTACTCAAAGGGAGGGACCTTAGATGAAATGCCCGACAATAGGGAGAAGGAACTTAAAGAGCCCACCTCCAGCAGGAAGACAGGGCACCAAGTGAGGAAGGGTGTTGCCATCCCACAGTCAAAGTTCTGGCCTATAATTGATCCTGTCTGAAAGCACTGCAGGGATGGAAATGGAGAAGAGCCTGAGGAAAAGAAGGCCCAGCAACAGGTCCAAAATGGGATCCAGCTCAAGGGGAGGCCCCAAGACCTGACACTATTACTGAGGCTATGGAGCTCTTACAAAAATGGACCTATCATGACCACACTCTGGAAGACCCACAAGCAGCTGAAAGAGTCAGATACAGATATTTGCACACAACCAAATGGACAGAAGCTGCTGATCCCTGTGATTGAATTAGGGAAAGGCTATGTATTGGTCAGGGTTCTCTACAGTCACAGAACTTATAGGTAGTCTCTATATAGTAAGGGAATTTGTTAATGACTTACAGTCTCCCCAACAATGGTCAGCAGTAGCTGTGAATGAAAACCCGAGAATCTAGCAGTCTCTTAGTCCCACAAGGCTTGCAGGCGAAGAAGATTGAATCTTCCTCCTCCCAATGTCCTTATGCAGATCTCCAGGAGCAGGTGTGGCCCAGATTAGAGGTTTGCGTACCACCACACCTGAAACTTGTGTCTTCCAGTCTTAAGATCTAGATCACAGGTGAGCCTTCTAATTCTGGATTGTAATTCACTCCAGATATAGTCAAGTTGACAATTAGAAATAGCCACTACAGGCTGGAAGAAGCTGAGGAGGAGGGTGACACTGTAGGAGGACCAGCAGTCTCAATTAACCTAGACCCCCAAGATTTCTCAAACATTGGACCAACAAACAGGCAGCATACACCAGCTGATATGAGGCCCCCAACATATATACCAAGAGGACTGCCAGGTCTGGGTTCAGTCAGAGAGGATGTCCCTAACTCTCAAGAGACTGGAGACCCCAGGGAGTTAGAGGTCTGGTTGGGTTGGGGGTATGGGGTGGGGGCATTCTTATGGAGACAGGGGTGTGGGGATTAGGTATGGAATATGGAACAGTCGGAGGTTGGACTAGGGGGGAATAAAATCTGGTGTGTAAATAAATAAATGACAAAAAAGAAAACAATATGAAAATGGAAAAAAAAAAAAAGGTTTGCCTGGGCCACCAGGAGTCCATAGCCAACGAGCCCCGGAGAAAGCTACCCTCACAGGAGCTTGGAAAAGCCATGAGTGGGGCTAAGGGGAGCAACACCACTCACCCAGACCCGCCCGGATCCGCCAGGATCCAGGGCCTGAGAACCCGGGGCCAGGAAACCTCTGAACCTTCCCGTTTCCACCTGTGGGTGGAGACCTCTGCCTGGGCCACCAGGGGCCTGTGCCTGGGGTCCTCAGCCTGGGCTACAAGGCTCCAGGAGAGAGCCGGTATCCCAGGAGTGCTGACACGCCTTTGAGCACAGGCGAAACCACCACTTCTGTTCAAACTCACTGGATCAAGAGGGACCCTTGCAGAGCCATCAGGGCATAGGAACCAAGGTACAGCTGGGGACAAGATCCTTCTGATTTCTTTCTGCACCCCAGAGCGGCGGACACCTGTGCCACAGTTCTCCAAACCCAAACACCTCTCAGAGAGAGCAGGTCTTCAAGGAGTACTGACACAGAGGCCTGCAGGAGGGGCAAGCCACAACCAGACAGAGTAAGATCAGCTAACATCAGAGTCAACAAGATGGCAAAAGGCAAGGGTAAGAACATAAAGAACAGAAACCAAGAGTACTCGGCACCATTAGAACCCAGCTCTCCCACCACAGCAAGCCCTGGATACCCCAACACACCAGAAAAGCAAGACTCAGATTTAAAATCATTTCTCATGAGGATGATAGAAGATGTGAAGAAAGAAATGAATAACACCTTAAAGAAATAAAAGAGAACAGAGATAAAAAACTAGAAGACTTTCAAGAGAAAATACAAAAATCCATTAAAGAATTACAGGAAAACACAATCAAACAGGAAGAATTTCAAGAAAACACAATCAAACAGACAAAGGAAATGCACAAAACTATCCAGGAGCTAAAAATAGAAATAGAAACAATAAAGAAATCACAAAGGGAGACAACCCTGGAGTTAGAAAACCTAGGAAAGAGATCAGGAACCATTGACGTAAGCATCACCAACAGAATACAAGAAATAGAAGAGAGAATCTCAGGAGCAAAAGATACTATAGATAACATCGACACAACAGTAAAAGAAAATGCAAAATGCAAAAAGCTTCTAACACAAAACATCCATGAAATCCAGGACACAATGAAAAGACATAACCTAAGAATAATAGGTATAAAAGAGAGTGAAGATTCCCAACTTAAAGAACCAGCAAATATCTTCAACAAAAGTATAGAGGAAAACTTCCCTAACCTAAAGAAACAGATGAACATAAATAAACAAGAAGCTTACAGAACTCCAAACAGATTGGACCAGAAAAGAAATTCGTCCCATCATATTATAGTGAAAACACCAAATACACAAAACAAAGAAAGAATATTAAAAGCAGTAAGGGAAAAAGGCCAAGTAACATATAAAGGCAGACCTATGAGAATTACACCAGACTTCTCACCAGAGACTATGAAAGCTAGAAGATCCTGGACAGAACTCATACAGACCCTAAGAGAACACAACTGACAACCCAGGCTGCTATACCCAGCAAAGCTCTCAATTACCATAGATGGTGAAACCAAAATATTCTATGACAAAACCAAATTTACACAATATGTTTCCACAAACACTGCCCTACAAGGATAATAAATGGTAAACGTCAACTCAAAGAGGGAAACCACACTCTAGAAAACACAAGAAAGTAATCTTTCAACAAACTGAAAAAAAGATAGCCACACAAACCTAAAAGTAACATCGAAAATAACAGGAACCAACAGTCACTATTCCTTAATATCTCTTAACATCAATGGACTCAATTCCCCAATAAAAAGACATAGACTGACAAACTGGATCCGTAAAGAGGACCCAGCATTTTGCTGCATTCAGGAAACACACCTC
>CM052704.1:102755426-102803537 GCA_028551405.1 Uromys caudimaculatus
TGCCACTCAATTAGACATCACTTTCAAACATGGGTGCTTCCTTCTCCAAACTAACTTGACCTTCATTGTTTGGGATTAAAGGTGTATAGTAAGGGCTGCCTGTATTCCAGTCAGAGGGATTAAAGGTATGTACAAAAGACTGAGCCACACCACAATTAGGAAAAGGTTTTTTTTAGTAAATAACACCTTCTCAGGATAAAAAATGTGATCAAATATCCGGCAACAGCAGAGAGAGGAGAGGGATTCAGAGGTTCAGTCCACTATCATCAAGGCAGGAGCAAAAAAAAAAAAAAAAAAAAAAAAAAAACAAAGACAATACATTTTGCAGTCAAATGGATGGGACTTGAGAATAACATCCTGACTGAGGTAACCCAGATCCAAAAGGATATGCATGGTATGTATTCTTATAAGTGGATATTAGTCATAAAATACAGTATACCCATGCTACACTCCACAGACCCAAAGAAACTAAACTAGAAAGAAGGCACAAGCAAAGATGCTTGAATCTGACTTAGAAGGGGGAATAAAATAGTCATAGGAGGTAGATGGAGAGAGGAAACTGTGCGTGAGAGGGGATGGGCAGAGTAAGGGGGGGTGTTCAAGATCAGGTGTGGGGAGAGACAGGAGAGATAGCCAGACGTCCATGAGAATGAATGGAAATCTACAGACCTATATGAAGGAAGGGGCATCTCCAGCACCTGCCAGAGACCTGGGATAGGGGAGACTCCCAAAAATCAATGGGGTTGACCTTAGACAAGATGCATAGCACTGGGGATAAGGAACCTGAAGAGGCCACCTCCTGTGGCCAGGCAGTAATCCCAGTAGAGCAATAGGACACCAACTTACCCACAAAACTTTTGACCCAAAATTTATCCTGTCTACAGGAAATGCAGACACAGGGGATGGAGCAGAGAAGGATGGAATGGACAAGCAATAACCAATCCTAATAGAAACCCATCCCATGAGTAAGCTCCAATCCCTGACACTATTAATGATACTCTGTTATGCTTGCTGACAGGACCCTAACATTGTTGTCCTCTGAGAGGCCCCACCTAGCAGTTACTCAGACAGATGCAGAGACCCACAACCAAACATAATCTTGGGGACTCTTGTGGAACAGTTGGGGGAAGAATTGATGTCCCTGAAGAAAATAGAACTCCACAGGAAGAACAACAGAGTCAACTAACCTTGACATCTCCAGGACTGTCAGAGACTGAACTACCAACCAAAAAGCATACACAGGCTGGACCCAGGCCCCTTGCACATATGTAGCTGGTGTGGAGTTTGATCTTCATGTGGGTCCTGAACAACTGGAGTGGGGTTCAATCCTGAAAGCTGTCTGTGGAATACATTGTTCTAGCTGGCTACCTTGTCTGGCCTCAGTGGGAAAGGATGGGCCTAGCCTTGCAGAAATTTGATGTGCCAGAGTCAGAGGGATACACAGGGGGTGGGGTCGGAGGTTCTACCCTCTCAGAGGATCAGGGAAGAGCAGAGAGGCAATTAGGAGAGGGATGATGGGGTAGGGAGGGCACCGAGAGAGGGGGGAGCAATCGGGATGTAAAGTAAAAAAGAAAGAAAGAAAGAAAGAAAGAAAGAAAGAAAGAAAGAAAGAAAGAAAGAAAGAAAGAAAGAAAGAAAGAAAGAAAGGAAGGAAGGAAGGAAGGAAGGAAGGAAGGAAGGAAGGAAGGAAGGAAGGAAGGAAGGAAGGAAGGAAGAAAGAAAGGAAGAAAGAAAGCACAAAAACAAACAAAAATCTCATTCATAAGGTGTTGGTAAATGAATGACTACCTACAGAAGTTGAATAAGCAAAAAATTCCAAGGATGCCTCATTCAATGTATAGACATTTGTGGATTAAGAGAAGGTATGCCTGTATCCAGCTCTGGTTAGCCACTCCCAGCGTTGTTAAAACCAAGTAGAACAATATGTGATTAGCTAGCCCTGTTGGAGACTGATAAGCATTCTCATTTGTCTGCTCACCATGAGGTGCATGTTAGAGAACTGGATTACCTCCCTCTCTGTGATGCCAAATTGTTTTGAAGCCATCTTGCTTCATTATTAAGAAAGACAGGACACTCCTTTCCTCCAGGGACCAAAACAGTTTCATTCTACCACAGGCCAGGACCTATGTACCTTAACAAGGAAGCTGAGCCAAATTAGCTTTAGGTCAGTGCAGCCCCAGGGGCCTCATAAACTTTCCAGGACCCGTCCAGGTTAGCCAAATGAAACAATACTGTGAAGCTGAAGGAGGGAAAAATTAAAAGCAAACAATGCCTCCAAAGCTTCTGGAAGGCAACCATCTCTCCATGCAGTTCCCAAGCACCACAAACTGATCATTCTAAGGCAGCTGGATGTAAAACCCAATGCCAGCAGGTATTATAACCAAACTCAGACATAGAACAACCGGGAAACACATGTAGACCCCATTGAGTGAGTTTCTCGGTTTTGACAACTGCCTAGAGTATAGCTATTTGACTCTTGATTCTTCTAAGTTTTCTCATGTCTTTGTCAACTTACTCCATATGCAGCCTACAAGTAAGAAAGGTGATTTGAAGTGGACATTCTATCATTCATTTTAGTAAGAAAATGATCTTCTGAGGTGGAAATTTCTGGTTTCTTTGGGAACTCATTTGTGTCATGTGATTTTTTTTTTTTTTTTTTTTTTTATGGAGACTGTCTTACGAGAGGATGTTTTGCTGAGAAGAGACATGTGTTTTTCTGGAAGCTGTCTTGTGAAAGGGCATGTGATATTTTACTGGAGTGAATGCTTAAGAGGGCATGTAACATTTAGAAAGACTATAAATATAACCCCACAGAGAATGAGAGAAGGTGCTTGCATTGGTTCACCTTGCAATGCTTTGCTGGTCTGTACTGATCCTAGCTTGTCATGATTTCATAGAGAGAAATGCACCAGTGATCTTCTCCTATTCTCATTGCTTCTTGCTGCTTCCAAGGACTCATGCCAATTTGGAAGAGCCCTGAAGCTTCTTCTGGATCTAGACACTGCTACGTATTCATGTTTGGTGTTCTAGACTGAACTGCTGATATTCTGACAACAAAGACTGGAATTGCCTCAAAAAACTACTTCTAAACAGGTCAACATCCCTGTTTCCCATTTCCTTTCTTTTTGCCTACCTTTGGTAGGTGGGCTAGAAGGGAGGTTGAAGCATTTAACAACCTTTATTAAAGTAAGTTGTGAAAAATCTAAGCCTACAATTCCCTCTTTCCTATGGACTACCAGAAAATCATTCTAATTCATACACATTCATATACAAACACACAGAGAGACACTACTAATATGGTGACTTGGATACAATGATGGAGGTAATTCTTTTAAAAATGATAATTGATATAAGAATTAGAGATTCAGAAGTTGAGCTAAGTATCAAATTAAGTGAATGTTCCATAGGAATCATTGAAGATTTGTTGTCTTTATTAAAAAATAATAGTTCTCCAATATCAACTTATTTTTGTATGTAGGTGCATGGATATATAAATACAAGTGTATAATTATATAGCATATACAAATCTACCCATTTATTAGTTAATTGAGCATGTTTGGATAGAAAAAAATGATAATATAAGTAGCAGAGGTCACTCTATTTCTGTTCCATTCAGTAATTGCATCAGTGTGTGTCTGGCACATGCAAAGATCTTGCCACAAGGACAGGTAAGATGACTCAGTAGGTAAAGGCACTTGCTGATAAACCTGAGCACCTAAATTCAGTGCCCAGAACTCTCATGATACAAAGAGAACCAACCCCTGAAAATGGTTCTTGGACCCTAACATGTGTGCCTTACTCAAGCACACAAAAACATGAATGTAAAGTTAAAACAAAAATCAAATAAGAGCTTTCCAAAATAAGCTGAAACTGATTCCAAAACACAGCCAACCAGCCCATCTGTTTCTCAACCGAAAATTCTCCGTCTATTTTAGTGCTGGAAGGAAATCTGCACTGGACACAATGAGAAATGACTTTCCTGAATAAATTTGTATTCATAGAATCATGAATGCTGAATAAAGCAAAACATGCATGGAATGCAAAGTTATAGTTTTGGAACGGGGCATTTCTCTTGACTTCTGTACTTGCTCTTTTATTGAATCTAATGAAAGGTTTTCCCAGTCCACAACTTTGTCTATGGTTTTCTATGACTGAAATATCACAGACCGTCAAATAATTAGAACTTTCCAAAGTTTAGGAAAACATTTTCCTCTCTTCCAGAATCATATAAATACCACTGATGTTATTTTTCAGATGAAATTATATGTGTATGTGTGTATGTGTGTGTATGTATATATGCATATATGATATATATTGTGGATATATGATAAAAATATCTGATTTGTGAAAAATCAATATATTTTATCATTTCAGAAATGATATCACAGATGAATAAATGCCCCCAAAACAACATGAACTATGAGCAAAGTAGTTTGTAAATACTTGAAAGAATTGTTTTGAATTTGAGAAAAGACAACACAATTGCAAGTTTTTAATGATGAAGGTAAAATAAAAATAAAGAGCCTTTACGTGACCATGAAAAGTTTTGTAATATTCAGTTTTTTAAGGATGATAAAATATGCATATATGTAGGCATATATGTGTATATATAATTTATCCACTCCATTCTGCAATACATAGGCATAATAAGAAATATAAATTTAGTAAGGTAACACATCTAGTTCATAAACTCATGCTCTTTTACTCCAAATCCAGATTTTTTTCCATTGTGAGGACAGCTGCATGCCCCATATCCAAATACAGAAAAGTATGAAGCATCAAGAGAAAATTTTAGCTAAAATAATGGTTGATGACAAATAAAAGTAGAAGTTCATGTAAAACTTGAGCAAAGTGGGTTAGAAAAAAATAATAAAGCCATCCGTAGATTGCCCTATTGCTGGCTAGTTTGGCAACTTGACCAGCTAAAGTCATTTGGAAAGAGGGATCCCCAACTGAGAAAACTCCCCTACCAGATTGGCCTGTGGAAAACTTGAAATTTATTTTCTTACTTAGTGATTGTTATAGGAAAGACCAGCCCACTGTGTGTGGTACCAACCCTGAGCAGGTGTTCATGGGGTGTATAAGCAAGCTATGAAGAACAAGGCAATAAGCAACATTATCCCCCAGAGCCTCTGCTTCGGTTCCTACCTTCAGGTTCTGTTCTGACTTCCCTCAGTGATGGACTGTAATATGGAACTGTAAAGCTGAAATAGACCCTTTCCTTCCCAAGTTGCTTTTGTCTTGGTGTTTTATCACAGCAATAGAAACCCCAAGAAACAGATCAAATGCTAATATATATTGCCAGAGTTTAATTTCTTAAGTTCAAATGAGAACAGAAATATGTGACATTGTGGGAAATGGCAATCATTATCAATGGTTAATGACATAATTACAAATAAATATTCCATGAGCCCTAATTCAGGTTAACCTTGTGCTATTCCTTTGTGCTGGTTTCTTTCAAATTTTAAATTTTATTTAGAGAAGGTTCAAACCATGGAGTTGGAAAATAATGGAAAGGCACCCCTACCAGAAATCCAACTGTACATTCTATTAGCAAGAAAGTACCCTACAATCAACCACTGCCCGTACTTCATGTAAAGGAAAGGTTAAATCTACATCACGCATGCCCCAAATGGCTTATTAAAATATTACTTTAACAACATTTTTATTAAAACCTGCCACAGAAACATTCTGTATATCTTCATGTATATTTTAACCCAGTTTAACATTGAATAGTTAGCTTCCTTTGTATTTTGTATCTTCCTTTGTATTTTGTATCTTCCTCTCTCACATTTTAATACAGCAATATTACTATGTCTATGCCATATAAACGTACCATAGCCTTAACAATCTCTAAAGGTATTTCCTAATTTGACATGAGCAATGACATCTTTTATCTAAGAATGATCCTTCGCTAATGCAATTTTTATTTTGTCAGGAATTTGAAGGAAAACTAAATGGTGTGTCTCCTGGGCTGATCCCAACAACTACAGGGAGTATGTGAGCATGCTTCAAAGTTTGTAAGATGGACGTATTCACGAACACTCTAGGCAGAGTGATGGGATATGAGCGAGTGAGACATGTCTGCTGAAGTGGCAGAACTGAACTCACGTATCGTCAGTTCTCAACATTCCCAATGGCAGGAATGGATTGACCTTCTATGATGTCATCTAATGCAAGATGCACTCCATCTGCCTTGAAAGAAACCTGTTAGGTTCCCTGGCCTTTATAAATGCCACTATTGCCATAAGTCTTAGTTTTGAATACTTACAGTTATGAACATATAACCCATTTAAAAATGTTGTCAGAACTATTTCTTTGCTTGTGCTATGATAAGCTTATCATAATGTAGAAGAGAAAAGGGCTAATGTGGCTGTTTAACCCTTGTATACCTTGTCAATAGACAGTTATACATTTTCTGGTAAAATAAAGTAGGATGTCTATTTCTATGAGCTCAGCCTGGCCTTTTATCAGCAGCTGTTCTTTCAAAGATCCATAAGTCCTTGCTTCAAGCTACAGACTCCTCCATTAGGGAAGCAGAGATATTGCAGGCTGTGTTGTTCTTGTAAAAGCCGCTATCAGTTTGTCATGTCATCTTGACCTCAGAGCCATCCTGAAAAATGTCTCTGCTGTTTTTCAGAAGATGAGCTCAGCCTATAAAGAACAAGAGCTGTGAACAGTAAACCAGGACTCTATCTGCTTAGTCTGGGCCTCCCCACAGCAAAGAAAAAGAGCTGAACACTATGGCTGTAAATGGTTGCTTTCAGAATGAAGAAACTCATGAAAAGAAATTGCATCATTTTGTAAAACATATGTGAAGCAGAGTATCAAGAAAAACACACATAGCATTTGTGAAAACAATTATTTGGCATTCACAATCAATTTAGGAGAAAAGATAAAAAGAACACAGAAAGTGCCAAAATGAGATTTCTGACACCATTCTTTGTGTACACCCTAAATTGGATTGAATCTAAAATAGAAAATTATGTGAAAAAATAGAATTGGTAACACAATGAAAAGACATGTAGTGCTCTAAGTGCTACGGGAAGAGCTTTAAAAATGATCTAAACACTCCTCAGTTTGCAAAAATAAAACAAAATCAAAAACAAACAAACAAATAAAAACCCTGTAGCTGTAGGCAGTTAAAGATGTTGCCCAAGGTTACACAGCCTTTGGAGAGAGAAAAACTGAGAAAAGAGGCCTAGGCTTCTCTTGCAGCAGGGACTTGTCACACAGAAGAAAACCTGTCACACAGGAGGGAGAGCAGCTCTGTCTTTCAACGTTTCTCACCAATTGTGGTAAACATACTATGCCAACATGTGACACTGCAACAGAAAATCGGGTGTGGGTACAAGAACACTCTAGATAGTACTGCAAATTTTAGAATTCTATAACTATTTTAAAATTTAATGGTTAAATTTAAAAAGCAATATCATGAATACCAAAGACCATTTTCTATTATAATGAAGAAAAGCTGCCCTCCTGGGAAATTAGTAGGAAGCTTATAGTCTCACAGTTCTGGAACATAGACAGCAGAGATGAATGGCAGTGCATGAAAAAACAGGGTCAGTGAAGTTTCCTTCTGGATGTATCTAATCATATCTATCTATCTATCTATCTATCTATCTATCTATCTATCTATCCATCCATCCATGTAGCCATCCATCTATCATTTATCTATCATCCATATTTCTATCCATCCATTCATCCATACACACACACACACACACACACACACACACACACACACACACACACACACACACACACACACACACACACACACACACACATATATATATATATATATATATATATATATATATATATATATATATATATATATATATATATATATATATATATGGTTTTCCTGTCTAGCATTCAGAAACTGCCTTGTCTTGTCTGTTATAGATGGCAATTACTAGGCCCTCTCTACCTTTCCCTGGAGTCAGAAGGGTATCTATATAGGCCAATCTGAACATTTCAGCTAATTAGATATACCAAAATTAAAAAGACCTACCTATGTTCCTTTGAAGTTTTTAGATGAAGAGGAACAGAAAATAAAATATTTTCCTCATATCCAGGGATCTTAAGTATGGAAGATCAGGTCATCTAAGAGTCATCCTTGCTGCACATGGGGAATGCCTAAGAATGAAGACCTTGGGGAGGAAGGCAAAGCTGAAAGACAAAGAAAGGGAAGCTCCTTGCAGCATCCTGAACTCTAGAACCCACCATACTCATAGCTAATTCAGTGCTTCAGATTTCCAATTATACAGAAAAATTAATCTTGGCTTTATTTCATGGTAAAACTATTTGACTCACATTCAAGGCTGATAAATAAAACAAGGCCTTGACAAAATCAATGTGAAAATGAAGAAACTAACTAGAACTAATGTTTTAAAAACTTCATAATAGCATATGAATTGTTCATGCTGAACACCATTTACTGTACATCATTTCCAGTGTTAAATTATTCTCTTTCTGTGTCATCTGAATAGTTAGTATAGTGATGAATAGAAATTAAGTGGATTTCTATAAAAGACTATGTGGATAAAATTCACCAATACTAACTCTACTATTATCTGATTCACTCATTCATCAAATAAATATTTATTAAGCACATATTTTGTACAAGATACTGCTTTAGTTTCTGGGAATGTTGACATAAGCAAACACCTGCCCCAGATGACACAAGAGAAGACAGCCTGGACAGACAGATAGTGTGTATAATATGCCGATGGTAGTAACTGCTGAGAACAAAAAAGACAAATATGAAGTTGTCTCTTAAGAGCAGTAGTACTAAAATTTCATATATAGAATCCACAAAAGACTCACAGAGAAGAAAACTCTGGAGTAAAGACCTGAAAGAAGCATAAGAGCGAGTCGTGTAGCTATGTGACGAGTAGGGAGAAGGAAGTAGAACATCCTACTAGGGAGGCTTGCAGCAATGCTGATGAACTATGATGAAATACTAGACCAAGAGCGTGACTATTTGCTTATAGAGTTTATAGAGTCAATGTTTGCAAGCTAGATCTGTAGCCCGAGAGAAAGAGAGCAGCTAAGCATGACTTTCACACTTTCAGACTAAACATCTGGGACAGTGGAGTTTCTGTTCTTGGCACCATGAGCACTGTAGTGAGAGATTTGGCTAGGGGATGTATGTTGGGTGGGTGACAGTAGTTACAAATGTCTTCAATTCTAGACACTTAGTGGAGATGTAAAGAATCTGTTAAACATAAAAGTCAGACACGTTCTATCAGAAAAACTCACGTCTTAAGTGTGGGATGTGCATAAATGACTTCCTTCCCAAAAGGAAATAGTAGCATGGGAGGAAAACAACTTTGAAGTGGAGCACTGTGACAAGCACTCCCTTCACCAGGTGACCAGTGTGAATGTCCACAACAGCAGACATGCTGCTTTGGTTGTTCTTGACAGGGTAGGATGGATGTGACCCAACAGGTTTTCCTCTTAAGATTTTTGTTGTTGTTGTTGTTGTTGTTACTGCTTTATTTAGTGTTTGTTTTATTTAGGTCGCACTGTGTATCTCATATTGACCTCAAACTTGAATGAAAACTTCTGCTCCAACCTCCTGTGTTCTGGAATTATGGATTATGTCACTATACCCTGCTAGTCATTTAATTTAAAACTCACAACCTCAGACCCCTAAAACCATAATCCAAACCATATTATCTATTATTCTATGAGTAAAACATCAGATAAATCATAATTGAATGTTATTATACAAAATACTTCATCAGTCTTCTTCAAAACATCCAAGGTCATTAGACACAGAAAACCTGAGTAACTATCACAACCCACAAGAGCCTAAGAAGGAAAGACTCAATGTAACACAAATCCTAGAAAGGAGTCTGCAGACCAGGTAACATATAAAGTCTGAAAGTATGAACTTTTACTAAGAAAACATGATCAACATGGACTCAGCAGTTATGGCAAATGTACCATGCCCATGTGTGACAGTGAAACAGAGCAAAAGGGATGTGTGTGTAAGAACACTCTAAACTAATTTTTACACTTTGTAGAAGTCTATAACTATTCTAAATTATAGAGGTTAATCATCCAAAACAATACCAAGGAGCCTTTTTTTACTGTAATTAAGAAAAGCTGCTGTCCTGAAAACTTAGTAGGAAGCTTATAGTCTCACAGTTCTGAAGGTTAGATATCAGATGTGAATGACATTGCATGAACACCAGAGTCAGTACAGGTTCCTTCTAGAGCCTCGAATCTATCATTATCTGTCATCTATCTATCTATCTATCTATCTATCTATCTATCTATCTATCTATCTATCTATTTATCTATCATCTATCTATCTATCATCTATCTATCTATCTATCTATCCATCTATCTATCATCTATCATCTATCTATTCATCTATCTATCTATCTATCTATCTTCTATCTTTGTATCCTTTTTTTCTTTCTTTCTCCTGACTCTTACCATCTTACGTCCTTAAATTAGAATCCCTTTGATTACATTGATACTACCTGGATAATCTCATATCTCCTCTCCATGCCCAAGTCTTTACCTAATTGGGAGATTTCTGCCATGCCAATCAACCTACTATTCATAAACTCCAAGGATTAGGATGAGGGCATAATGGCAGCATTTTGCCACAACACTAATGTGTTGTACTTCAACTAGTTGCCATGATGGATAATATCCATTAACCTCATTGTTATCAAAGAGAAAGTTATTAGTATTCCAAACGAGAATAATTTAGATGGAGTGGTGAGGTAGAAAGTGATTGAGGTATATGAAAATAGAATGGAAGTAAAAGTGCTGGACATGAAGCACACGGACCTTTCAAGCTGATCTGACTGTAAATGGTATGTAAGTTGGGCTCTCCACAGTGACAGAGACATTGGGATTTAGATATATAGAGAAGCAGTTATATAAGCCTCCTGTGGTTGTGGAGGCTCTAAAAATCTAAGATGTTATGGGAAAGCCTTTCAGACAGAGATGTTGTGTTTAAGACCTAAGACAGGGAGACTGCAGACTCCCAGCATCATTACACATGCCAGAAGGAATGGGCTGAATAGTTGGGAGGAAGTAATCTGTGAAGAAGATAAGTAAAGGCAAGATTATGGGTAGATTAAAGAGTGTAGTAATCCTAAGGTAAAGAGTAGATAATGAGAAAATGACTGCCAGTGGGTGGTGAGTCTTTAGGGAGAGGAATTTGTGTAATGCAAAGTCTGGTGTTAGAATGTTAGAACAATTCTGACACTGGAGAGCAGAGAACCTCTCAATGATAAGAATGCTTGTTTCTCTTGCAAGGAACCAGGGTTTAGCTTCTAGCACCTACATTGGAGCTTGTAACTCTCTGTTACATCAGATGACCCAACACCTTATTCTGGCATCTTTGGGCAACAGGCATGCACACAAAACATATGTGTGTGAACACAAATAGAAATAAAGTAACAATAAACAAATTATCAGAAATCCCAAACATTCTACGACTGATCATCTTTCCAGCAGAACAGAGTGCCTGAAGGGGACATTAACCCCAACAAATTACAGGGCTTGGACATGGGTGACAAATCTCAAGGAGGACCTAAGAAATCAGAAATTCTCTCAATATGGATATTTCCAGAAAATAGGAAAATTCTGCAGTTGGGTAATTAAAGAAATGTCATTTCTAGGAAAGGCATATTGGAGCAATTGGTAAAGCAAAGAAGTAGCAATTGTTTACTTTGTCCAAGAAAGAAAAGTGTTTTAGATTTGAGCTGAAGTTATTTTTGCCTGCGCTTACATGAAATGATAAAGTAATTTGATTTTGTCTTTCTTTAGAGTACTGTTAGACTTAAGGCTGATGTTCTGTGTTATGGTTTATGCCCAAATATATGCATATACATATACATATGCACATACACATATACATGTGTGCACAATGTATATTTATATGTATATGTGTATATGTAAATGACTTAGCTTCCAGATGTCAGATGCTACACTTTTATAGGTTTAAAAATAACCTTTTAACAGGAATATGAAAATATCAATAACCCAGAAATAAGGAGAAAGGGTAAGGACTATAAATGGCTGAGCATAGATAAGTGGGTTCTCATATCATGAGGTTGACATTGTCCATTTGTTTGCTTACTTATTTGTGAATTTCTTCAGTCATTTCTGTTTGTTAATAAGGAGCAAACCTGGCACATACGATAGATACAGGTGGAACAGTGATCTCATCAATGGGGCATTTATTTTAGTTATAGTAAAAGATGAAGGGAATATTCACAGAGCAAAACATGGATGAATAAGAAAAATGCAAGGGATGAATGTAAGGAATAATGAGAAAGGGATGAAGAAACTTCAGAATTACTCAGTGATCCAGGCTCCACCTGAGTACTGAAGCCTGGATTGCTGTGTGGCAGCAATCTCCATTACTACAGGCACTAACTTACCTTGCACTGGTGGCTGGCATGCAAGGAATATTCTTATTCTCAGTATGCAAACTTTCCTATAGGCTATGAAGAATTATTTGTTACTAGTTTGCCAACATGTCTTTATTATTAGATTTGTTTTAATAATGCTTAGAAGTCAAGGAAATGGCTCAGTTAGTCTTTTGTGTTCTACTGTATTCACCTCATAGCACATATATGTGTGCAAAGGATTCCAGGGCTTCTGAGGTTTTTCTCTTGTTCCTTTACTGAGTAAGTGAATGATGGTGTATAGATCTTGCTCTTCATGGATGTTAGCATCTGCTTCGATGCACACTCATTTGCTGAAGGCACTTATGCATTTGTTATATAGACACTCAGTACATTAAAAAATTACTTGGGTATTTGCTACCATTTATTTATCCTCAATTAAAGGAAAAAGAGTATCATTGATTTACAGATGAGGGTCTTGATTCAGATTATGGAACTGAATCCAAGTTCCTCTACTGATAAAAATTTAACATTGTTAACTTAAATTTTACATCTACAAAATTGAGATAATAAGAGTATCTGCCTTGTGTGTATGTTGCAGATAAAATAAACTAGTAAATGTAAAGTGTGAGGCAACATTTTTGCTTGAAATATATACGATGTACCTGACAGCACACGTTAATGGCATGGGTTAATTGCTCTGTTATTGTAATCACTGCACTGGTTTAATGATTTTTATTTGACGTGTTGTACAAGGACAGCACTGACCTAACCTTGAACACCACTTGAAGAAGGTATTTCATGAGTCTGAACATGAGTGTCTTTACAGGTAAAGCACACTCACTAATTCTGTTTTCTGCAGACAATTATATGTAATGTGAATATGCGAATTATTTCTATATATTATTCACATCATAAATGCTATTTTCCTTTCTTCTTGTTTATCATGATTAATTGTGAGCCCAGGATGGCTTGCCAACTGGAGTCCTATGCTACTTGTTTATTCTTTGGTATGCAAGACCCAAGTACAGACACAAAGCTCATGTACTTTATCCTCATCCAAGAGTGCAGTCACTTAACATAGAAAAATGGAGAGCTACAGAACTTGATGTCTTAGTTATGGTTTCTATTGCTGTGAGCGACACCATGGCCATGGCAACTCTTATGAAAGAAAGCATTTAATTAGGGATTGATGACAGATTCAGAGGTTTAGTACATTGTCTTCACGATGGGACACATGGTGGCACACAGGCAGACATGGTCTGTGAGCTTTACATGCAGATGAGCAGGCAACAGGAAGAGAGAGGAGGAGAGAGGCAGAGAGAGAGAGAAAGAGAGAGAGAGAGAGAGAGAGAGAGAGAGAGAACCTGGCTTGAGGATTTGATCTCAAGTGACCCCCAGGAACATGCTTCCTCTGAGTCCATACCTACTCCAACAAAGCTATACTACACCTCCTAGTAGTCCAGCTCCCATACATGCTTGGTTCAACTCTGAAAATAAGAGCTGAAGTTACTTCCCTGTGTTATAGAACTGTGCATACAAACACAGAAAGCAAATGTGGTTTTTTTTTCAATTTCCAATTCCTTCAAAAGAAAAAACAAAATAAAACAAAACACGATATAAAACTCGCATGTCTATTGTTTCTGTATCTCAATGGTTCTGAGTTGTATCACCACCTAACCTTTGATCCACACCAGAGTTCTGGAAATTGTGTTACAAGTATTCTCTTCTTGAGTATTACCAAGTTATCTATCACTCTGAAACAAGACATTAGAAGGGGAGCTAGAGCCATGGGATCCATGGTGGGGTGGGGATGGTCCAGGATAACCTACCCAGTTTTCTTTCTTTTTGAACCCCCATCGTACACATCTCTCATCAGACATGTTTCCCAGTTTATAGTATTTCAACATCCTTAAGGCCATCTATGTGGTTGCCAAGAGTGAAGACGTTTTGGAGTTCTCTCTTATCCCAGTGTGGGGCACTGATTTTCTCTAGTTGCCAATTCTTTTAAACTGTGGCTCATGAAAAATTTAGTTACAGATAATGTTTCTAAACAAGCAGTTACCAAAAATCAATTCCAAGCCAAATGTGTCATAAATCCAGGTGTCTCTGGCAGGCCTCACCAGTGTGGCGTCATACCATTACACTGCTGTCTTCTTTCTGAACACAACAATATGTGCACCTTGCTCTGTGCATGCTGTCATCTCATGGAATGCCAACAAATCCTGCCTGGAAGAGCCAGACTCAGCTTTGAGACTGTTCTATGTAATGAATTACAGTGTTTGAGAAACAATAGTCTATTTGCAGAAAATGAAGACTATTCATGTTTTTGATTTTTTTTTTTTACCATCAATCCTCAACATATGTTTGGATTGGATTGATTTATAGTTTTTTGACACCTGTGAAATATCAGTATGGTTGCCTAAATAAGACCTGCATGAAGACACCAGCCAGCATGTTAATGTAAATAAGGGAAACCTCCCAAATTCCCACAAGATGAAGAGTCATGGGCAATCAATGGCTTCTGAGAGGGGAGAATTGCTTTTATCCAGAGATAAGCTCCCTGATAGGTTTCCAATCTCAAGCAGTTGATCCTAAACGTATGGACAAAAGAACAACTAAGTGGACTCATCAGACACACACACACACACACACACACACACACACACACACACACACGAGAGAGAGAGTGAGAGAGAGAGACATACAGAGAGAGAGACATACAGAGAGAGAGACATACAGAGAGAGAGACATACAGAGACAGAGAGAGACAGAGACAGAGACAGAGAGAGAGAGAACATGCACTCCCGAGTGAGTCAATAATAACTAAAGACAGAGAGGTTATGAATTTGAAAGGGAGTTAGGAAGGCACAGGAATAATTGGATGGAGAGAGAGAGGTAAAATGATGTAAGTACAATATTCACGTATGATGTTCTCAAAAATAATAAAAGCTTAAATTTAAAAATGCTGTTTGAATTTTTGAGTTTCATTTACATGACAGTAGTTGAATTTTTGCTTAGAATTAGAAAAGAATTTCCAGCAACACCTAAAATTTAATTAATTCCTGACCTTAAACATATTCCTGCCATTTGGACAGTCTATTTAAGCAAAACAAGGTTATCATCATTGATGTTTATAGAGTCACATAACTGGTCATCTGTAGAGGACACTGAGGATACTCTATATCCTGCAGTATCAAATGCACAGCCAACATTGAATTTTCACACACTTTCTTGTGTGAAAATAAATGAACACACCCATCTCATTGCTTTTATTTTTAAGAAACGGTTAAAATTATATGTATGCTAACTAGATTTTAAACAAATTCCTTAATGAACATTATCATTAAATGTTTTATTTGCATACCTGTTTTATGTACCTAGATACCCATGGTTGTGTCAAAATCATTCTGATGAAAAGAGAGTTCAGGATGATAGAGAATGAGAACACCTAGTCTGAAGTGGAAATTTCTGGTTGCTCTAACAACTCAGAGGTATCATGTGATGTTTTTGTGGAAAATGTCCTATGAGAGGATGTTTTGTTGAGAACAGACTCATGGTATTTTTCTGGAATCAGTCTTGTGAGAAGGCATGTGACATTTTGCCAAAACAGACACTTGAGAGGGCATGTGGTGTTTTGTTAAAACAGACACTTGAGAGGGCATGTGGTGTTTCAAAGGAATATAAATATAATCCCACAGACAATGAGAGGATGCTCTTGCATTGGTTCACCTTGCAACACTTTGCTGGTCTTCACGTTATTCACTTGTTATGACTTCATTGAAAGAAATGCACTAGGGAGCTTCTGGTCGTTTTCAGGTTGCTTCATGCCACTTCCACAGACTCATGCCAATTTGGCAGAACCTCAAGGTTTCTTCTGGATATTGAGCCATTGCTACTTATTCATATTTGGTGTTTCTCAATTGGGCTGAACTGCCACTACTGATTAATGTTTTATGTTTTGGACTGGACTGCTGATATCCTGACAACAAAGATTGGTATTGCCCTAAAGAACTACTTCTAAACAGGTCCAAATCTCACTTGTCGTATTTACCATCTTTTTCTCTTACCTTTGGTCAGTGGGCTAGAAGGGAGGTTGATGCAGTTAAGAACCCCAATTAAAGTAGGTTTTGAAAAATCTAACCTTACATGGCTCTACTTAGCAAGTGGAAGTATTGGTTAGTATCTGTGCTTTGACAAGTAATATTTTAATGTTAACATTGACTTCTGATAAGGGAATACATTCCCAAAGTATAGCTCAGTATTCTTCCTTATGGCATCCAGAATTTGCAAAAGTGGCAGAGCAGTAGACCAATATAGTAATAACTCTAGCTAGAAGGGACTATGTCAAGAGCAGAAGAATTATGAGTGATCTTTCTCCTCAATATTTTCTACTGGCCCATGTACATTTTTCAAATATGTATAATAAATATTCATTGACATAATAATTAGAAAAAGTATTTTTAAATGGAACCAGTCTGAAAAAACTTCCACATGAGCTGTAGGCTCTGGTATAGCCAGGTTAAGGGGTTTCATGAGAATCAGAGAGAGATGCGTTCAGTTCAGCGTTCCTGGATGGATAAAGAAGACTAAATGCAGGCAGTGTCAGCAACTAGCAAATGGTCTCAAGATCCTGGTTTTGTTTTATGAAAAATAGGCCAGACCTCCCAGAAGAGCTGGTGACACACATGACCTTTAGTATGAGACAGATTCATTTAATGATTTTTGCAGGTAACAAGCATGAAACTGTCTTCTGCAGGAGTCAAATTCTAGAAGGCAAGTAAAAATCATGACATCATATTAGTTCCTTAAGCCAGGAATTTTGATTCTATCCAGGAGAGAAAAATTGAATAGCTACTTGCATCCAGAACAATGAGAGGAAAGTTGGAGTGGGGGTTACTTTTGTTTTTAAACACAGAGAGTTGTATTATGAAAAGGGAATGGATTGACAGAACTTGCTTATACTGGACTGACATATGTTACCAATAAATTGAAATGAAACACAAAGTTACCATTTCTGGGTTGGAAAGATGGCTTAGTTAAAAGTACTTGTTCAGTTCCCAGCCCCTACCATAATTCCTGTTCTAAGGGATAGACTGTCTGCCTCTTACCTCTGCAGGTATACATGTGTGTAAGAGCCATATGTCCTAGCAAAGCTCTCAAACACATAAAAATAAATAAATCCTTTTGAAAAGTTACTACTCAGAGTTTAGAACTGCTAGAATAAATGATTTCCTTTTGATTTAAATCCTTTTTTGTTTTGAGTCACAGCAAAGCATCAAATTTTAAGTTCAAATAAAGTTTGCCATTTCATTAAAAAGCTGTGGGAACTAAAGATTGCACTCATAGTATACAGCAGAGGATGTGGCCTAAAGACACAGTGAACAGTGCAGTTTTGCCTGTATTTGTCAAAAAGAATAGAAAAAATCCAAACATCAAACTTTTATGTACCCTGACTATATTTAACCTGTTTAACATAGAAATCAGATAAGTAAAGACATAACTGATCTTACTGATGGGGATTATGTAAAATCATGTATTTTCAACCCCTTTATCTGATGGTTTAATCCACAGTATTTACCATCACAGAAACCAGGATGTGGTTTTGTTTTGACAGTGAACAAATCTCTAACAAGTGTTTTCAGTCTGTAGAAGACTGTGTCTAAATACCAGACAAGATGGCTGACAGCTATTACTAAGAAAAGCAGGTTCTGTCTTCCTTTGAGGGGAAGCTTTGATTCCCCCTCTGCTGTGGGCAAGGAATTAAAATCAAGGAGCATTCCATTCCTCAGACTTGTGTCTTGAACTGCAGGCTCTGTGCTTGTGGTGTTCTTGGAAGTCTCCAATGACACACCACATCTAGCCTTGTACTTTATGACCAGCCTGTTTGTTTAGCCACACATTATCCGGAGGACTGCATGTTACTCAGTTCTTCTTCCAAGATGTACTTACGAGCTTCTCTGGAATTCCTTCAATCTCTGATAAAGAAATTAAACTTAAGTGGAAACAGTGGAAGAGAGCCGGGGGAAGGCATGGGAAAAGTAAACCCTGATATGCTTAAGGAAGGGCTTACGTAAAAGACATTAACCAGAGGCGCTTGGGCAGTCTTACTTTTGCTCTACATCATGAATATGCCAGCAGCCCCTGAAGTGGTACTTCAATGGCCCAGGTGGCAAATTTAATGTCATAAAGACTTTGCAATGATGAAAATGTAGTAAATGAAAGGAAAAACTAAGTCCTCAGCCACAGACTTACAGACTCTTACCATCGTATAAGGAGCCTGAGAAGAGGCCTAAGCAAGCGTGTTTTAAGATGTTAGGAGCAACCGTTTATCATTCTCTACAACAGAAGAGTTGGCTAATGAGACAGATGAGGAAGTATTTAAGCTTGTTGCAGTTAGTGGAGCTTAATAAACCATGTTTCAGCTCTGTGTATCTGTGTGTTCCTGTGTGTGTCTGTGTATGTCTTTCTGTGTGTGTTCATGTCTGTATATTTCTGTGTGGGTATGTGTGCGCAAGTGTCTGTTTATTAGGATGTGATGTAAAAATGTATTACTCACTCTATTTTCTAATGAAAAAAGTTAAAAATACTGCTCTGGCCTAACTTTTGATCCAATAAAAATATCTCTTCTACAAAAATTTTAACTTCACAGGAGCAGGCAAATGTTTTATTTAAAAGGTCAGACATTAATTTATCATTTGTAGACCATACTATACCTGTTGTTAAGTACTCAAATAAATAAACAAATTTCATATGCTAAAAAAAGAGACCTTAAAAAAATCAATGAAATTATTCCTCATGATATGCTGCTATACTCATAGATCAATGCCTTTTCAAGTCTTCAAAAGATAGGCTTCTTTCTGCAGCAGATGAGAGTAGATAGAGATACCCACAAAAAAATTAACTTTTAAGTTATGATAGAAAGGAAAGAAGGAAAATTTAATTACAGTAAATTAATGCTGTAGTAAAAGCAGATATGGATACATGCCAACACTATTAGTATTCAATGACACAGTTCAAAGATAAAATGGTAGGATACATGCCTATCAACAGAATAGCAGTTACAATCTTTTATTTACAAAAATAAGTTGGAGGATAGTCCAGAAATCTACTAGAAACTTCATTTCCATGCTGAGGCACACAGACATACAGGAGAAGGCAGAAACCTTCTGAGCAAGCACAGCCTTGCAGAGAAAAGGGAGTTAGCATTTTGAAGATACTTTCTGACTAATTAGCAAGAAGGTAGTAAACAAGGAGCTAGAGAGATGTCCTAGTGGTTAAAACATATATTGTTCTTACTAAGTTACCCAGTACCCATTTCAGGTGGTTCATAATTGGCTGTCACTTCAGCTCCCGGGGATCCTCTGGGCTTCATAGGCACTGGTAATAACATGTAAATCCCCACCCACAGACACGCAAATATACATAATTTAAAATATGGCTGAAAGACTGTAATAAACATGTGGGTTCTTTTTAAAGTAACTAGTAGATTCATATGGGACCCATCATCCAGACAGAATCTCGTCCTAACATAAATTAAGTCTACACATTGTAGTTCTAGCAAAGATGTCTAGAAAGAGCTCTGCATTCTCAGAACGTACATGGATATATGAAGAAGTTTTTGTTTTGTTTTGTTTTGAAAAGTGGTCTATTATTTTATGTCCTCTTTGATTCTGGCACTATCACCTATTGGGCGAGATACAAGAGCATGCCTGTCAGATGAAAGGCAAAACTAGCTGAAACTAAAACTCCTGTTAGTTTGTTGTAGTCAACTTCTCAGTCAGCAGTGAGGTCATTGTCCTCCAGGATCCATCTCTTCTGTACATATGTTCCTCCTTCTGGATCTTCTGAGACCTACCAGACTCATCTACACTCCTGGCAGAGAACACTGGGCTCTGATTACTCGTCTAAATCATCATCAATGAGTGCCAGATGGTTTCCTGGAAGGCTTGACCAACGAGAAAATAGAACTCATCCTAAGGCAACATTTACCCTACACACAGTGGGCTATCAGTAAGAACTTGCTGACAATTCAGACTTAAAACTTCCTGCTTCCAGAAATGCTGATGATTAAAAAAAATAGATATGTGTGCAAATTTACATCTTCTCGAGTATGGAAAATAGTTTCTGGGGCAGCAGTCATAAATATTTCCAGTTTCTTCTCAGACAGAGGAGCTTTCCAGTGGCTTAAGAAGATTTTTAGCAAAGATGTTCCGGCAAATTCTACTGAACATCTACTGAAGCAGAGCTTGCTGTTCCCTTATTTTGAGGAGAGAGAAAGGAAAAATGGTATCATCCCTGGGAGCTGAAACTGCCCCATTTGCATAAGGACAAGAACCAGTCACTGAAAGAAGCAGCCAGAATGGTTGTAAAGGAAGAAATAAGGAATCTGGACACTTAACATTGCAATTCGAATGATCTGGATTAAAATTACAATATGACTCTATCTGGAAAGGATGATATCTAAACAGTTGCATCCATTGGGAAAGAAAAAGTCCAATCCATATCACTAATTCCTAGGGGAAATTTTGTTCCACAACAGAAAGGTAAGCAGTCTGGAATATCTCTCTCTCTGCGTGCCTCCTCCTCCTCCTCCTCCTCCTCCTCCTCCTCCTCCTCCTCCTCCTCCTCCTCCTCCTCCTCCTCCTCCTCCTCCTCCTCTTCTTCTTCTTCTTCTTCTTCTTCTTCTTCTTCTTCTTCTTCTTCTTCTCCTTCTTCCTCTCTCCTTCTTTCTCTCAATATATTATATATTTGGTCCAATATATCCTGTTATGCCTCTCCCAACTTCTTCCATATCCTCCACACCTCTTCTTACATCCACACCTCTATCTATCTATCTATCTATCTATCTATCTATCTATCTATCTATCTATCCATCCATCTATCTATCTATCTTTCATTAGAAAGCAAACAGGAATCTAAAAATATAAGATTAAGTAAAAACAAACAAATAGATGTCTCTGCATCTATGTGTTTCTTGTGCTTTTTTCTTTGACTCTTTTTCCTGTTTATTTCTTCTGCCTAGCATGGAGTCTCTTAATAAAAAGAAGCACCCAAAATGTGCCCATTGCTTTTGTAGTAAATTCTAACAAAAGTCAATGTGTGTGTAAGCATGATCTACAGCATCACAGGACAGCACAGAACTCAGATTTCTCAAGGAAAAGAAGCACATGATCTGAGCCTTTGAAAACAGTCTCAGCTTCTGGTAACACATTCTCTACCACAGGAGAGAGAAGTGGAGGCAATTAAAATGAGGAAAGAGGGGGAGGCAAGAACCCCAGAATGAGAACTCTATAAATCTGTAAGAGAGACCCACTGAAACTTGGCTAAATAACCGCCTAGGAACACCTACACTGAAACTTCACTGGGCTGCCCAAAGCACCAGAGAGATTTTTGTCTCTTGGACCACCTCATAGAGAAAGAATGCAACTGAGCCTCAATCTTTCAGTATTTGCATCTGCCCTAATCTCACACAAACTCACAGATTCAAGGGGAATTAAGGAGTACAGCCAAAATCTCTCTGGATGAAGGGCTACCACAGGCCTCCCTCCAACTAGAAACAAGACTTGAAATAATCAGACCAATTTGCAAACAGATTAACCTTCTGCCAGAGCAAAGTCAGAGAAACACAAGGTCTAGATAGTCAGTAATGTAGTACTAATGACATTCCCTGACTACTGAAAATCCACAGACATCCCAAGAAACAGACCAATGTGACTCAGAGGCAGGAAATTCAAACTGAAAATGGCACAGAATTGACAAAAACCCAGACCCAGAAACATGCTGCATGTCAGTCCTCACTTGCGGATCCTATCTCTGAATGCTTAGATGTAACTACATGACTTTTGCAGTAATGGCAGAAAGCAGGAAAGAAAAAAGGAACATGTTGGGGGAAAGGAGCAATAAGAAAAGATAGGGTCAGACACAGGCAACCGGGGAGCTTCAGATGAGAGCAGGAGAGGGAGGACAACAGGGGGAGAGAAGGTAAGGTAGAAGTAATACTTAGAATTATGGAAAAGGCTGTAGGAAAATATATTATTTTGTGTTTATTTAAAAACACATAAAATATATGCAAAAATATTTTATATACAAATAGTTTCAAAGAAGATACACCACTTGATAATTCTCCCCTCAAGAGCCATAACCAAAAACCTGAGTACCATCAATACCAATTGACACATTTGTAACTTGTATCTTCCTCCTAAAGGTCAAGGAACATCATGAAAGAGGAGGAGTAAAGAATGTAAGAGGTAGAGGCCCAAGGTGTCTGTTGTGAGACAAGGTCTTCTATATTTGATGAGAAGTCACATCAGAAAATACTAACAAATTGCCTAAACAAGATCCTCACAATAAGAACACCAGTTGACATCCCCACATGAATGAAACAATCTCAGAAAGCCCCATCCATAGGTACAGAGCTGTAGGTAAGTAATGGCTACTGAGAGATAATCAGTCGCCCGCAGGGAAGAGACCATTGATAAATTGTACAATTTCATGAGGTCAGCACTGAACACATACACAGTATGAGCAACGCTAAAGAGAGTCAGCCAGCTATACAAGTATTTAAATAGATATTCAAAAAATAATTCATGAGTTTAAGATGGGGTTGTGGGGAATTGGAGGAGTGGGAGGGGTGAGAAATGATGGAAATCCACTACTCATATAGAAAATTCTCCAAAATATAACATAAATATAAAAATACATTGCATGAGATATTGAGATGTTATGAATAAGTGTTCTACCAAATAAAATAAATTTGATAGCTGAATCTTTCAGAAAGTTTTTTATATATAAATTTGTTCTCTGTGCTCGAGAAATTCAAGTGTGAAACAGTGTAAGAGAAGCCATCCCAAATGGAAGCAAAACACAAAACACAGTCAGAAGTACATTTCCTTAGACGAATTGAAAAGCAGATAATATCCTGCAGAGGCAAAGTATCATAAACTTGAAGTTATAGCAACAGAAACTATCGAAACAGAAGCACATCAGGGAAAAAAATAATAGAAAGATAATGTTGAGCAGAGGCACACCGACCAGTTGAATAAATATCAGGCAATTCAGTTCTATGTCCCAGAGCCCTGGAATGCTTTACCCACCCCCATACCACAAAAGACCAGAGAAAATTATTCTCAGATCTCTCTGAAAATGTTGCTGTTAGTATGTTATGTGTTTGTATTTGTTTTTGTCTTTGTTTTGAATCAAGTTCTAGCTATGTACCCCCCTATTTCAGAACTGGTGTTCTGGGATTACAAGGATGTGATGGTTGGGAATTATTTGAAAAATACCTCTTGGCAAAATATTCCAAATTTGATGACAACCACACAGCTAAAAATTTGAGACCCAGGAAAAAAGGAAGAGAAGCATGACAGAGATCGAAAAAAATGAGAATTAGGCACATGATGATTAAAGTGCTAGTAACTTACCATGGAGGAAGAGTTCTAAGACCTTAAGAACATCTAGGGCTAATGCATCCATACATCCAAAGATCGGAATAGCCAGAGAACTGCTTCAGCTGCTTTTCAAGACAACAGTGAATTTTTACAGAACTTAAACCAGAAAAAAGCAACTAGAATGCTGTATTTAACAAAGCCCTTGATTACATTTGAGATGAATTAAAGGCTTTTCATATGAAGAGTAATTTGGATGTTTTGTTTAGAATATATCTGGATTCATAGAAATATTAAAGGAAGTTTATGGGGATGGAATATCATAGCAGATAGAGGTATGAAACTAAAGCATGGACAGAAGGTGGGCTATAAAATCAGATGTGAGGGTCTTAAAGTCACTTGGTAGACACAACATCCTAAAGATGCATATTGGTCTAAGATTTTCAAATTATTCAAAATAGGACATGTAAGCCAATACATGCCAATAAGTACATCACGAAGATTTTGTCAGACATGGTCATGCCTATGTATAATCCCAACATTGAGAAGAGCAAGGAAAGATGACTGCCAGTTCAAATCCAACCTAGACTACATAGAAACAATCCCCACAAAACATGGTCTGGTTACAAAAAACGTACGCAGCTATCAAATTTGTTAAAACGTCTAAATCAAATAACATAAAGCCACCATTAATAATGTGGTAGTTGTTATACCTATGAAATATCAGACAAAATATACTTTAATACCAAGAGTATTAACAAGTTAAAAAATATTTCCTATTACTAAAGAGTCAACATAGAAAAACAGATACTTTGGCCCCCAATCAAATAACACTAAACAGGTTAGAAAGTCTGCAGCAATTTAAAAGTCATCATTCACAAATATAGTCATATGTTGATATGGGTTAGAAGCATACATGTCCCATGCCCTAAAAAAGCTGATACGTTGAAAGCTTGGTACTGAACTAGTGGTGCTATTGCCTGACTAATCAGTATAGTAATTTGTTGATGGATGTATAATAGAACTGGTAACTAGAGAGGAGTGGAAGCTGGACACTGGAATCTGGTGGGACGAAGTGGGCATCAAGATGAGTTTATACTGTAAATGTCTATAGTAACAAGAACTACAGTCAATGGGCAGTTAAATTAGTTACTTAGAAGTCAGTGAGCTCGTGAGCTCCCTGCCTCTGCCTCCTTCAACAAATCCTACCGGCATGTGCCACTGTTAACACCAAAAATACCTCCACACAATCTGATACTCCTTTATTTGAAGAATAGAAGGGAAAATAAATCATATCAGATTTCATTTTCTGCAGCAATAAACATCCCCTCTTCATTCCTTGTCCGATGTCAGAAATTGGCCAGATAGGATGGCTCAAATCTGTAATCTCAGCACTCTAGAGGCTGAGTCAGAAGGGTTGTCAGTTTGAGGCCAGCCTGGGCTACATATGAGTTTGAAACCTGCCTGAACTGTTAAGGAAACCTGGACTCATAATTCCATGAATAACTGAACCCTTCACATCAGGCTTCTCACTTACTTAAATGCCAGTATCTTTCAAACCCAACTGGAGGGACCAATGAGATGGCTCAGTGATTTCAGGTGCTTGACACCAAGACTGAAGACCTGAGTTTGAGTCCTCAGACCAGACCCACACAGTGGAAGGAGAGAACAATTGTCATAGATTGTCCCCTGACTTCCACACAAATGCCCTGGCATACATAGTAATAAATAAATTTAAGTATACAAAACCCCAACTGGAGATAAATTCACAAAACTTCATAAAAGGGACCCCACTGTATAAGCCCTGGCTGGCCTTGAATTCACAATCCTTCTACTGTAGGCTCTGAGTAACTAGGATTTTAGGCGCATGCCACTACACCCAGCCTTAGCCTAGACTTACCAAAAAAAAAAAAGAAAGAAAGAAAGCAGGTTGTGTTTCCCTTGAGAAGTGAGTCTGACCTCAGCCAAGTCCTTTCTTAGTAGGGGCAGGAAATCACACCGCTGCTACTGATGCAGCCACCGGGGAAACTCCACCAGCTCATCTGCTCCCCTATCACTACGAAAAGTCACATGGAGACGGTGAATGCCAGGTGGAACATGAAGGAAACCGCACTCAGATCCTGATCTCTATGGCTCTTCCTGCTCACCTGTGAGACCAGGGATGGGAAGATACGATATTTATGATATTCCTCTCACTGCCTGAGTTCCACCCTCTGCCCGCGCAATGGCTTGAATAAAAACTGTTCTCCAGCGGTCAGTGTGTTAAACGACCTGGTTCCCAGGGTGGTGCTGTGGGGCGGTGGTGTGGCTTAGAGGAAACTGTCCTTATATGAGGTCTTCAGGTCAAGGAGGAGTGCTTTCACAAGGGGATCCCCAGCACTGGTTTCTTCTTCCCCTTCCTCTCTTGCTGTGCTTCCTGGCTCACGATGAGAGCCGAATGCTCTGCCACACATTTTCATCTATACAGGTGCGGCACTTGCTGGAGACCTGAGGTCACAGAGTCACTCAGGTTTGGACAGGAACCTTTAGGAACACACACTATAATAAAAACATTTCTCTTTATAAACAAAAAAAGTCAACGGACTTGAACTATCAAGGAAATGATAAATTTCTAGATACTCTGAAGAAAAGAATAAGATGTATTGCGATGTTAAGGAGGATTATTAATATGCGTAGTCACAGACATGAAAAGCGTGGGAATATTTGTGAACATATTTTACACCAATAAAATCCACAACCCAGAGGAAATGGGCAAATATGTATATATATACATATATATATACATATATATATACACATATATATATATGTATATATATATATACATTTCTATATCTGAAATGTAATTTAGATTTATAATTTAAAACACCCCCAGAAAGAACCTCCAATATCATTTGCCTATACTGGTAAATTCTATAAATTCTATAAAATATTCAAGGGGAAATGATAGCTATATAAAAATACTTTTAGAAATTATTGGAGGAAACCAGCTAATGCAAAACCTAGAAAAACACACTACAGAAAAAGAGGACATCAATTTCCTTCAAAAACAGAAAAAAAAAAAACTTAGGAGCTATTGGCAAATTCAACGCAATTCTTACTTTAAAAGATAATACACAGTAATGAAGAGGAAACTACCCTAAGGTTTTAAGACTTGCTTAAAATTTAAAAAATTAATTGATAAAATTTACCGTTTGCTGAATAAATAAAGGAATCTTCCTTTCAATAAGTGAAAGGAAGATTTTAAAACTTAACATCTATTCATAATAAAAATAAATTTAAAAAGCCTTTTAGAAACAAAAAACCCCATCTAAAAAAAATTGTGGTATTTTTAAAGGAAGCTACATGGTGTGGTATTGTCTGCCTATAATCCAGTTCCTTGGAAGCTGAAGACAGATCATGAGTTTGAGTTCAGTCGGGGCTGCATAGTCAGACTCTGCCTCGAGGTACATCAAAAACAAATCTATGATTAAAAAGCATCAATAATTTTAGGCTGGATATTTTTGCATATGATTATGACTAAGGCAAAGGATGAAAGAAACAGAACTCAAATGCACACTGATTGGAAATAAATAAACCCATCTTTATTCAGAGATATAAAAAATGACATGGAAAACCCTAAGAAATCATTAAAATTGTTAAGACTAGAAAGTGTATTCAGAAATATTATAGGATACCTAGTATTAAGCAAAACTCAGATCTATTTGTGTTATCAAATAAAAAGAAAATGAAAAATTCTATATTGCATGTTTCTAAAGATAATTTTAATAAACATAGACCCAGTAAATTGAAAGGTATATAACAGTGTGATAAAACTTTTAAAATATCTAAAGCAATCTTATCATGAGATAGAAGATCTCTTACTAAACATAACCTTTCTTACAGGCGCTACAAATTTTACTATTATCTTAACTGTAAATCCCTCTCAAGGTTAGATCGATAAGCTGATTCTAAAATGTGGAGACCCAAGAACGTTCCTGCAAACCTTCAGCCTACTTGTTAAGACTTGGTAGAGCACAATGATCAATGAAATATAGTTTCACACATCAAAACAACCACAACCTTTTCACATCAAGTTCTTCTGTCAAATGCAGCAAGGCATTTGGATGGGGCACAGTAGATTCGCGGGTAGCAGCGACAAGGCGTAATGAGAAAAGGCCCAACCAGAGATCCGTCTCTGGAAGTCACGTTCTATCTTCCCTGTGTCATTACACTGAATAAATTTCTTTTTTCTGCTTTTCACTGTTAATTTGGCTCTTCTAATTGGATTATTGAGAACAGGTGGCTGAACCTAACTTGTGGAACAGGCTGTGAGCTCAGGCTCAATAACAGGAGGCAATAACAGATGGATCGGGTGCCCTCTGCGCGCGCGCGCGCGCGCACGCACGCACACACACACACACACACACACACACACACACACACACATACACACACACACACACACACACACACACACACACCGCTTTTACCTGATACAGCTGTCTCCTGAGAAGCTCTGCCAGATCCTGACCAATACAGATGCGAGGCTTGCAGTCAACCATCAGACTGAGTACAGGGACCCCAATGGAGGAGTTAGGGAAGGACTGAAGGAGCTGAAGGGGCCTTATCTGGTATCAATGGGAGGGGAGACCCTTGGTCCTGTGGAGGCTTGATGCCCCAGAATAGAGGAATGCTAGGGCGCTGAGGCAGGAGTGGTAGGTGGGTGGGAGAGCACCCTCATAGAAGCAGGGTAAGGGAGGGTGGGATAGGGAGTTTGCAGAGGGGAAACCCGGAAAGCAGATAACATTTGAAATGTAAATAAATAAAATATCCAATTTAAAACAATAAATTTTAAATAGTTGTTCATTATTTTCATTTTACATCCCGATTACACATCCCCTTTCTTCTCAACCCCCTCCCCCCACATAGCCTCTCCCCCTGTCCTTAATGTAACCTCTGCAAGGGAATCTTTCAGAGGAGGAGGTAGAGCAAATGTAAGAGTCAGATAATGGAGAGGAGAGCTGTGAAATGTTGCCTTGTGGACCTGACATGAAGCTCAAGGTCATGAGCTCACAACATCTGTGGCTGCAGCGTAAGACCTCCCTAAGTTGAGGCTAGTTAATTGAAGCTATTGGCAATTGGTGGGCTGGAAGCAAGAGGAGTCTAGAGTCAGGGTGGCCACTTGTAGGTGTCCCATGCGCATACCAGGCAGTGCTAATTGTACTAGGTAAGCTATTTGAGAGAGGGGGTGGAGGAGAGGGAGGGATAGAGGAAGAGGGAGAGAGAGAGAGAGAGAGAGAGAGAGAGAGAGAGAGAGAGAGAGAGAGAGAGAAAGGACGTGAAGGTGGAAGGGTGGGGTGCATTTTGGAGAAATATGGGGATGATGGACTTGGTCACAAAAATTGTACATGTTTGAAACTGTCAACAAATAAACATATTTTAAAAGAAATGATAAATTGTAGAATAGAAAAATATTTTGATGCCATCCTAAACTAAGAAATTATGTCCAAGAAACAAAGAACATAAGAACAATAAGAAATTAAGAACACATTTAAAATGAGCAGAAGATTTGAGTGGACACTTTACAAATTAAGATATGTAAATTACAGCCCAACTCACCAGAGAAATGAGAGTTAAAACAAAAAGACTAGGAGCTAGAGAGATGGTCCAGCTGTTAAGAAAACAAACTGTCCTTCCAGAGGACCCAAGTTCAGTTCCTAGCATGCATGTCAAGCAGCACACAGATGCCTGTAACTCCAGCTCCTGAGATTCTCAGGTCCTCTACTAGCTTTTGTGGGTACCAACCACTAATACACACACAGACACAGACACAGACACACACAGACACACACAGACACACACACACACACACACACACACACACACCAATAAGTATTTAAAAATACAAAGAGACTAAAATTTAGAATGTCAATACATGCAAGTATCACTGAAGGTGTAGAGATGGTGGGACTTGCATTAAGTTGTGTCTGGAACAATAAAGTGAGTCTGATTCTTTGGGAAATAATCTTACAATGTCTAATACAGTAAACCATACTTAGACCTGAAAGTCCATTGACTCCTTACTTAAATATTTATCCAGAAGAGATGAATACATCATACAAAACTCTTCTGCATGAATGTTTGGAGCAGCTCAGTTCATATGCTTCCAGAAGTCAACTGGATTCAGTGTGTGGCATGATCCAAGCAGTACTGTGCTGCAATACAGAAAAACCATCCTTGGTGTGCACAACACATGAGCGACTGTGAGAATTATTGGGCTGAGTACAAGCAGCAAATTGAGACAGATACACACTTTATCTTACACAGATATAAAATTCTAAGAATGGCAAGCCTATTAGTTTTGTTGCACCAGGAAAAGCATGGAAAATTACCCAATTAGGAGCTCAAAATAACTTTTGAGGGCAAGTCAAATCACTTATATCGTGACTCCGGTGGTGAGAACACAGATATATACAAACTTCCAAACTAATGAAACTCTATACAGAAAAGAGAAACATTTTACTGGGTTGTACTGATTAGTAACAAACTACTTGAAAAGGTTATGGTAATGTAAGCTTATGCTCTCTCCTCTGCTTTCTCTCAAACTCAATTCACATAGACCAATTGTAAATGAATTAAAATTATCCATGGAAGCGGTATGAATTATATAATGATAAATGAAAATCACAAAATATGTATTTCTTTTACTCTGAAGCTATTTTATGATGTAACCCATCCATGTGTATAAGGATATTATTTTATTTTATTTTGTTTATTCAACAAAAATGTTTAGTCGGGTGCACTATCAGTATTATAGAATTACATCATATAGAGACATTACATGAATTAGATGTCCCCTTATTTTTCTCTTACCTTAGTTTTGTCTTAGCCACCTGTGAGTGACTTATCTTTTAAACCACGAAAACAATAAAAAATAAAAGTAAAGCATCTCAATAATAACGAAACAACAATTCACTCTGGCAGCCAAAGAAAACATCTGTACTGAAGACAGAAAAAATATGTCTCCATTCACATGCAAAGATGGCTAAAATCAAAATCAGACAGTATTAATTGATCCAGGATGCCCCAAAACTCTAAGACATAAAGCTGTCAAAAGTCATTGTATTGTCGTAGTTGAAAAATAAAATGTCTTAAAAGAATGCCAGCCATTGTGGCTGTATCTAGTGAGCATGGCATGGAGAAGTGCTTGCATGGCAAGAAAAAGGTGGGAAGCTGCAACTGAAGGATACTTATAAAAACTAGACAGAATTAGATGTGTTAAATTCCAAATCACTTGTAAGGCGCTTAGGCCAATTGCTTTCTTTTAAAATAATTTTACATAACTAACTATGAAAGAGCATCAAAAGGTTGTAAGTGTTGGCATGAATTATGCCAACAAGAAGAAAATCTCCAAATGTTCAGACAGTCCTCAGGAGGTAATTTGGGAAGGTCAGCTGATAGATAGTCAACATCCTTTCAAAGAGTCAGTGACATAGAGTCATTGTCAGACACTTCAGAGAATTGTGTCCTTTAAATACACCTAAAGGTATTTCAGAAATGATGTTACTATTCCTGTATGAGCAGATAAGAAACCAAAGCAGTTCACTATGGATTCAAGACAGCATGGTTCCATAATTAAATATAATCAAAGATCTGCAATTTCAAAATGTTACATATTTTGTATTTTTCCCTTCTTGAACGTTAAAAAGATAAAATCCCTTACTTTGTAAACATATGTTCAGGAATATTTTCCTGATAATCTGGAAGATTTTTGGCTGCTGTAGATTTTAAGAGCTAACACTTCTTAAAAGCAGCTAAGCACAGACAGTCATTTATACAAGAAGTGTGTATATCTCATTCAACAAATGAAATACATGGACACAGAGCAGTGACTTAGCAAGGTCAGAGGTGGGGTCCATTCAGAATTTAAAAACCAGCATTCTATCTCCAGAGTTTTGGTGACCAACCAACAGGTAACAATGACAAATTCAATGTAACGTGAGTTACTGAGATCTTCCTTATGCCCATGACGCCCTTACCAAAGTACATTCTCACTTGTCTTTTTTCACCAGGGCTCCCTTCTTGACCCTTGGAAGTCACATGGCCAAATCTCTGGAGATTCTCGTTGCAGATAGAGAGCATGTTTGTAAGGTTTCACAGAGGACTTTCTTCATCCTGGTCCTGACTGTCTTCCTGCCTCATTGCCCAGCACACTTGTGCCGATCCCCTGTCTACTGCAGAACTCACCATCTCTCGGGCATGTGTAGCTGGTTCTCATCTTCAGGAGTCTGCTCTTCCCAACATCAGTTTCCTCCCCTCCTTGTCACTTGTCCATGTTGGTCAGTCTTCCAGGAGAAAACGTAACCCAATATATAATGAGGAAGAATGGCTTTGTAAGAAGGACTCTAAGTTGCAAGAAAGGACACCACTTCGAAATTTCTAAAACATACCAAGGGCTCTGGATAGTCCATCTTAATAGAAAAAAGACAGGAGCTAACATGTGCTATCAACCTATAGCTTTCAGTTGTGTGTTATCATTTTAATAAAAAAAAATAAGAATGTAAATTTAAGCAAAAACAAGTTGTAATGTGTAGACTAACTTTCTGCTCTGTACTTTGTGTGTCTCAGAAAGTTTTTTCAAAGTTTGTGGAATATTCGGTCTTGAATTTTACCCCCAGGGAATTATCTCATAATCAAGAGAGTTGGAGAAAGAAGCAAGATAGACATTCCTGTTTTTCAGACTCTCCCTCTTACTGCCATCTGCCTCGAAGAAACCAAACAGTCCATAGGACAATTTTTTTTTTCTTGAAGATGCCTCAATGAGGACTGAAGCTGCTATGGAAGGGTTAGAACTAGAGAAATGGACAGGATGAAAGTTCACATTTTAAACAGAAACATAAATGGAGAAACAGTAGCAACATCTAAAGCAGTGGTGACTTTCTGTGAATCTCCAAGAGACATGGCATAGTTTTCACTCGATAATAAATAAATCAGAGAATATTCCATGATGTTCACATATTATGTATCATACACTAGATATAATGTTAAGAATTGGTTAACTATGACATTCTAGCTTTGTTCCAATAAACTGTAGTCAGTACAATTCTGCTGTTATAGTATTTAAGTTTATACTGCATAAAAGATAAAATTCTTCTTTTCTTTTATTGTTCTGTATTTCATGAATTTTAGAGATTATATAATCTTTCATCCACTATCATGAGTTCTTAAGATCCGTATTCTGAGAAAATACCTAAAAGCCTCAGTGGAGCATTAGCAAAAAACACACATGTAACAGCTCACCATTCATCACCGACATAGAAGATATATTATCCCTAGGATCCATCGCTATGATGAGGTGATAGTATTTCCACTTTGATAAAGGTAAAATTAAGGCTCAGAGAAATGAAAACACTTTACCAATCACCTTATTGGCATCTACTGTTATGCTCCATCCTCACAGTTTCTAGTCCAGTGTGCCTAAACCTAACCCTAACCCTAACCCTATCCCTAATCCTAACCCTATGTGTACTTCCAGCATCTTTCTATGTAAATTGCTGATAGTTTTAAACAAGCATGAGGACCTGGAAAGGAAGAACATCTCCCTCAAGTCAGGAGAGCTGAAATACTGGTCACAAAAGAGGTGACCTTGGAGCTGGACCCTTGACTAAGAGTTCACATAGCAGAGAAGACATCTAAGGCAAGGTCCCAGGAGCCAACATGGTGGGATTAGAACTTATGTATATATTGGGAGTCAGGAGATTGACCTGGAGAAGACAGAAGGAAGTGTTACTTCTTATTTCATTGAAATAAGAACTCAGAAGAAAATGATAAAGACACAAGTAAAATTAAAGTCTAGGAAGAAAATGGAAAAATAATTGTTGCTTGCTAAGACGCAAACTGTCAATTTAATGTCCCAGTATCAGGAAAACAAGAAAAAGTGTCACTTGCACTTTTCTTGGTTTTGTTCTTATCCACTCCTTGAGTCCACTCAGGCTTTCATCTGTACAAGGAGTCTCCGGAACACCCCTTCCTTCATGGCCAGAGTCTAGATCTACTTCTGAGCTTACACTCACCCACAGCATACATATTGTTACTCATATTTTTTTGGTACTAGCACTTCTGAAGAAGGAAGGAATCTGTAGTGGTTGTTAACAGTTGATCTTTATTAGTAGAGACATTTAAACTTCAAGAGCTGTCACAATGTAATACTGCGGTCTCTGTGGTTGTTTTGGAGTACAGCATAAACACGTTGCATAATGCAAAACCCAGCTGCTTGTCTTTCCTGTGCAGCAAAGTATAATTCATTGGGGAGCTGGTTTCTGGTTGTTAGTGTACACCCGTGCTCCGGTTCCACTCTCCCAAATAAAGTCTTTGTCCGACAGATGTTGAGCAATCTTCCCTAGACCATACCACATCTGGCACACAAAGGATATCACTGTCAATATCCCAATGGCGTCACAATGTTTCCCCACATACTTTAATGAATCATCGTGGTCCCTATCTGAGATAAAGGTTCAGACATTTCTTAGTCTAGAAATATTTCAAGGATATAATTTCTCTGCTTACAAGAGGATAAGAGCTTCCAGTAAGCATACCAACTCATAGCCAGGTCAGAACGAGAATGACTTGAAGCTAGATGCTCAAACACTGTCTCTCAGTTTTCCTCACTTCAAGGGGAGACAGAGAATCCACATCACCCGTATCATACAACTTTCAGAAACAGTATGTTACTGTAGCTGTTCAATCAGTTAAGACAGCCAGGGTAGTGGCTTACTGTTGATCCTAGCATTGGAAAGGCAGAAACAGATGGGTTTCTGTGAGTTCAAGGTCAACTTGGACCACATAGTGATTTTCAGGACAGCCAGGATATTGCAGAGAGACTGTCTCTCTAAACAAACAAATAAATAAATCAGTTAGGGTATAGGAAGCATAGAGTACTTACTGAACCTCAATGTGAGGTTGCCATTTTCCCTTTATTTGTTGAAATCTATTGTTATGAAAAAATACATCACAGTAGATATATTTAGTCCATTGTTTACCAAAATTAGAAGAAAACCTTCCTAGCACTAGAGGACATTTGTATTGCACCAATCTGGGTGGTGTTTTGCAAGGTTAAAAACAACTTGAACTTGTTCAGGGCACATTTGTTTCCGTTTTGGTTTGTTGGCCTCCTGGGCATGCCGGACTTCAGAACAGTTAAGAAAACAAAAAGAGTCTCCTGGAGTTGACAGTCTAGCAGGAAAAACTAGGATGTTCTACCCAAGACTTGGGAACACAAATTGGAAATGAAATTATTTGGAGTATAATGTTGAAGTGCTATGTTCTGAGTGTATTCTTTCTACTTGATTTATTTTCTGTATCTTAACAAACTCTTTTAGACTTCCAGAACTTTCAGTGAAGTATATAAGGATAGGCCCAGAATAGAGCCATGAAAATATCATTATTGGTAGTGAAACTGTTGTCTCTGCTGCCATCATGGGGGACACATGAAAATATATTTTTATGAAAACAGAATTTCACAGAACCAAAAAGCAAATCTTAGTATATGCAAATCAAAGTTAATAAGTTATAGCATACAAAGACACAATGCTGATTCTGGAAAGAGAATCTAGCTATGTCAGAAGTATTTTGGGGGGGGGGGGGAGATTCATTGAAAAAGATCCAAGGGGAAGTGATTACCAAGAGAATTGTAAGAATACATGAAACCTCTAAAACTTAAAGCAAAGAAAACTGCATAGAACTCATGTTCTGATTGTTCGATTGGATTTTATCTAAATCTGGTATTACATATAGGATCCACAATTGAACAATTACATAATTGTGTGGCGGATGTTGACCACCTGGTTTCTCACTGGTGGAAAAGGAATTCATGGAGCTGGTGGGACTCAGATGAAACAGTATTCTAGGAATGAGAACAAAGGAACCCTCTTGGATTTGGAGGAGCTCAAGAGAAAAGTAACAGTAACATGACACAGACAGAAAAAGATCTCTAAAGAGCTCCCAGTTTAGTTGTAGAATCAGGCTTGTAAATAGATATCTTGTATATATTAAGAAAATAAAATTACCTCACTGAGCTAGGTTTCTACCTCAGCTCCTGCCTCCTGTGTCTTCATTAGTACAAATACTAGATGAATTTAAATGGATAAATACTACAAGGTTTGGCATTCCTGACCATGTATTTTGGCATGAAGTTTGATAACAGTTAAAACTAGGAAGTTAGGCAAGGATAAAAGTCAAAAAGAAACTTACCTAGAAAGTGAATGAGCTCAATTTTCTTATATGGAGGATGAAGCATTACAAGCAACTTGAAAAGAAGAATATCTTGACCAGACTTGATGGCAACGACACCTATGAGCTCCATAACAGTGGCAGGATGGCCAGCAAGGAAACTGCTGCAGTCCATGGGCCACAAGAAATAAGGGTTGGGAAAAAGAGTGGAGATTCAATAGCAAGCTAATTGGCTCAATGCGGAGGACAATGGGGGAGGCCCTACAAGATCCCCAGTTCAAGTTGCTAAATTGAAAGATTATAACAGCTCAGCACACCAAGGCAAGTTGTAATTGGATGGTCAGTCCAACATCAATTGCTTTCTGAAAGCTGAAGTGTCTCTGTCATGTTCATTGTCAGCAGTCAAGTGCGACTGTAATTCAATGATAAGATTAGCATATGTTTTCTCAAACTCAACCAAAACTGGAGAGATGAATCTCCAGGCATAGTGGTGCACACCTTTATCCAGAGCACTCTAGAAAAAGGGAGGGAGGGGCAGGTGAATCTTTATGAGTTGGAAACCATCCTGGTCTACATAGTGAACCTAAGGCCAACCTGGTCTACTTAGTGAATCTAAGGCCAACCAGGTCTATGTAATGAGACTATGTGGAAAGAAAGAAAAGAAAAGAAAGAAAGAAAGAAAGAAAGGAAGGAAGGAAGGAAGGAAGGAAGGAAGGAAGGAAGGAAGGAAGGAAGGAAGGAAGGATGGAAAGAAGAGGAATGTGATTTAGGACATATATACATACATACATACACAAGTCAAGGTAGTCAGTTATGTTTGGATAACAAAGGAACAAAGTTGAGAGTTTTGTGTAGTGTACTTCAGGTTTAAAGCTCAATGGGGCTTCCATTCCTGGCAATTGAGTCAACTTGATTGTCACTCACTAAGTGTCTTAAGGTCATAGTTTGTGGTTGTGTAGTGTTATCCACTGTAAATAATATTTTTAAATAGCCTAAAAAATCAGGCTATTTTGTTGGGAAGTATTATGCAAAAATCTTGGAGCAGGTATCTGTCTTTCCCCTTCTTTGACTCCATTTTAGTGTTTTTGACCGGAAGTTCCATTGAATTTAGTGAACTTTTACTCATCTCTGATTACCCAGCAAGACTAAGCTTTCCTATACAGAAATTCTCAGTAATATCTAAAAGAAAACCAAGATAATCTCTCATAAGGTCCCTTAAATTTAAGGTCTTGGGTGCTTTTCTATGAGTCTCTTGTTCTAGAAGATCCCCTAGTAAAGGAAATATGTCTCGCTTGCCATGTTGCCTGAAAGTGTCTACCAAACTTCCAGTACACAGAAGCTACAAATATGTTGGGTATATAATGAATGAATGTTCCCTGCTTACTGAATAAGTGAATAAAATTTTACTGAGTTGATCATTACTAATAACATATGATGTCTTATTTTAGGTTTCTATTGTTGAGAAGAGGCACCATGACTGTGACAAGTCTTATAAAGGAAAATATTTCAGTGGGCTGGCTTATAGTTTCAGAGAATTAGTCATGGCAGGAAACATGGCAGCATGCAGGCAGACACGTGCTGGAGAAGGAGCTGAGAGTTTTGCATCTGAATCTGTAGGGCAGCAGAAAGAGACTCCCACACTTGGCATGACTTGAGCATATGAGACCTCAAAGCTCTCTGCCTAGTGACACACCTCCTCCAATAAAAGCCATACGTCCTAATAATGCCACTCCCTATGGATCTATGGGGGGGGCATTTTTATTCAAATCACCACATGAGTTGCTTAATTATTGAAATTTCATATTGTTACTCAACACTTTTAGCATTAAAATATTCTGCAGATATTAATAGCTTCCCGTTTTACTTTAAGCTCCTCTTAGAAAGAATGAAATTCTGCTAAGAAGAGAGAGCACAGATGCCTGGTAGTTAGCCTTTAACATGGATGGAAAGTTTGTATGCTCCTATACTTGGCATGTTGCTGGCATTGCTCTTTCTGGATGGGAACCATGGGAGTTCTTTCTATAAGGACTAATGACTAAGGGGACTGAAATGATGAAGTCATTTATTATGTAAAAGTCGAGGTCACTGATATTACTTAGACTCTTTAAATGAGACTCGAAGAATGGCAAAGGTATACTGTGTGTCTATTTTAATCATTATTATCAGAAGGTAAATCATTTTTCATTTAAATGTTACTGAATTCTCCTGGGAAAAATATGTCTGCTTTGAAATTTGAACTTTTGCAGACCACCCCTTAAAGGGAAGTAAACAATTGTGATTGGAATTTAATTTAAGGATCTAGTCTAATTAATCACACATGTTGAAAACTAGTAGTTGGAGATATGAACATGCTGCCATTTTAATAACTGGCCACCTTAGCTAGTAGATGCCAAACCAATGTTAGGTCTTTCAGTTATTTGATTCACTATTTAATGTCTTCTACTGAACATATAAACTCAATCATGGTTAATTTATTTTTAAAAGTCATTCCACCACCATATGAGTTCCTCATAAAGACTAGTTCAGTTAACCCATAATACATTTCTCCAAAGACAAGGAACAGAAGAGCCTACTTCCAATAAATGCCTGAGTTGCACGGAGGGGAAAAAAATTAATGAAGGAGATTTTGGTTTATATGCATTTCTTTTCTAAAGGAAAAGGAGCCATTGCAAACATGACAGAAGTGACCTTCCTGGACTTCTGTAGGAAGTAGGTAGGAGCTCTGCTGTGGCTAAGTATCCTTTGCAATGTCTTGTGATACCAGGTTGTACACTACAGAACAACGAATGGGAGTGGCAAAATAGACAATCAAACTGAATTACTGAAAAATAATAGACAGTTCCAATTAGGTGAAACTTAAATATGTTATATTTAATATATATATAATTGTTATATAACAAACTTAAATATGAATTTTAGAGCTTGATGTATTCATACTATTTTTATATAGAGAATAGTAAACAAATTCAAGGAAATGCTTTGGTTTTTATGTGGTTTTGTATTTGTTTGTTTATTTATTTATTTATTTTTAGGAAAAAGGATATCCAGTTATAAAGGTACAAATATTTCACTGTATTTTGTATACAGACATTGTATTATATTTTCACTTTACCTCAACAGCCAGTCTTCAACATTTACATGTATACCACAGGCTTTGGTTCTAGGAGTTTGTCATTTTTTTGTTGAACAAGAGTAAAGCAAGGACAGAAGTTGAAAGGCTCTTGCAATAATGTCGATGAAAGATACTAGCTTTGAAATGGGTGGTACCTGTGGAGACAACATACAGCAGAGATTAGGGATGTTGCACGTATAACAACCAATGTGATTTCTCAAGGGTAGAGCTGTAGGGTGTAACAGATTAAAAGAAAAAAGCTATCAGTTAACAACTCCAAGGTTTTGCCTTAAGCACTAGAGGGAAGGAGACTTGTTTGATGTTACAGAAGAGAAGGTAGATAAAGCACGTTTGAAAAGAAAAGGAATGCAGTGTTTCTCTTACATAAAAAATTAGCACTGGCTATGTAGATGTGGAGTCAGAGACAACTATAAAAAGGAAGTACACTGTCCCTCAAGCTTGCCAGTGCAGAACATCTCATTCTGCCATCAACTTTGCCTTTCCATGGTTTTCCCTTCCAGCTAAACCAAAGTTGCATTTGTCCTGGCACTGTAGAGATGAAGCAAAAGGAACTTTTAATCAGAATATGAGTGTTCTAAAAATTTAATTTCAGTGCAAGTATGTGATATATAAGTATATACTCATATGTGTATTTCTAATAAATACAAAGCTAGCACATCCTTGACACTGACTTCTAAGCTGGGAGGTATTGGAACCTTAGCCAACAGCAGCTAAGGAGAATGCCTCTGTCAGCTCTGGCTCTGCAAGGTCTGTCCACTGGCCCAGGCATTCAGAACAGAATAGGTATTGTTTTTGCTGTCAAGATTTTTCTCACAAATATATTTCTCTTACATATATTTTTGCTCTCTCTGTGAGTAAGTGCTAAGATTACCTTCAAATAGTAGTCAGAAGTTTGTCTCTCAGATTTGAATACTCTCTTTTAGGCACCCCTGGTCTCATTCTTCTCTGAATCTAGCAGCAAGAAAGAGATACATAGGTATCCTAAGATGTGTAAATCCCAGACGACTCAGATACCAACTGCAGAGAGTATATTCCCTTCTGCAAAGAAGTTTGAGCTTCATGTCACTGCTTCCAATACTTCAGAAAATATTTTATTGCCTGTAGAACACAACACTTTATTACTTGATTCTGGCATGTTCTTTTTTTAAATTATTTTAATCTTTTTGCTTTTGTCTGGGGTATTCTTTGAAACTTCACACACACACTCAGAAATTTAATTTTCATTTGGCCTAGGTTTCAGATTGATGTTACCCAAATCGGTGAATATCAGTATTCTAATATAAATATCAATATCAATAATTGTATATAAAATATTAATTCTGATAGAGTAAATCTATAATGTCCAGTTATCTGTTGGGAATTTATATAAATAGATACTTTGTACAAAGTAGTGTCAATTGGTATAGTAATTTATTTTAAGTAAGTGACTGAGCTTTAATATCTAAAGTTTGCAAATTATCTTTCAGGAAAATAAATTATATGTAGTGACCTTTCCCCTAAAATTTTACTAAGCTCCTCAAATTTTTTTAATTTTCAACATTCTTTTGTCCTAGATTTATGTAGACCACAATTCTTGGTATAAGTTATAGTTTAAATATTTTAATATTTGTATTATTATTGATATTTTATTTATTTACAATACAGCTGTTGCCCCCCCCCGTTCCCCCTCTCACAGTTCCTTATCCCATTCTTCCTCCCCACTGTCTCTGAGAGGATGCTCCACCTCCACTAAACCATTCCCCCTTCCTGGAGTCTCAAGTCTCTCTCGAAGATTAGGTGCATCTTCTCCTACTGAGACCTGCTACATATGTGTCAGGGTCCTTGGACTGGCCCATGTATGCTCCTGCTCAGTCTCTGGGAACTCCCTGGGGTCTGGGTTAGTTGAGTCTGCTGGTCTTCCTATGGGGTCACCTTCCTCTTCAGTTTCTTCCATCCTTCCCCTAAGTCAACCATAGGGGTCCCTGATTTCAGTCCAATGGTTCAGTGTAAGTATCTGCCTCTGTCTCAGTCAACTGCTTGTAGGGCCTCTTTGAGGACAGCCATGCCAAGTTCCCATTTGTAAGAACATTATAGCATAGTAGTGCCAGGCCTTGGTGTCTCCCGATGAGATGGAACCCAAGTTGGGCCAATCATTGAATCACCTTTCCCTCAGTCTCTTCTCCATTTTTGTCCCTGGAGTTCTTTTAGATGGAAACAATTCTCAGTCAGAAATTTTTTTTTTTGATATTTACTTTATTTACATTTCAAATGTTTTCCCCTTTCCAGGTCTCCCCTTCAGAAATCCCCTATCCTAACCTCCTCCTCTGCTTCTATGAGGGTGCTCCCCATCCTACCTGCCCACTCCTGTCTTCCCTCCCTAGCATTCCCCTACACTGGGGCATCTAACACCCTCAGGTCCAAGGGCCTCTCCTCCCACTGATGGTCAACAAGGCCCTCCTCTGCCACATATGTCCCATGGGTCCCTCCATGTGTATTCTTTGATTGATGGTCCAGTCTCTAGGAGCTCCAAGGTGTCTGGCCAGTTGACACTGTTACTCCCTCCATGGGGCTACAAAACCCCTCAGCTCCTTCAGTCCCTTCTCCAACTCCTCCATCCAAAACCCCAAACTCAGTCCAATGGCTGGCTGTGAGCATCCACCTCTGTATTTGTCAGGCTCTGCCTGAGCCTCTCAGGAGACAGCTTATCATGCTTCCATCAGCAAGCACTTCCCAGCATCCAGTCAGGAATTTTGACTGTGGATTAATAACCCTGTCCCTCCACTTGAGGTCCTATCTATCTAGTGGAAGTGGACTCTTTGAGTTCCTTCTCCCCTACTGCTGGGCATTTCATCTGAGATATTTTGATCATGTTCAGTCAATCCCTTAAGTCCTCCTAGATCAACTCCTACATCTTAGCCACCCAAATTCATGTTCTCTCTCTCTCTCTCGCTCTTGCTCTCGCTCTCGCTCTGCTCTCTCTCTCTCTCATCCAGTTGAGTTTGTATTTTAAATGACTGCCAAAGACTCCGGGTGCTACTTGGAGATGATGACTTTAAGCAGAGCAAATGCAGGCAGATGATTGGGAATGTGACTTTGATAGTGACATGGGTCTGTTCCTCTGTTTTTGCTTTCTGACCACCACAGGATAAGCAGCCTTACCTAGTAGATGTGTCTGTCATGTTGTACAAGAAACATTGAACTCATGAAATAAGATAAAAATTTCTCCTTATAAGTCTTATGTGTTTTACTACTGATGAGAACATGGTTAAGAGTTTATCTTGCTCTGTGACTGGGACTGGCTTTAAATTCAAGTCACTATTGCCTGAACTTCTTAGTGCATAAATTACAGGTTTTGTCACCTTACTCCAGTCAACAGAGTGTGTGTGTGTGTGTGTGTGTGTGTGTGTGTGTGTGTGTGTGTGTGTGTGAGTTAGTCTGTGTGTGTGCCAGTATATTTATGTGATGGCACCACTGTTATGGTCAGAGGACAACCTTGAGTATTAGTCCTCACCTCCTGCCTTACTATATCTCTCTTTGTTGTTAAGAATTGCATTCCATGATCTAAAGAATTATGACTACATTGAAAAGTACAGCACAAACAAGACACTAAAATGATGAAGGGATGATAGCTGACAAAAGAATAATTAATGTTTAAATATAAATATCTTCAATATATTGGCTTATAGCATGTGAAAAAACTTGAAAATTTTTTAAAAGCAAAAGAACTAAAGATGTTATTAGTGGGAATAGTACTAATGACAATCTTTAGAAAGGTTTATGAAAAACAGGATGTCAGAGTTCAGCCCAGTGATAGTAACAGTCAAAGAATATAGTAACGAGGACTGGAAAGATGAATTATGACTCTCCTAGAAGAAAACTCCAGATCATATAACAAGACTGGCATGTATTTAGTTGTCTAGTTCTTTGTTGCTCTAAAGTCCTAATAACCCAGAAAAGGGGTGTGTTTGTTTAATATTCTGCCTGTTCAGGTAACAGTACTCTTCACTAAGCACATTATAAAGAAAATTAAGTGGAATGAAACATTTTCATAAAAATATAGGCTATTATATGTAGACTAGTTTCTAACCATGAACAATTAAGAGGAAATGCACACAAGTTCTATCATTGTAAACAACAACAACAACAAAAAAAAAAAGCTGGAAAAAATACTGAGAAACTCTTTAGGCAGTTAGCAGCAAAAGCCAGCATCACTGAGCAAAGAAAAGGAAACAACATGTAACTTAGCATTTTCTGGCCTCTTGGTCAAGCCACAGCCTCTAATGGGATACAGGAGACGCATGTGCTGCACAGAGCACACGCTACACTCATACAGTGAGTTAGGAAACCTGAGACAACTGAGATCATAGGTTATGGGCCCAGAAAGGAGCTATAGAAATCAAAAAAAGGTGCTGCTCTAGAAAGGCCACAGAGATCTTTGAACATTTCACGGAATACAAAAACACTCGATAATTAGAAGAAATTCTGGGCAAAGAAAAATGGAGATTATGTAAGCCAAAGAAACTTAATGGCTTTTACCAGGATGGAAGACTTTAAAAATCCATCCACCTAAAGTGGAAAATCTACACTGATCACACAAAGCATTCAGAAGAGGGTTGGAGAGATGGGGCAGAGGTTAACATCAGAACTCACAAGGACAGGAATTCAGACCCCACTGTGCACATAACAAGCCGGAAATCCCACAGATGTGGGTATGGCAACTAGGGATCCACTACCCACATGAACACACACACACACACACACAGAGAGAAAGGGGGGGGGAGATTTCTAAAAACACTAGAAGAACCACACTTTGGCATAAGGAATAGATGATCACTAATATAGTCGAATGCTTAAAATCTTTTATGTTTTCATCTAATCTCTAATTTTCCTATTGATACCTAATATGGCATAAAAAGCTAGACATTCAATAATAGAAGAGTCAATATTTCCAGTACTAATGGAAAAATTAATGATACATGTCAATAAATCACAAAATAAATACTAAAATATAAAATAACTCAAAAAGAAAGAAAAATAGAAAAATGAACATGTAAGATAAATATCAAGATGATATATTTAAACTGAAACAAGTGGACAATGCCCTAAGAATAAATGAGGTAAAACATCATAATTACAAATATTGTAAACTAAGGACAGCCTTGACTACACAGCAATTTAATTACTTTCTCATCAGTAATGATGTTGGTGTACTTTATCGTATTCAAATACAATATCATGGACTCTGCTCCGAAACAGTAATCCAAATGGTATTTTATCACAGCAACAGAAAAGAAAAAAATACATTGTGATATAAAACACAAAATCAAAACAGAATTGCACACTGTTTCAAGAAACCTTCTTCAAGTATGAATACTTTAGTTGACTAAATATAGACCACCCAAACACTAAGCTTAAGCAGAGGCTACACTAACTCACTTGTATTTCATTTCAAGTATCTACTTTCTATCATTGGGAAGTGTTTAACTATCTTAATGTGTTTTATTTCAGGAGTTAGGGAGCTATGGGCTTTCAGAAGTCATGGTGTCTCATGCTGGTTCGTCTTTCTTAAGTTTCTGTGTTGTAGGCCATGTCTATTTTAGTTTGAATATCTTCTCTAGCTTTAGTTGGGGATCTACTCATTTAGCAGCTAATTCATGAAGCTCAGTCTCCAGCACCACTCAGAAAGGACAGAAACAGCAGCAATAGTGAAGGCTGTGGGCATGGAGGAAATATAGACAAAAAAAGAAATGAAGGGGGAAACAATCTATTTCTGTATGACGAAAAATGCACGTAAGCATTTTTACATTTACTTTGAGAGCTGAGGTGAGACAGCCTGTCATGGGGAAGGGTGTGAAAAAGCAATGCTGTTTATCTCACAGGAGCCACGAAGAGAAGTGTGGGCCCTAGGCAGGATGTATAATTTTCAAGAGTACACGCCCAGGGATACTTCCTCCAATCACGCTCCACCTCTTCATACCCAATCAGTGTGAACTTATTCATGGATTAACAGATTGATGACATCAGTACCTTTTACATGCAGTCACCTCATGCTGGCTGGGGACAAAGCCTCTGTCTATATGTCTACAGTGAGCATTTAGTAACCAGAGTTCAACAGCTTAGTTCACAACTCAAGAAATACGTTTAACCCCCACCCACGATCTCTGCAAGAAATCCTAATTAAATGCAGTGGGTCCCAAGAAAAGACATGAAGTTAGGAGGGGCATTGTTAGACAGAAGAGAGGTTAGGCAAAAGTAAAAAGAAAATAAGCAAAGATGGGAGGTAGTGCTGAATATTTTCAACATATATTACGTGTGCATAAAACAATGAAAGAATAAAATAAACATATTCAATTTGGGGTACAAAATGAAACAGAAATGATTATTCTAATCAGAAAAAAATACAGCCATGGAGCTTTATCAATAATCTCCACCTTCTCCTACATTTAGTGCTGCTCTCGTTCTCTACTGGAGAACTCTCATCCGTCTGTTTCACAGCCTCTCTCTGACAACGGAAAAATCTGTCAGTATTAATAACGAAACAGTAGGCGAGCCTGAAAAGGAAAAGGAAGTGTAATCCAAAAATGTGAAAAATTAGTCTGCTGCTGTCAGTGAAGATTACAGCTGCAACGTACATAACTGGGTAGACAAATGAGAAAGCCAGCCAGGAGGCAGAGACTAAGGAGAAAACAGGAGCAAAGATATCACAGGTGACATCATGAAGCCTTAAGACATATGTCCCCATGGTTACTGCACTCTGGCAGTGACCTTGGGGAAACTGTTTCCAGTCTTGTCTAACATTATAGAATAGTCTGATATGTGAGAGGGAGACATTGCATGTGCTCCATACCAATACAACAAAAACCATTATTAGTTTAGAAGAATACCTTGAATATGTGCTTGAAGACTGATGGAAGCACACAAAGCATGGGATTATTTAACAAAGAGGAAAACATTGGAAAGTTGAGATCCACCCGCCTCCGCCTTTTCATTGCCTGCTTCAGAGGTCCTGACATAATTAATTAGACAAGAATAAAATGCAAAAGAACTCCTACTGGCATGAGGCAGTACACACATTATGTACATGGGGTTGTACTTTGTTAGCATTCTACAATGCCCTGTTTTCAATTTCCTCTGTTCTTTTATATAATGCAGTTTTGGTTATGCCTCTGGATTCAGGGGAAACTAGGCAAAGTTTAAAGCCTTGTCTTTGTAATGACTCTTATTGTAAAATATGCTATAAAACCATGTAATTGGTTCCTTCAGGGGCTTAAATAAAAAAGGGCACTAACAAATTAACTTTGTGGCAAAATGTTTGACAATAGAGCAGAAGTTGTGAAATTTTACCATACCTGCCTGGTCCTGATTCAATTATTTACCCTTTCATCTTTAAGGGCATGTATTTAGTTTTCGAGTTCTTTATTGTTCTAAAGTCCTAACAACCCAGAAAGGGAGGTTTGTTTGTTAATTGATTGTTTGTTATATTTTTAACTTTCATAGAAATATTCTGCCTGTGTCAGATAGTAAGAAATTTAGAAATTCTCGTATATTTCATTTGTAACAATCTTTTACCATGATAAGGATCAAATTGGATGCTTTACCTCTAAGCTATATCCAATACCCAAGACACTTGTTTATTCTTGAATTCTTATCTTCTGATTTTCAATACTTGTTAACATTCATGACAGATCTTAGCCCTCTATTTACATTACACTATGTTAAAGTTGATTGAAACATCAATTTAAAGAGACTTCTACAATGAATAAACAAAATGCAGTATATTGAACCACCAATCAGCTTTGAAAGAGAAGGAAATCCTGCCAAGTCTTACAGCATGAATGAGCCTTAAGGCATTATGATAAAAGATTTAAAAATTACAATAAGGGGTTAAGGGGATCAACACCTCCCACCCAGACCGCCCGGATCTGCCGGGAACCGGGGCCTGAGAACCAGGGGACAGAAAAACTGTGAACCTTCCGGTTTTCACCTGTGGGTCAAGACCTCTGCCTGGGCCGCCAGAAGTCCATAGCCAACGAGCGCCGGAGAGGGGTGGCCTCCCAGGAGCTTGGAAAGGCTGTGAGTGGGGTTAAGGGGAGCAACACCTCTCACCCAGACCTGCCTGAATCTGCCAGGATCCAGGGCCTGAGAACCTGGTGACAGAAAAACCCCGAAACTTCCGGTTTTCACCTGTGGGTGGAGACCTCTGCCTGGGCCACCAGGGGCCTGTGCCTGGGGACCTCAGCCTGGGTTACAAGGCTCCACAAGAGATCGGGGAATCCCAGGAGGGCTAACACACCTTTGAGCACAGGCAAAACCACCACTTCTGTTCATACTCGCTGGATCAAGAGGGACCCTTACAGGGCCTTCAGGGCATAGGAACCAAGGGACAGCTAGGGACAAGATCCTTCTGATTCCATTCTGCACCCCAGAGCTGACCCTGTGCGACAGCTGTCCAAACCCAAACACCTCTCAGAGAGAGCTGGTCTTCAAGGAGTACTGACACAGAGGCCTGCAGGAGGGGCAAGCCACAACCAGACAGAGTAAGATCAGCTAACATCAGAGTCAACAACATGGCAAAAGGCAAGGGCAAGAACATAAAGAACAGAAACCAAGAGTACTCTGCACCATCAGAACCCATTTCCCCCACCACAGCAAGCCCTGGATACCCCAACACACCAGAAAAGCAAGACTCAGATCTTAAATCATTTCTCATGATGATGATAGAAGACGTGAAGAAAGAAATGAATAACACCCTTAAAGAAATACAAGAGAACAAAGATAAACAATTAGAAACCTTTCAAGAGGAAATACAAAAATCCATTAAAGAATTACAGGAAAACTCAATCAAACAGGCAGAATTTCAAGAAGACACAATCAAACAGACAAAGGAAATGCACAAAACTATCCAGGAGCTAAAAATAGAAATAGAAACAATAAAGAAATCACAAAGGGAGACAACCCTGGAGTTACAAAACCTAGGAAAGAGATCAGGAACCATTGATGTAAGCAT
>CM052704.1:102804037-102846400 GCA_028551405.1 Uromys caudimaculatus
CTTAATGAAATTTGCAGGCAAATGGATGGAACTTGAAAATATCATCCTGAGCGAGGTAACTCAGTCACAAAAGAAGGAACATGGTATGTACTCACTGATAAGTGGATATTAGCCCAAAAGTTCAGAATGCCCAAGTTTCACTTAACAGTAACCGCCAGACTGAGAGTGAGGTCCCAGATGGAGGAGTTGGAGAAAGGTCTGAAGGAGCTGAGGGAATTTGCAGTCCCATGGAGGGAGCAAGAGCATCAATGGGCCTGACCCCCTCCCCCGCAGTCGTCCTGGAGTTTGGACCACCAACCAAAGAATACACATCTATGGACTCATCGTTTGGACCACATATGTGGCAGAGGATGACCTCGATGGCCATCAGGGAGAGAGGAGAGACCCTTGGGCCTGAGGATGTTAGAGGCCCCAGTAAAGGGGAATGTCAAGGCGGGAATATGGGGATGGGTGGGCGGGTGGGTGGGAGGGGGAATTCACTCATAGAGGCGGGTTGGGGAGGGGATAGGGGTTTCCAAAGAGGAGACCCAGAAAAGGGGAAACATTGGAAATGTAAATAAAGTATCAAAAAAAAGGGGGGGGCAAATGCTTTCTTCAAAAAAGACAAACACAATTTCAAATATTTCCAAGGAACTAGATATTTAAAAGATGAAATAAAAACTCCTTTTGTTATAGAAAAAAAATTACAATAAACAAATACAATGTGCTCCCCATATATACAAAGAGTATTCCAATTCAGAGATAGAAATTAGAATGGTGCCTGCCAGAGGTTGGATGGAGAAGGAATTGGAGGTCATTTAATGAGCTAGATAATTCTGTTTGGTTTTTTTCCATGTATAGCTGACATATTCTATGAAAAATTAAATGGATGACTTTTTTCTGAATAACTCTGTATTGTTGAGGAAAAATTGCTATCGTTTCAATGCTGAATCTCCACAAACATAGATATGACGTGATTATTCCATTTATTAAGATTTACTTTAGTTACTTTTAGTAGCATTCTACAGCATCTGTATAAAGACTTTGTGTATTCTTCATTCAATTTATTTCTCTGATGCTCTTTTTTATGATATAAACTCTACTCAGAAAACCCACCACTTACTACTGGTTTCTACCTAGAGTACAAATACAGTTTTGTATATTGATCTTGTATTCAGTCACACTAGATCACATATATAACTGTTAATTCTACTATTATATCACATATTTATTTAAACTTTCAACATAGATACTTAATTTGTGTCTTTATTTTGATAGTTAGATGGGTTTTGAGGCTCTTCTGGCTTTGTTGAAATTATAGTGTAATTCCATCATGTCCCCATTTCTCTTTCCTTCCTCTGACCTCTCCCATATACCCACCCTTACTCTCTCTCAAATTTATGGTCTCTCTACATTGTAATTGTTCCACACACATGTAAATGCCTACATGCACACATACACACATGTGCATGCACACACACACACACACACACACACATACACACACATTGCTAAATGTATAAATACTACGTGTTCAGTCTACATAATGTTATGTGCATGTATATAATTTTATGGCTGATTAACTGTTATTGAATAACTATTTTGATGGAAGTGAGGAACTCTTCCTTGAGGAAAACTATTCTCCTACTCTCAGCATTCCTTGATGGCCTGACGTTGTTATTAGACTTAAGGCTTCCTAGTATCCCTACCTCCATCTATGTTAAACATGTTGGTTGTTCTTTGGCTTATGTTTGAGCAGTTATGGAAGTAAGACTTTCTAGGTGTAACTTCTTTGTCATTTTCAGAAGACATATATATTAGTGCACAATATTTACATATATTATATTTATGATTTACATATGTTCAGTCTTTAGGACCATTTTGTACTATTAAGAAATGTTTAATTTTCAAACACATAACATTTATATCTATACTATTCAAATGGTATTAATGCTGTTTATCATTTACCATAGTTCAGACTTCCATGAGACACTGTGACCTAGCCAAAACTGTATGCATTCACTGCCCCTAGTTCATAAGAACACATTCAGCCTTTGTCATAGATTCTTTCAAAGACTTTCACAAAATGCAATTCATTGTTATCAGGTGTGCAATGGTTTTTATATCTAAGACATGATGCCTTTAAATAATCCAGAACTTGATGTCATTTTACTGTTCTTTTATTCTCAAACATTATTGATACATTTGGTACTAAAATGTCCAACAGAAATCTGAATTAATGAGTGACTATAGGTGTAAAAGTACATAACAATCTTACTTAGGAGTGCCTTAAAAATGATTATAATAATTTTTTCTAAGAGGCAGGAGTTTGGCATGTGTACCTGTTCAGAACATATATTGTAGGCAAGACAAATGTCCTAGCAGGAACTTGAGGGACAGGTATTGAAGGATGGGGGACAACATGATCCATGATAGAAGCATGTCAGTGCACACATGGACTATGCATGATATCTCGACTTAGATTATCAAAGTGTTACAATGAGAACTATATCCAGCTATACCAAAGCACAGATATGACACCTGAATTATAAAGCCCTCATTCTAATCCACTGCTTTCATATGAATCTTTATGGTACCTTGAATACCAAGGTGCCATAAATACCAAAACTGCCTTCTTCAAGCATTGGCTGAGAAATAATTGACTACATCTTACTGAGTATCTAGCATTTTCCTTTGTGATTGTTGTCATGGGGTATCTTAATCATTTTATTATTTTTTTAGTTCTTTCATATTTATTTCAGAGGAAATGTTAAAGATAATGGTCAAAGGCATAGAGAGAGAGAACAGCCTTCCCACCCACCCCACCCTCCAACAGTGCAGTTGGTAACGAGTTGGGGTAAGGAGCAGAGAAGGATAGGTATCCCTTGATCTAGTTGTGCACTTCCAAGAGAACTGAAAACCCAGAGATTGAGTGACTTCTTTAGACGGTCAAAGCCCAGAGCTATTATCTTCCAGAATCTTAGAGAAAGACTAAGTGAACCACCAAAAATCAAAATGTTCCATATGGCAGACATGGACACTTCCTGTTTTAGGTGTGTGAGGAATGACGTGGATCATGTCAGAGGTTTTTCCAGCTGAAGTGTATCTGTGTTAAGTGCTAAAGTTCCATTGTCCCTCCAGTGGAATAACATTATTTTTTGAAGAGTCTTTAAAAATATGTTTTACACATTTCTCTTGATTTTTTTCCAGGAAAGAATATTTGGTGTATTTTAATGTTTCTATGGCTGCTTAAACTTATGGAACAGGACTGCTTCAGAGCTGCCATGAATACCAGTTAATGTACAATAACACAATGCAGGTTGATACACGATGACCATCTTGATATTCAGTTTGTTTATGCTGAATGGCTTCCATCAGTTTTTATTTGTACTTTCTTCCTCCACTGTTTTTGTTTTTGTTACTCTTTTCTATTCTATACACAGCCACAACCCACAGAGCTTTCTGTTGACAAGACACAGACCTCAGCTTTGAATCTCTTCCCTCACCATGGCCATTTGATTTGTTCACTTATGTTTCTATACTTACTTATTTGGTTCATCAATTATATTTTCAATTTAGAAAATTCTTTAAAGAATTACTGGTATAGAGTTGAGACAAGAGAAACAAAATGGCCTCCAGAGAAATCAGTGACTTTTCCTTGTTGAACTCAAGGAACAAATAAAAACTGCATTGAAAAAAAAAAGTAAATGGAGATAGAAATAAATGTTCTAATGCTGAGGATTGTCTTGATTTATGTTGAGAGACTGTAAGTGGTGTTGAAATTGCAGCAGGGGTGGGTTCTTATCACTGGGATTTCTTTTGGCCATGTCACTTGTGCATAAAAGGATACTCAAGCAGCACACTGTTCTTCTTGGCTCCCAGGTTCCTCTGTCAAGTTTAGTCTTGAGGAGCCAAGGAAGGAAGTGTTGGGCAGTCACCTGGTCACTTTCATAGCAGTCAGCTAAGAAGACATGTGAAGGAACAGAGCATACTGTGGACAGAGCGTGAGCGGGTGCTCTGGGGAACTGGAAAACAGCAAAAATGACCAGGCCTGGATCAAGGCAACACAAACACACACACACACCACACACACACACACACACACACACACACACACACACACCACATACACACACACACACACACACACACACACACACACACCACACACACACACACACACACACACACACACACCACATACACACACACACACACACCACACACACACACACACACACATTTACTGGTAGTGGGGACTTTTATGATTTTATTGAAATTACACTATAATTATGTCATTTCCCCACTTCTTTTTCCTTCCTTTGATCTGAAATAAATATAAGAGAACTAAAAAACAAATAAAATAATAATAAAATGATTAAGATAACCCATGACAACAACCACAAAACAAAAATACTAGATACTCAATTAGATGATGTGAACTCTTTCTCAGCCAATGTTTGAAAAGGGCAGCTTTGGTGTGTGCACAGTCTCCATGTACACACATATGCTTCTATCATGGACCACATTGTCTCCAATCCTTCAATACCTATCCCTCAAAGCTCCTGCTAGGCCATATGTCCTTGCTTATAACATATGTTCTTAACAGGTACACATGCCAAACTCCTGCCTCTTAGGAAAAATTTATTATAGTCATTTTTAAGGCACTCCTAAGTAAGATTGTTGTGTACTTTTAAGTTAAACCCGTACTACTCATTTGTTCAGTTTTTGTTGAATAATTTCTCAGTACCAAATATTTCAAACTAAGGCTTGAGAGCAAAAGAACAGTAAAATAACATCAAGTTCTGGATTATTAACAAGGCATCATGTCATAGATATAAAAACCATTCCATACCTACTGACAACAATGAGCTATGTATACAGTTTTGGATAGGTTAGAGTCTCATAGAATTCTTAAATAAATTAAATGAGAAAAGGTAAGTGATAAATAATATTAATAACATTTTAATAGCATAGATATAAGCATTATGTGTTTGAAAATTAAAAATTTCCTAGTAGTACAAAGATGATCATAAAGACTGATCATGTGTAGAATGATAAAATTATATTTATAAATATAAATAATGAATACATACCCTGCAAATGTGGCTATCTATTGTAGAGCTGGTGTCTGGTATCTACCTGAGAAAAATAGTAAAACAGTCCTTGTGCTACCAGAAGTGTGCTGCATCATCAAGTTCTGAACTCATGCAATTGCTCTGTCTCAAACATGTGTCTCCGAGTGGTTCTCCAAGGCCATCATTGTTTGCCAGAACTAGAATGGATTGCTGCCCTGGGAAGGAAATGGAAGATAGTGCCAAAGAAGGCAAAGACTTGCAAGATGAAAAATGAAGTGTAGCTAGCACAATATGTTCCTAAGTAATACACAAGTGATTAAACTGCGTAGAGCCCACATACTTTCTGGCGCAACTCAAAACAAGTCAATTAAATGTAGGCAAATGTTCTCTGTATTGAAAAGTTATTGGTAAAGAGATAAAAGGTGAAGTGATTTTCCAAGTAAGGAGCTTTGTGGGGGGTGGGAAAACCCCCACTTATCACAAAAGGAAGAAATCTAATAGCTTACTTGAAAATCAGGTGCTCTTATAGCAGGCTGGAATGATGCTTTGACAATTCTGAACTCCTCTAAAAGTCCTAGGGAGTAACCTTGGTTCCAAGATGAAAAGAACTTAGGCTCAACCTAAGGGGACTTCTTGCTCTCCAGGCCAGACAAAAATAATCACCAAGTAATTCCAGACCTGTAAACAGATATTCCCTTACCTTGAGGAATGCTTGCCCTTATATGATAGAGGAGAAAAAGTCACCTAATCAAATACTAGTATTCATACAGAATAAACATAGGCACATTTGCACTTAGATTTTGTTTGGGTTTGAGAAACCAGATCAATAACATATTATCAAGTTCAGAATCATGTCCATTTTGGGTATGGCAGACTTTCCATATCACCTAAAAGGGATAGATTTCTCTTATCTCTTAAAAGTCAAAAACCTTCTTAATAAAACAACAGACAAACAAACAAAAATCCGAACCTCTATGCAATGAAAATTCCAGCAGGAGTTTGGGGTGGGGCAGAGCTCTCCAGGCTCCATCCTTACCCCTTACCAGAGAAGCTATTGGCAGTTGATGACTGTTGAGAAACAGTTACATTCCCATGAATGGTCTGACTTTCATGTGTGCAAATAGGAATCACACAGACATATGAGATTATTAATGACAATACAAGTAAAGAGGATATAAAATTGTAAGGAAGATACAGTGGAAACACAAGGGCAGTTGGCAGGAGATAGTAATAGATAATAATAGATAGTAATGATATGATCAATTTATATTGTGTGAATGTATGAAACTCTCAAGCAATAAAAATATTTTTTTAAAAAAACTGGCTATGTCTATTAAGAAAAAAATATGAAATTAAGGCATTTCTCAACCTCCATGGGCTTTTTATAAAGTTTCTCAAGTGTCATTTATGCCTCAGCATTCTAATGATGAAGCTAAGAATCAGAAAGTATTTCTTAGTGGGTTAGCTTATTATATTCAAATGAACAACAATAAGTTGCCAAGTTTGGAAGTCATGCCAAAGTGTCATGGCTGTCCTTGGCATGGCCAGTCTTAAGCATCACATTGTGAAAGTCTTTTTTGAAGTTTGTCTCAAGGTGTGGGCATCCTTAATAATGACTGGCAAAGTGCTAATTACATGTTTTATGCCAAGAAAAATAATAATTTATTGAAAAGGCATCAAAAGAGAATTATTAGGGTACCTCATGAATCCACATGCATCCATAGTAAGTGACATAAAGCATTTCATTCTTTAGAAGGTAGAAGAAGAATTATAGAAGGAAATAAAATATCATTTAGTGGTTGTGGGTACTTCATACATTACTCTCCCATAACACCCACATGGAAAATCTGACTTACAGTAATCCATTAAAATAATGACCCCATTTGTGCTAAACACTGCCAAAATTAACAAGATCCTGGCAATATAATACATCTATAAAATTCTTTTTATTGTAATTGTCAATTTTATCTACCCACAAATAACCAATGTCAGTCCTGCAGTCTAGATGCTAAAACACTCATTTTATAAGATATTTTTACTGAATGGTTCCTAAGCATCCAAGATCCTAGTAAAAATGGCAAATATCTTTCCCTCATTAGAAGTGAGAAGGAATGTATGCAATTATTTATTTTAGCTGAAACTAAGTAATGCTAATAAATTAAACTTCCATGAAAAGAAAAAATAGATGAAGTTTTCATAAAATTTTACCACATAATACATCTAAAAGGTAAAATAACGATGTTCTTTCATAAGGAACTAATTACAGCCATGCTTCCTGCCTGTCTGTCTTTCATCATGAATATTACATTGCTGGAGCATCATAGGGCACTCTTGCCAAGTAGAGAGAGGATGACCCCCCAGTGTTTAGGGCTCACAAATGTCAACCCTGGTTTTATCCCTTTAAAATCTTGAGTTACTTCAACTTTTAGTAGCTGAAGAATGAACATGGGAGTGTTAAAAATAAGATTATATATTAGCAGGCGCTGAAGTAAATAGTTGTCAATATCTTTGGCTGTGAATAAAGAAAACCCTAAATAATTTTATATACTGCATTAGCCAGCGTCCTATTGCTGTGAATAGACATCATGACCAGGGAAACTGTTGTATATGAAAGCATTTACCTGGAAACTTGCCAAGAGTTCCAGAATTTAGTCTGTTATCATCATGGTAAGAAGCACGGAGGCATGGAGACAGGGCTAGAGCAGTAGCTGAGAGCTACTTCCTGAGCCATAAGCAGAGAGACAGAGAGAGAGAGAGAGAGAGAGAGAGAGAGAGAGAGAGAGAGAGAGAGAGAGAGAGAGACTGGGCTTGACATGGCTTTTAAACTTTCAAAACCCATCCTGAAGGACAAGCTTCCTTCAATGAGGCAACACCTTCTAATCTTTTCAAATAATGCCATTCCCTTGGTGACCAAGTCTATAAGCCTTTGGGGGCCATTCTCATTTAAGCCGCCATAAATACTAAGAACATTTATTAGCTGGTGTCATAGAAATGTGGGAGAAGTCAAGGTTTCAACAAAGATTGCTTGAGCTTTCCAGTAATAGTGACAAAGATGGGAGCTCTTGGCTTCTCTCCACAGGTCTCATGGCTGACCCTAAATAGAATGCTCATTCATGACAAGAAAAGTATCCAAAAAAAAGAGATAGACTATATCTTCTAATGTGGATATTTGTCAGGACTAAAAGAAACTATACATCCATGATGTCTTCCCCTCAGACAATGAGATTTTCTTCTGGTCACAACTGGGAGAGGGGACTTCAAAGGGGTAAATCACACATAAATGCAGGTGTTCTTAGGCGGCAGTGGCAGTTGTGGATGGAGGTTAATAATCAGAAGTGTTATCTTATGGGAATTGTAGCTGCACCACCCCTGAAAGAGCTAGTTTAGCAGTAAAGATACCTAGTGGTGCTGAGGAGGTGAGACCTAGAGAACAGTGACTCATGGTAAACAAATGTAGGATTTGCATTAGTTTAAATTATTTGTAAAATGAGATTAGAGAGAACCGAATGATAAATGTCTGATAGATACTAAATCATAGGTTATGCACCATCTTTTAAAAATCATTAGTTAAATTTTTCATACAATATATTTTGATGATTTCCCTTCCCCCACCTCTTCCCAGACCCTTCCACATCTCCCTACTTCCCTAACCTCTTGTTCTTTCTCTCTTACTCTTTAAAAAAATTAAAACAAAATTGAGACTCAAAACAAACAAACAGAAAACCAATGCCAAAACAACCACCAAAAAACAACAACAAAAAATTATGGAGTCCATTTTGTATCAGCCAGCTACTCCTAGGCCTGGGGCCTGCTCTGGCATGTGGCTGATATACCCAATGATAACCAAGAATCATTGCAGAAGAGGGAGAAAAAATATTGTGCCGTAGATGGCTCAAAATGGTAAGAGTAAATGTCAGTGGAGTGGAAGGCTCAGCCACATATGGGTCATCTGTATCACAGCTCTTCTCCAAGGCTCAGGAACCATGGAGAAGGTGAGGATAGAAAAATTGTAAAATCTAGAAGTAGAGAAGGACTGAAATAGTGTGTTCTGGACATGAGGAGAACACTGTGCTCATGACCTCACAGCACACGTATTGCCTTGCCCAAGATAAAGCCTGGTAACATTGAAACACAGAGAAGGTCAAGAGTCTCCACCCTTAACTAAGGAGTGACAGGCACTCAATGGCTTCTTGAGGAAGAAGAGATGGTTTTCTCCAAAGGTGTGATTCTTAGTTTGCCAACTACACTCTGTTGAATGAATCCACATGTAAAAATAAAAGGGCAGCTCAAATTAGAGTCCATTTTTTTTAAAGGACAAAAGTTTGGATGGATATGAAGGAAGTGGTGAGTTTGTAGGAGTGAGAGGGGGAGTGGTAGTGAATGTGATCAAAATACATTGCACGAAAGCCTCAAAGAATTAATAAAGCTATTTTTAAAAAAGAAAAATAAGAATCATGGGCCCAAATAAAATCTCACATACCCACAGCCACCTGATTTTTAACAAAGAAGCCAAAACTATAATCTTCAACAAATGGTCCTGGTCAAACTGTAAAGCTACACATAAAAGAAGGAAACTTGATCCTCATCTCTCCCTCTGGATAAAACTCAAATCCAATAGATCAAGGGCCTCAACATAAAAACCTGAATCTGAAAGAGGAGACAGCAGAGAATATGATTTAACTTAGAATCTCAGGAAAGAATTTCTGAACAAAACCTTGTTCACACAGCATCAAGACCAGCCATTGACAGATGGAAGCCAAGACACTGAAAAGCTCCTGCAGATGAAGGCCATCATCCTATTATGGGAGTGGCAGCCTATAGGATAGGCAGCCTATAAGAACCTTTCCCATCCTGTTCTACAAGAACTTGAACCAAAGTTGCTTTAGCTCCCTCGTTTCAGAGAAGGTCTAAAAGTTTGCTTGACTTTGTACTTCTCTCCACTTGCTAATATTTTTGAGCCTGGGATTTGCTCTAAAATGTATTTTGTTCAGTTCTTGCCTTTCTCACTGGTCCATGAGGAAAAGATCCCCAGAGTCAAATAAGCAAGGGAAGTGATGGGCTTCACATTTTTGTTAAGATTGAAGAAGGCGCCTTCAGTATTTCAAAATATGGGAAGATCTAAAAAGCAGAAACATGCCCACCTCCACTGAACCCAGGACTTGTTATTAATTAAAGATTTCATCCCTTTCCCCACATAATATGTGTTAATATGAGAGAAGTAACTGGGTGGCATCCACTTTGAAATGTTGCATTGTGTTATTCGATGTTCAAAAGTAACTGAAGTATGTTAAGGCAAATTACATTTGAGTGACAATACTGTATAATTACACCTATGCAATGAGGGTAAGAGGCTAAGCACGTAATGATTCTTCTATTGTTTACTGGTCTCAAATGTCAAATTCTGGGTTTTTTTTTCCCACAGAGCATCAGGTTCTTTTACAATGTCTTACTTAAATATCATTTGTCAGTTATGATAAATTCCCATTTAAAACTTAATCTTGGCAAACATAATAGAATCAATGAAACCAAAACAGGATCCTTGATTTAAAATAATCAATAAAATTGATACATAAGAGACTGGTTGTGAGGAAAGGATAGAAACTACCGTTTACTACTCTCAGGAATGAAGACATAACATAATTAAGGAATAGGATGTTGACAGTGGCCAAGAGCACTTGCTGTACATCCATGCGTATCTGAGTTCAAGAGTTCAAATTCCAGCACCCATGTTAAGAAGGTGGATGTGGGCCGGGCAGTGGTGGTGCATGCCTTTAATCCCAGTACTTGGGAGGCAGAGGCAGGCGAATTTCTGAGTTCGAGGCCAGCCTGCTCTACAGAGTGAGTTCCAGGACAGCCAGGGCTACACAGAGAAACCCTATCTCGAAAAACCAAAAGAAAAATAAAAAAAAAAAAGAAGCTGGAGGTGCTCTTCTGTCTGTAATCCAGTGCTGTGAGATGGAGAGACAGGAGGATTGTTGGGGTTTGATGACTACCAGCATAGCTCCAGATTCAGGGAGGGCCCTGACTCAAAAGAGTAAGGTGAGAGAGAAGAATAGTAGGTATATATATCATTCACACTCATACACCAGAAAGAGAGAGAGAGACAGAGAGACAGAGACAGAGAGACAGAGAGAGAGAGAGAGAGACACAGAGAGAGACAGAGATAAAGACAGAGGTAAAAATGGGAGAGAGAAGGAGGGAAAAGGAGGGAGAATTGGCAGGGGAAGGGAGAAAGAAGAGATGAAATAGATTTGGTTGGGCCTGGTAGTTCATGCCTACAATTCCAACTCTTACACTTGAAAAGCTGAAGCAGGATTGGGAGTTCAAAGCCATTCTAGTATACATAGCAAGACTCTGATGCAGAGAATCTATTTTGTTTTGTTTTGTTATCCTTTCATTTGTGTGTGTGTGTGTGTGTGTGTGTGTGTGAGAGAGAGAGAGAGAGAGAGACAGAGAGAGAGACAGAGAGAGAGACAGAGAGAGAGACAGAGAGAGAGACAGCACTCACCCCTTCTTATTCAGTATATTGGCATTCTACATACTATAATGGGTAAAATATCATAGATCCAAATTGAAAAATAATCATCCAAAATGATTACTCCTGTGGAAAGTATGTCAGAATGTGGAGAGAAGCCTCTGGAATGAGGGAGTGTGTTTACTAACACTGAAGGAATTATTTTAAAAAGAACATATCAAACTTAGTTATGTATCTCTCTTACACTTAATTTTTAAAATCATATGTTAAAAATAGATTTTAAAATTCATGATGCAAATAAAGAAAATATACAATAAAACATATAAAAAATTAATAAATAAAACCCATGAAAGACCCTTATCCTCATAACTACAAAAAACTAATAGGGAAAAATTAAATACAGCATAAAACTATGAAGAAATATAGCAAGGTCAAGTCTCCTTCACCTACTATATAAGTTCAACTCAACACTACTCAAAATTCCAGTAGACATTTTTAATAGGGATCTACAAATGGAAAAGGAAATGAATGTACAAGGCTTAGTAAATCCAAAACAAAATTGAAAGAGAGGAGGGAAACAAGAGAATTACTGCTACCTGACATTAAGTATTACTGTAAAACTGTAATAATTAAAGCAATGATGTGTGGACAGAAATATGGACAGAAAACAGTGACATATAATCCATGACTGATTTTGGCAAATGATTCATGGAAAACACAGAAGAGAGTGGGTAATTATTTCAAAAATTTTTATTGGGATTATTGGATATCCACATGCAAACAAAAACAAAACAAAACTGTCTAAATCCCCTTCCATATACAATAATTAACTCAGATAGACCTAAGCATAAAACTCAACCTATAAATATAGAGAAAAACACAGGAAAAAATTGTTATGACTGTGAGTTAAATAAAATTTTCCTACTTAAAACACAGAGACACATTTAAGGGAAAAAAGTTGAAATTTCTGACCTTGAAAAAAATTTAAAACTTCCTTTTCAAGAGATATTAAAGAAAACTGAAAAAGTCAGACCTTGGCAAAATATATCTGTATATACTGTGTTGATTTGTATCTAGAATGCATAATTTTAAAATGTAATAAAAGTCAGAAGATATTGGAATGGACACATCAACCAAACAAGACAAAAATGGAAATAGAACCATGGAAAGATGCTCAAATTCATTAGTTATAAAACCACAGTGAATAAAAACGGACACTACCAAGTATTGGCAAGGAAATGAAGGAGGCTGAGTTCTCAAACAATGCTGGTGGAAGTATTTAATGTTGCTTACCATATTGGTAATACAGCCATTTCTATGTCAATCATACACACACCCTATAAACCATCCATTTCACTGCTCAGGATTTCTTCATGGAAAATAAAACCATGTCTACACGGCTTGTACATAGCAGTAGAGTTACTTGAACAGGAAAAGTTAAAATATTTTTTTAAATTAATGGGTAGAGTGGTATATTTTGGAAGAACTTGGCAAGGGAATGCAACTCAATAATAAGAAGTATAAACTGTTGATAGAACAAATATTTTAATCTATAGATAACCATGATGAATAAAAGAAGAAGACAGATGTGAAAATTTTACAAATGTACACAAGATAGTTTTTACAAGTGATTTATATGTTTAGTACTAAATGTGCTAATGATTTTTTGAATGTATCAAGTCATGCAGTTCAGATATAGCAGGGTAATAATGTCATTTAAACAAAAGTTCTCATTATGTAGCTTCACAGTTGAGTTTGATTAAAACTCACTAGACTGAGCTAGATATCTTGGCAGCAAGAAAAACTGAAGATGAGTTTCTATTTCCGTCAACATAAAAGAGAAAAGCAATGGTTGAATTGTATGATTTCCCTTCTATTTTCAGTGGGGAGATGTTTCTTCCTCTACTGAGTTGAGTCTGCTTTGATCTGATGTTGAGGTGAAGACTTACCAGACATTAGGGTTGCTACATGGGGGTACACATGGTTCTCTCAGGGTGGTACACACTTCAACTTATGCTTCTTCAATTGCTCCAAAGAGCTCCTTAGAGGAGCAACCAGTCCTCCCTTTGTGCCACCAGCAACAGTTCCATAACTATCACCAAATTTGAGTTGAAAACATTCACCATGCAGTCTAGATATCCAACACAAAGAAGGTGTGCATTAAATACAGGAAAACAGAATCAAACAGGCAAAGGAAATGAACAAAACCATCCAAGATCTAAAAATGGAAATAGAAACAATAAAGAAATCAAAAAGGAAGACAATTCTGGAGATATAAACCCTAAGAAAGAGACGAGGAGTCATAGATGCAAGCATCACCAACAGAATACAAGAGATAGAAGAGAGAATCTCAGGTGCAGAAGGTACCATAGAAAACATTGACACAACAGTCAAAGAAAATGCAAAATACAAAAAGCTCCTAACCCAAAACATCCAGGAAATCCAGGACACAATGAGAAGACAAAATCTAAAGATAATAGGTATAGAAGAGAGTGAAGATTCCCAACTTAAAGGGCCAGGAAATATCCTCAACAAAATTATAGAAGAAAACTTCCCTAATCTAAAGAAAGAGATGAACATAAACATTCAAGAAGCCTACAGAACTCCAAATAGATTGGACCAGAAAAGAAATTCCTCCTGTCACATAATAGTCAAAAAACAAATGCACAAAACAAAAAAAGAATATTAAAAGGATTAAGGGAAAAAGGTCAAGTAACATATAAAGGTAGACCTATCAGAATTACACCAGACTTCTCACCAGAGACTGTAAAAGCTAGAAGACCCTGGACAGATCTCCGACAGACCTTCAGAGAACACAACTGCCAGCACAAACTGCTATACCCAGCAAAACTCTCAACTACCATAGATGGTGAAACCAAGATATTCCATGACAAAACCAAATTTACACAATGTGTTTCCACAAACCCAGCCCTACAAAGGATAAGAGATAGAAAATGCCAACACAAGGAGGGAACTACACCCTAGAAAAAGCAAGAAGGTAATCTTTCAACAAACCCAAAAGAAGATAGCCACACAAACATAAAAATAACATTGAAAATAACAGGAAGCAACAATTACTATTCCATATCTCTTAACATCAATGGACTCTATTCCCCCAAAAGACATAGGCTAACAGACTGGATACATAAACAAGACCCAGCATTTTGCTGCATACAGGAAATGCACCTCAGTGTTAAAGACAAACACTACCTCAGAGTAAAGGGCTGGAAAACAAGTTTCCAGGCAAATGGTCCCAAGAAACAGGCAGGAGTAGCCATTCTAATATCTGATAAAATCAACTTTCAAACAAAAATCATCAAAAAAGATAAGGAAGGACACATTATCCTCATCAAAGGAAAAATCTACCAAGAAGAACTCTCAATGCTGAACATCTATGTTACAAATGCAAGGGCACCCACATTCATAAAAGAAACTTTACTGAAGCTCAAAGAAGACATTACACCTCACACAATAATAGTGGGAAACTTCAATACCCTAATCTCATCAATGGATCAATCTTGGAAATACAAACTAAACAGAGACACAGTGAAACTAACAGAAGTTATGGACCAAATGGATTTAACAGATATCTATAGAACATTTCATCCTAAATCAAAAGAATATACCTTCTTCTCAGCACCTCATGGTACCTTCTCCAAAATTGACTATGTAATTGGTCACAAAACAAATCTCAACAGATATAGAAAAATTGAAATAATCCCATGCCTCCTATCAGATCACTATGGATTAAGGCTTCTCTTCAATGGCAACAACAACAACAGAAAGCCCACATACATATGGAAGCTGAACAATGCTCTCCTCAATGATAACTTGGTCAAGGAAGAGATAAAGAAAGAAATTAAAGACTTCCTAGAATTTGATGAAAATGAAAGTACAACATACCCAAACTTATGGGACACAATGAAAGCAGTGTTAAGAGAAAAACTCATAGCTCTGAATGCCTCCAAAAAGAAACTGGAGAGAACATACACTAGCATCTTAACAGCACACCAGAAAGCTCTAGAACAAAAAGAAGATAATACACCCAAGAGGAGTAGAAGGCAAGAAATAATCAAACTCAGGGCTGAGAACAACAAAGGAGAAACAAAAAGAACTACACAAAGAATCAACAAAACAGGAGCTGGGTCTTTGAGAAAATCAACAAGATAGATAAACCCTTAGCCAGACTAACCAGAGGGCACAGAGACAGCATCCAAATTAACAAAATCAGAAATGAAAAGGGAGACATAACAACAGAATCTGAGGAAATTAAAAAAATCATGAGATCCTACTACAAAAGCCTATACTTAACAAAATTGAAACATCTGGATGAAATGGACAATTTTCTAGGCAAATACCAAATGTCAAAGTTAAATCAGGAACAGATAAAACATCTAAATAGTCGCATAACCCCTAAATAGAAGCAGTCATTAAAAGTTTCCCAACCAAAAAAATCCCAGTACTAGATGGGTTGAGTGCAGAGTTCTATCAGACCTTCAAAGAAGACCTAATACCAATACTCTTCAAACTATTCCACAAAATAGAAACAGAAGGAACACTACCCAATTCCTTCTATGAGGCCACAGTTACGCTGATACCAAAACCTCACAAAAGCCCAAAAAGGAAAGAAAACTTCAGACCAATTTCCATTATGAATATTGATGCAAAAATACTCAATAAAATTCTCACAAACTGAATCCAAGAACACATCAAAACGATCATTCATGATGATCAAGTAGGCTTCATCCCAGGGATGCGGGGATGGTTCAATATCTGGAAATCCATCAATGTAATCCACTACATAAACAAACTCAAAGAAAAAAACCACATGGTCATTTCATTACATGCTGAAAAAACATTTGACAAAATTCAACATCCCTTCATGATAAAAGTCTTGGAAAGATCAGGAATTCAAGGCCCATACCGAAACATAGTAAAAGCAATATATAGCAAACCAGTAGCCAACATCAAACTAAATGTAGAGAAACTTGAAGTATTCCCAGTAAAATCAAGGACTAGACAAGGCTGTTCACTCTCTCCCTATCTATTCAATATAGTACTTGAAGTTCTAGCTAGAGCAATTAGGAAACAAAAGGAGGTCAAAGGGATACAAATTGGAAAGGAAGAAATAAAAATATCACTCTTTACAGATGATATGATCATATACTTAAGTGACCCGAAAAAATTCCACCAGAGAACTGCTACAGATGATAAACAACTTCAGAAAAGTGGCCAAATATAAAATTAACTCAAACAAATCAGTAGCCTGCCTATACTCAAAGGATATACAGGCTGAGAAAGAAATTAGGGAAATGACACCCTTCATAATAGTCACAAACAATATAAAGCATCTTGGTGTGACTCTAACCAAATAAGTGAAAGATCTGTATGACAAGAACTTCAAGTCTCTGAAGAAAGAAATCGAAGAAGACCTCAGGAGATGGAAAAATCTCCCATGCTCATGGATTGGCAGGATAAATGTAGTAAAAATGGCCATCTTGCTGAAAGCAATCTACAGATTCAATGCAATCCCCATCAAAATTCCAACTCAATTCTTCATAGACTTAGAAAGAGCAATTCTTAAATTCATTTGGAATAACAAAAAACCAATAGCAAAAACTATTCTCAACAATAAATGAACTTCTGGGGGAATCAGCATCCCTGACCTCAAGCTGTACTACAGAGAAGTAGTGATTAAAACTGCATGGTATTGGTACAGTGACAGGCAGGTAGATCAATGGAATAGAATTGAAGACCCAGAAATGAACCCACACACCTGTGGTCACTTGATCTTTGAAAAATGAGCTAAATCCATCCAGTGGAAAAAAGACAGTATTTTCAACAAATGGTGCTGGCACTACTGGCAGTCAACATGTAGAAGAATGGAAATTGATCCATTCTTATCTCCCTGTACAAAGCTCAAATCCAAGTGGATCAAGAACCTCCAAATAAAGCCAGATACACTGAATCTAATAGAAGAGAAAGTGAGGAAAAGTCTCAAACACATGGGCACAGGGGAAAAGTTCCTGAACAGAACACCAATGGCTTATGCTCTAAGATCAAGAATCAACAAATGGGACCTCATGAAATTTCAAAGCTTCTGTAAGGCAAAGGACACTGTCAATAGGACAAAACGGCAACCAACAGATTGGGAAAAGATCTTTACCAATCCTACATCTGATAGAGGGCTAATATTCAATATATACAAAGAACTCAAGAAGTTAGAATCCAGAGAAACAAATAACCCTATCAAAAAATGGGGAACAGAGCTAAACAGAGAATTCTCAACTGAGGAAACCCATAGGGCTGAGAATCACCTAAAGAAATGTTCAACATCCTTAGTCATCAGGGAAATGCAAATCAAAACAACCCTGAGATTCCACCTCACACCAGCCAGAATGGCTAAGATCAAAAACTCAGGTGACAGCAGATGCTGGCGAGGATGTGGAAAAAGAGGAACAATCCTCTATTGCTGGTGGGATTGCAAGCTGGTACAACCACTCTGGAAATCAGTTTGGTGAACCCTCAGAAAATTGGACATAATACTACTTGAGGACCCAGCTATACCACTCCTGGGCATATACCCAGAAAATGCTCCAACATGTAATAAAGACACATGCTCCACTATGTTCATAGCAGCCATATTTATAATAGCCAGAAGCTGGAAAGAACACAGATGTCCCTCATCAGAGGAATGGATACAGAAAATGTGGTACATTTACAATGGAATACTATTCAGCTATTAAAAACAATGACTTCATGAAATTTGCAGGCAAATGTATGGAACTTGAAAATATCATCATAAGTGAGGTAACTCAGTCACAAAAGAACAAACACAGTATGTACTCACTGATAAGAAGATATTAGCCCAAAAGTTCAGGACACCCATGATTCAATTCAAAGCAACTGTTGAACTGAGCATGAGGTCCCAGGTGGAGGAGTTGGAGAAGGAACTGATGGAGCTGAGGGAGTTTGCAGCCCCATGAAGGGAGCAACAGTGTCAGCTGGTCAGGCCCACCTGGTGCTCCCATTGACTGGACCACCAACCAAAGAATACACCTGGAGGGACCCATGGTGCTGGCCACATATGTGGCAGAGGAGGGCCTTGTTGGCCATCAGCGGGATGAGAGGCCCTTGGGTCTAAGATTGGTAGATACCCCAGTATATGGGAATGCCATGGAGGGAAGACAGGAGTGGGTGGATGGGTGGGGAATACCTTCATAGAGGCATTGGGAGGGGTATGGACTAGGGGGTTTCCAAAGGGGAAACCTGGAAAGGGGAAAACATTCGAAATGTAAATAAAGTATCAAAAATAAAAAAGTGTGTATTCATAACTGTTTGTGTGTTCTTCCATGTTAACTCACCTTACATAGCTGGAACTGGGAAGTGATAATCCTTATGTTATCCCCACAGTAAGCTAATCTGTTCCCTTAAGTTCCTCCAATCATGGGAGTCTCTTATCTTCAGTAAGAATTCTATCTGTTCACTACTTAAGCTCAGTATTAGTCAGCTTTCTATCATTGTAACAAAATACATGAGTTAACCAATCTAAACGAATAGGTATAGTTTTAGTTATTGTTTTATTGTTGTACTCCATGACTGATCATTATTATTTTTGGCTTCTACAAAATAGTGTACCAATGCATGAAAATTATGAGGAGCAATGTACTGACTCCATGGACAGGGACAAAAAGATAAAGGTTTCTTCATGAGCAAGCTATTAATGACCTTCTTACTAAATTCCATCTCATATATTTTACTACCTCTTAATACTGAAAACATAATATTCAAATTAATGCATGAATCTTTTAGAGAGTATTTATGATACAACAATATCAGGCTCTTAGACTTTATTCTTCCAAAACAGGTGTAGAGACAAATAATTAGTCTGCATGCTGTGCTTCTGAGTATGCTCAATGTTCTCTCTTCGGCCATTCTGGAGGCTCCTTAGTATCCTAAAGCTCAGAAGGCAAGGGTAAGGGAAGAGATCTCATCTACATTTCCTAAATCAATTCTTAATTTTTTCAAGTGATATTCTTGAGTCCCCTTTTACTTAAAATCAGAAAGGGAGAGAAAGAGAGAAGACTTTTGCCCATAAATATTTTACTCCACAGTGGAACAGACAACTATAGGATGACCAAAAAAGATTTTAATTTGTCTTGGACACGGTCAGAAGTCTGTTTCTCAGAACTTCTATAACATTCATGTGTGACTATAAGAAAGATTCTACAGTATCAGCAAAAGTGGAATTCTCTACTTTTGGCTCTAGTCCACTGCAATCTGCAAGGAATAAAATGTTAGTACTTAAAGAATTAAGATAATGTCTAATTAGATAATAAGAAATATGAATGCAGTAGCAGAGCTTGAAAGATAAGAAATCCACATTCTGTAGTGACAAAACCCGCTTCTTGCTGGGACAAGCTTGCATGTGCAACTCAAGAGATAATGGGTGGGAAGGGGGTGTGTCAGATCGTTTCCCTACTGTCTTTACTGATGTTGCTGAGGAGATTAGGGAAAAAATGTATCATTGGTTCACGTGAACAAAAGTGAACAGAAATACTCTAGATATATGTGCTTTCAAAATGTATAAAACCCAACTCTCTCTAGAGCCTGAAAAATAAGGGATTGATAGTGATAGGGGCTATGGAGCCTGTAACTAGGAGTCCTTGATAGTGTCACCCTCACAGATTCCTGGGATTGTCTACTGCATTAGTCTCCTGCTTTCAATCAGTTCTGTGTATTAAGAAGCACACTGGGAACTCTTCTCTAAGATAGCTTTCTTCTTTTGTGGCCTTCTCTCTGCTCTTTTCTCAGATTAACATAAACTATCGGAAACCATTTGAACCCGTATTGAAGAAAGAACGCATTGTCTTTCTTTCAGTCTCTAGGGAAGAACTAAATTCCTGAGCCAATGATAATCAAAGGTCTTGTAAATCCCTTATTGTATTAGTCACAGTAGATAAACTACTATAATAGGAAAATGGAAAAACTATGTTAACTTAAAAGAATAGTGTTTATTTTGGTTTAGATAACTGTTAAAGTGGTCCCATTTTAGAGTAAGGGGTTTGAAGTCTATGTATTTATTTAGAAGCTCTGCAACCTTCTTGTGCTCTGTGGGTCTTGCTGTCCAAACTGAAAGTGGGAATGAATGTGGATAATTAATCCCAGCACTCAGGAGGCAGAAGCACGCAGATCTCTGTGAGTCTGAAGCCAGCCTAGTCTACAAAGCAAGTTCCAGGACAGCCACAAGTGTTACACAGAGAAATTCTGTCTGAAAAACAAAACCAAACAAACAAAACAATGATGAATGATATAAATATTTGCTGACTGTTATAGAGAGACCGCTAGCAGGTCAAACCCATTTCTCTTTGCTTTGGGGTGTGTGTGTGTGTGTGTGTGTGTGTGTGTGTGTGTGTGTGTGTGTGTGTGTGTGTGTATGTGTGTGTGTGTGTTGCCTAGAAAAAAGTAGGTATGTCTTCTCAATCTTTTCACATGTATGTGAAATTGTAGCAGAGACCATATTAAGTAGAATTAGCTTCTGGTCTTTCGAGATTGGTCTCCTTTTATGGGCTGGATTCTATCTCCTCAAATTCAAAGGTTTAAGTGTTTATCAGGTTAAGAGGAGGCTTTTAGGGTGGGCTCTAATCCAATATAATTGGTGTCGAAAAAGGAGATTTGAAAGTAGAATAAGACACCAGGGATGTGTAGATATGGAAGAAAAGAGAATGTGAGGATTCAGTTGAAAAGATGTCACTTGCAAGCTAAGCGGAGAGGGCTCAGGTGAAACCAAACCTGCGAGGGCTCAGGTGAAACCAAACCTGCTCGTGCCTTGTTGTTAGGACTCCAGCCTCCAGAACTCGAAGGAAATAAAGCTTTGTTATTTAAGCAACCGAGCCTGTGGTACTTTGTTATGGTGGCCCCAGAGTTCCTGAAATCCTTGCATGTATCTATCCACGCTTCCCTTTAGTTCCTGGTGGAACGGAGGTAGAGGTAACTCTCAAGGTTAGTTGTTGTGTGTTGCTAATGGCAAAGTTACAAACTAAGGAAGTCAGTCCAAACCCAGAACCGTATTGTTCAATTACACAGATGAATACTAATGTTTTATTGTACTGACCTACAAAATTATGAATGTTAGTTACGGTAGCTGGCAACACATTCAGCCAACGCATATTGAAAGGCTCACAGTTCCCGGTCCTTCTCCAGTGTTCTGCGGCACTGTTGTCAGGATACGTAGACCCTTTTCAGTTCTTAGCAGTCTCAGTGGGAATATGACTGGCTTCGCTTACACATTGGTTTTTAAAGTAGGATATTTGGCTCTTCCTATCCACACTGGAGATGTTAGCCACAACCCTGGGGTGTAGTGAATTGTCTACAAAATATTTTGACTAACATATTTCAAGACTAGATTCTTAAGGGTAAAGAAGTAGAAATTTCACAAACATATTAATAAAAATGTGTGCCAATATTCAATCAATCAAATGAAAAAATCTATTATTCAGGAAGAAATAAGGAGTTAATCTATTTTAAAAGACATTATTTCTAAGCTGAGCATAGTGGCGCCTACCTTTATCCCCAGCCCTCAAGAGGCTGAAAGAGGCAGTAATTTTGAAGGGAGCCTGGTTTGCATAGCTAGTTCTATGACAGCCAAAGCTACATAGAGAAACCTTTTCTCAATTAATTAATCAATAAAACTTTCTGATATAAAAATTAAAGTTTGTACAAATATTCTGTATTCCCAGGATTTGAATATAAAACTAGAGTCTAGCTAAGTATATTAAGGCTTTTGAGCTCCATCATTAAGATTCCTTCATCTGGGGGCTGGTGAGATAGCTCAGCGGTTAAGAGCACTGATTGCTCTTCCAGAGGTCCTGAGTTCAATTCCCAGCAACCACATGGTGGCTCACAACCATCTGTAATAGGATCTGATGCCCTCTTCTGCTGTGTGTGAACACACCTACAGTGTATTCTATACATAAAAATATTCCTTCATCTTGTTTTCTATCCATGGCCCTTAACAGTTAATGGAGAAAATCAAATAGTAAGATTTGCTTCATATAAATGATACACTTAATAAAGTTACATAATAATCCATACCTCATCATATCCAATGATGACTATGGAGTAATTAGTGTTTCAAATATCTTATGACAAGTATCTTAACTTATGAGGACTATCAGAGCAGTTATTCTTAATTCTAGCTAGAGATTAGGACAAAGGCTTACCCTCATTAGAGTGTAACTAGGTTCTCATCAAAGGAAAATTCAAAACAAAACTGTTCAGGCAATAAAGCAAGAAGTAAAAAATATCATCTGACAGTGTGATAACAGGTAACATTTTAATGTCCAAAACCAAGCCAGCATGAAAATCAGCCTTGGGTAACGATAGACCTTTAAGCTGGGAAATTATTAGCTGGTCTGTAAACGGGCAGAGAGACATTGTGACATCTAACAGCTCTCTCCACCACGATGGCAGTATGCCATAGTTTGTCCTAGATGATCATGATTAGAGCAGAAAATATTCTAGGATGACAAATTTAATGTTCACCCTATTCATAAGATACATTTAGTGTACATATTACAAGGGTAGAAGAAAGGATTCCTTGCCAAACTTCAAGTATTGCTGTAGCTACAACCACTTTCCACACTCCCAGAATAACCAGATCTTCCTTTGTCTTCCTAACAGCAATGTATCAGTCCGTGTACTCAACTGTAACAAAATGCCACAGAGCAAGTCACTTAAACAGAAGATTCATAGTTCCCACAGTCTAGGAGCCTGATAAAGTGCCCACAGTCCATTTCTCATGAAGCCTCACTTCCTGACTTACAGTATCCAGCTTACAGGATCCTAGAGCCTCTCCTGTGTGTGTGTGTGTGTGTGTGTGTGTGTGTGTGTGTGTGTGTGTGTGTGTGCAGTGATGCCTCATTTCGACTTATGAGACAATCTAACCATTGGATTGGGACCCGAATATTATTTAACTGTTAACAACTTCCCAAAAGCCCTACCTCCAAATACAGTCACACTGAAGAACAAGTTTTCAACATATGGAACACATAGTTGAGTCCACACAATGGTTATTCATTTTGCATTATTCTTTAATTGTTTTCCTCCTGCTTGACCGGGGTTAAGCGGAAAAGGTGGTTAGTCAAATTGTTTCTGAAATTCGTTCTTAGGCTGCTGCCACCCATGCAAACAATGTGAGTCAAAAAAAAGCTAGTCCTGTAAGCAAGAGTCTGTTTACTCCTCTTAGTGGTGTTCATTTGTAAACCAGCATCCCTGATCAGCAAAACACAGAGCTGAGAGAGAATGACCTTTGCTACCTCAAGAGTAATTACATGAGCTGGAGATTTTGTGTGTTTGGCCCTATTACATCAGCCAAGCAAGGATGGATCTTTTGGAGGTCCACATTAGCTCACTTAAGATTCTATATAGATTGGGAGGAGAAGACAGGAGCTGTGATTGGGATGTAAAGTGAAGAAAGAAAGAAAGAAAGAAAGAAAGAAAGAAAGAAAGAAAGAAAGAAAGAAAGAAAGAAAGAAAGAAAGAAAGAAAGAAAGAAAGAAAGAAAGAAATAGAAAAAAGTGGCAGTAAAGTAAAACCTCACTTCTTATTTAAAGGCTGACAATAATAAAAACTGGATAGCTAACCAGTTTTGGAAACTCTAAATTTACCAATGTATGAGAGTGGAACACTCTGTTCTGAAAACCTAAATTCTCTCATCTTTCCTTGCTCAGATCCATTCTCAACTCTCCCATAATCACCTTGAAACAGCAATCTTTGACACAGACAAACATTTTCACAGTGATGACATTCACAAATTTGTCACTTGTAGACAAAAGAAATTTTGGATTTTAAGAGCAAACTCGGGAGAAGCGAGCCCATCCCTACTGGAGAAAGAAATTTTTGTACTGACGAGAAGCAGAATTTCAAAGGAATCTTCAGATGTTTGAGGCTCCAATGAGTGGCAGCATCCTATGCTTTAGTGTTATAAAGTTAGACAAATAAACTTTAAACTAAAATTTAAAAATATATGTCTTAGCTCTAAATTTGATAAGAGAACAATTAAGGGGTAACAGAGACCAGAAAGAATGATGGTGTCTTACACACCCCATTGTGTGCCACAGACAAGTGACTTCAGATAAAAGCAGACCAAAGCTCTCTATGTATGGTTACTAGCCTTAAAATTATTCTCCAATAAATGTTCAGGTTAAATTTGTGAGTCACCAGAGTCACTCACTGCCCTTCCATGTCAATTCCTCCCGCACTGCTCAGCCCTCCCAGGGAACAGGATGGTTAAGTTTGAGTAGCAGCTCATGATCACTGCTGCTCATTCTAAGTGCTGCAGAGATGTGTATGGAAGGGAAGCCTGTGATGGAGCCTTGCCAGTGGTGCCTGCTGAAAGGGCCCTGCCCTCCTTCTTTCTGTGTGCATACATACGCACATGTGCACAGGTATGTGCTATTTCTGGGTCTTGTTTTTTAATACATTTGCATAAATGTACTTGAATAACAAAAAAAATCTCTTATTTAGTAGACATTACTTGATGGGTTTGGACACTGTTTGTGACCTTGAAACTTTCCAGTGGCTTCCAAATACAGTGGTGATAAAAGTCCAAGGCAATTCTTCTGTTCTTTTTCTCTAAATGTTCCCCTTATTGGTAACAGGCTTTTTGACCACCTGCTGTCACCACAGACAATACCCTCCTGTACCACGTGCTTTCCCATGTGTCTTTTTACCTCTCTCAGGCCAAATACTCTTCAAAAATTACTTGAATGGCTACCCACCAAGCTATCCACTGAGACATTTCCTGAAAAAAAGAAAAAAGAGATGACTGAATAGATTGTTGCTAACCATGTTTTCTTCCTCTTGTTTGCAAATTGCCATATCCTGATCTATATAGTACCTTATCATCTAAAAGACTAGAGTCCTTTATATTTACGAGTGGGAATGTATTGATTACTTTGTAGAACAGATTTCTTATTTTCGTTTATTTCCCTCTCATCAAAATTCAGTTAACTTTGATAGTGACAAAAATTTTATAATATATATTCATTTTATTCACCAAACAATAGCTTGTTGACCTCTGTATCCAAAGCACTGCATAAGGTCCATGATGTGGTTTTAGAAAGAAATGACCCTTTCTTTGAGTGAAGACCCATCAATGAAGACTCACCAGTTTGTTTGTTTTTTAAGATTTATTTATTCATTTAATGTATATGAGTACACTGTTGCTATCCTTAGACACACCAGAAGAGGGCATCAGATCCCATTACTGATGGTTGTGAGCCACCATGTGGGTGCTGGGAATTGAACTCAGGACCTCTGGAAGAGCAGTCAGTGCTCTTAACCCCTGAGCCATCTCTCCAGCCCTGACCCACCAGTTTTTAGCAAATGTTTCTGGGCCATTTGGGATGCTATGGTAAGTGAACAGGAAAATTGTCCTATATGAAGATTATATTCTGGCAAGGGAAAATAAATCTTATCAAAAAATGAAGAATAAACAGATAAATAACGGAAACATTACGTAGATGTTAGGCAGTGTGATCAACCTAATTTATTAATAACATCTTCCAATAGATTAGATGCAAATAAAAATGGACTACACTCCAATGACCAGCACCCCCGAGTGCCTGCTTCTCTGCACTTGGTGCCTAACCCACCAGTGGACGGTTTTCTTCATACTTACTCTAAAGAATTTCAAGTAATAAATACGGCCTTTAGTGGGATGGCTTCTGTTAGATGTCTAAAATGGCTAGTATTAGCAAAAATCACTGCAGTATCCATGCTTGGAACAGCAAACAGTGTTTCCATAGACTGTAATAACTTCTCCTTTCAGGGCCGTGGAGATTGTTCAGTGGGTAGTGCTTGCTGCATAAGAGTAACAGTCTGAGTTTGGATCCCATAACTCACATAAAGACTGGCCTGGTGGCATGGTGTGTTTGTAACCACAGCACTCCTACAATAGGATGGGAGACCGAGGCAGGAGACTCCCTGGAATATCGCAAGTCAGCAAGTTGGCACACACAGTGACAACCAAGGAGAGACCCTGTCTTAACCAACGTGGAAAGTGAGGACAGACTCTTGAAGTTATTCTCTGGCCTTCACATGTTCACCATAGAATCACACTCCCATTCATGCACAGGAGCACACACATATACACAAGCACATAGTGCACGCACGCACACACACACACACCACACACACACACAAAGGCTTTGAAAAATGCTCCTTTACTTTGTTAATCTTCCTTAAATATTTTATTATCCAGTAATTTTTATCATAAGTTTTCAACTTACTTTAGTCACACACAGATGGGGCACAGTAAACCCCGGCAACAACTGAAATACATTTTCCACTTAGACGGGATGTACGCAGGATCCTTCAACCTCATTTAAGTTCTGAAGAAATTCAGTTCAGATTACTGTTCACCATCTGCGGTGTTTATTCTAGGAATTCCATCTTCACAAGTAGCTCAGGGCGGACTTAGCCACGTTGATACAGCAGAACTCAATTTTTTAAAGGACTAAGAAAAGAAAATCCCACGTATTAGGGTGGTTTTTAGATAAGTGTTTTAAATAAGAAACAGCAAAGTATCTAAAGTGAGATATATTGGCAGAAATTCTGGGACCTATACTTTAAGTTGTATAAATAATGTGTGATATTTTCCCTCATTATATGTTTTTAAACCCTGCATCAAGAGCATATGGACTTGAAGGGAAAAGGAATTTTATCATCTACCAGAGACCAAACAACCATTCTCAGTGCTCAGGAGTCCACACACCAGTCCTTCAGCGTGATCACTTCCAGCAGATCCAGATGATTCAGAGTTGGAGATTAAGGATGTTATGTTTGAAAATGTCAATGAGCTAGGCATCTGCTGGCCTGTCTGTACACTCTGTGTATTCATAATTGCATATATATTCTTCGGTGCCATCTGTAACAGCTGACCTTACCCTGAGAATGTGAACTTAAAAGGCCATGTCCTTCTGAATGTAAATGTACAATTACAAGACACACAAGTGGAATTGCTGTTACTATAGACGTGTTAGCACTTTATAAACACATCTTATTAATACTGACTGCATTCTTTTTCCATACTCATTTTTTTTCTGAGTTTCTCATAAAGCAGCTGAATATAAAGTGACTGGGATGATAGGAAAAAATTCTTTGTATTGTGTGGACACCTTTTCCCTAATCAATTATGAGAAGCTACCCATGCTTTAATTATGAACCAGATGAAAGCATAGCACTTATAGATAGAGTGGTCCTTATACTCTCTAATTACTCTGGTCATTATTATTTTTAACTTGGGCAATAAACTGCCTCAGTCTCCATTCCTGCCAGGTGAAATTGATAAAATAAGTTCCTCATAGACTTTCTAGAAAGGTTAGATAAGAAAAGATTTCTGATATGCTTACATAATGCATGGCATATATAGTCAGTGTTTAATAAATGTTGTCTATATAAAAGCAATGAACTTAATTAGGAAGCCTAGTAAACACTGGCCTAGCAACAGCACTCCTGGGAGGAGGAAATGGAAGTTTTATCTGATAGCGTACTGGTTTCTTACAGAGTTTGTCATATTTTTAAACTATTTATCTTTTTCATTATTTCTTTTAGTTTTTGAGATTGTAATATAGTTACATCATTTTCCCATTTCCTTTTCTCCCTCAAAAACCTTCCACATACCTTTCCTTTTTCAAATCCATTCCCTTATTTTTCATTAATTGTCGTTTGTTAGGATTGGTCTTGTGCATTTTGTATTCAGATGCTGAGTCCTGTACCCTGAGACCAGGTTGCAGTCTGGACATAGGTATTATGTTGACTAATGTGCTATAAAGAATGCTCCCCAACAATCTCGGATTAGATAATAAGAAGCTAGAGCCTATGACTGGTCAGGAGAGATAGGAAGTTGGAATTTTGATTAGAGTAGGGGGTCTCAGGTGGGGCCACGATGGGAAAGACAAAGGAAGGAGAAGAAGGTTGCCATGAGGCAAGAAGGACCATGAGCACATGAGACCCTGAGGACATACGAGAAACAGAGCAAGACTCAGTTGGCAAGTAACGGTGGGTCTATAGCTGGGATGTAGGTTAGCATAGCTCAGAATCTGCCCAGTTTCGGTCTGTAGCTTGTTAATAAAAATACCAGGTTTCTGTGTCCTTTATTCAGGAGCTATATAGGCTAAAGTGGGCACAGAAATGCCCTGCAGGTATCTGGGAACAAAAGCAGGCATAGCAAATGTCCCATAAAATTACAACTATAGTTGTCACGTAAGTATATACATTTATTCCTAAATACACAAATACAACACACTCAGACTGTTCAAGTTTTCTGTGTTTTCAGAGTGGGCCACTTGGCATGCTCTTCCCTGGTCTGCAGAAGTTCTTATTTGCCTGTAGTTCTTTGTGTAGGGCTGAGGACTCATGTGCTTTCCCTGTCCACTTTAGCATCTCCGTTGTTGTAAACTTTGTCCCAATCATGTTTAAGAATAGAAAGTCGTGCTATAAAATTACTGCGGAGCTTACTCTAAGAAGTGTTCATGTGCAAGGTTAAAGCTCTCCAGTTTTCACATCAGCTTCCTCCTCTGAAACAATTGTTTTATGATGTGGTTCATGCCATCTTGAAGCTTCTTAGGATTCCAAGATCCAGATATATCTTGATGTGTCTGTGCTTTTATCGTATCCATGGTGCAGATGACAATCAAGGGATAGCAGACATGACATTAAGATTCATGTCTTCACTGCAAGGCTTTTGGTATTATATGGACATCAGAAAGGAGAGAGATCCTTCCACCCATGCTTTAAACATTGCAATTTTCACCCACAAAAGATTTAGTCAGACTAGTGTGATAAAACACCTATATTGATAGACTAATTCTGAAGACCAAACTTTCAGGTCAGTTGCTGAAATCCTACTCATCAAAAAAAAAGGGGGGAATGGGGGTGGGGGTGGAGGACAACCTAAGCCAGCCCAACTGGAATCTATTCTAACACATTTAGAATCTACTCAGCATGTGACAATCCAATGGCCAAAGAAAAGAAGAACCACTCAGTCTTGCTACAGCGTGTTTGCCTTCCGGATCGTTGGTTGGTCGGTTAGTCAGTCAGTTAGGCAAACATAGGAACAGTCCAGAGGTTGGAGCAACTCCCTTTGAAGAAGTATTTTCTCTTTCCTGGTAGGGCAAGACCAGCACAAAACACGTCCCTTCTTGGGGGTAATTTCCAGCCAACGACTTGCTTGTAGAAGGATGGATAAACAAGGCCACCTAACAACAATACTGGAAATGAGCACAGTGAGGGAGAATTTGTCCTTGAAAAAGACTTGCTAAGGGAAAAACTCAGTTACCATGTCATGCACTCCTTTGTTTGCATGGGCACACACATGATTAACTTATGGGACACTGTACCGCTGGTTTTGACACAAGCTGGAGTTATCACAGAGAAGGAGCTTCAGGTGAGGACATACCTCCATGAAATCCAGCGGTAAGGCATTTTCTCAATTAGTGATCAGGGGGGAGGGCCCCTTGTGGGTGGTACCATCTGTGGGCTGATAGTCTTGGGCTCTATAAGAAAGCAGGCTGAGCAAGCCAGGGGAAGCAAGTCAGTAAGGAACATTCCTCCATGGCCTCTGCATCAGCTCCTGCTTCCTGACCTGCTTGAGTTCCAGTCCTGACTTCCTTTGGTGATGAACAGCAGCATGGAAGTGTAAGCTCAATAAACCCTTTCCTCCCCAACCTTCTTCTTTGTCATGATGTTTGTGAAGAAATAGAAACCCTGACTAAGACAGACATATACCTGACCACAATGAGATCACTCGGAGCTCTATACTAGTCCAGCTGATGATAGGATAAGGACCTTTTCGTTCTTCCCCAGAGAACCAGACCCTCCCTCCTTTCCAAGTCAGAGAAGGAAAACGAAAAAGGACTTGAGGCTTTTCTGTCACACTGCTTCCTCGAGCCAGCTTCCATTATGGGAATATTCTTTCTTTTACTCTCACTTTTAATAAATCTACTTTCACTACTATTAATTGCTCTGTTCCTTATCTAATTGGTTGTTGGAAACACAAAGAATCTAGACATCTGTCATGAGGCACTCTGAGACTCCCTCCAGTAACATTTATACAGCCTTATTCCTGACTGGACATAAGAAATCCAATTGCCCTTCCAATGTTTACATTGAGTTGGAACTTGACTTTCTAAGTTTTTTCTTGATTTCTCCCTTCTCTGTAAAGTAGCCCTCCAACACTTTATCTAAGTAGGCTTTCCAAGTTAATGTCCATAATTTTCCAATGCATACTCCTGGATATTGTATAACTGGAGGCTTCAGGATAGGGACAAGTCACTGGAGGATTAGGAAGTTTGTTCCCTCAACCAGCCTCTGGGAAGAGAAGAGGGGCTGAGGTAAGCTAATCACTTGTGACCAGTAAATAATCAATCATGCCTAAGTAATGAAACTGCCACATAAACTCCAATGGACAGAATTCTGGGAGCATACATAGAAGTGACAGGCAGGTGACATAATTCTGAGAAGCATTAACAGGTGAGTATGTGATGTTTCCCTGAGTGATGTTATTAGTCAGATATTGGCAATGTTAGAAAACATTGAAGCTGCGCTCCTCCATCATAATTAGCAGATTGTGAATCTAAACACTAGTACTGCAGAACTCTAACTTCTGGTCACTGGAATAGGATCTGAGTCAAACCTCTGACCTTGGAAAAGACATGACATCCTAACCTTTCTAGAAAGTCATAAAAGACAGCTGCTTCTTTTGGGTTGTTCCTGTCTAAAAGCAATGCGGGGACAAAACAAATTGCAGCCGAGGCTGAAGGAAAGGGGGTCAAGAGACCACCCCACCTTAGGATCCAGCCCATCCACAGACACCAACCCCCAACACTATTGCTGATGCCAAGAAGTACTTTCAGACAGGATCTTGGCATGGCTTTCCTCTGAGACAGATGCAGATATTCACTATTGGACCACCATCGGACTGAACCCGTGGACCCCTACGGAAGAGTTAGGGGAAGGACTGAAGGAGCTGAAGGGGATTGCAACCCCATAGGAAGAACAACAATATCAACTAAGTGGATCCCTCAGAGCTCCCAGGGACCAAATTACCAACCAGAGTACACATGAGTGAGTCCATGGCTCCTGCTACATATGTAATAGAGGATAGCCTTATCTAGCACCAAAGGGAGGGGAGGCACTTGGTCCTGTGGAGGCTTGTTACTTCAATGACGGGGGATGCTATACGTGTGAACCAGGAATGGGTGGGAGGGTGAGGAGTACCCTTTTAGAAGCAAAGAGGAGAGGGGATGGGATGGGGAGGCTGCAGAGGGGAGACAGGGAAGGGGGACAGCATTTGAAATGTAAATAAATAATCAATAAAAATAAGTAAATAAATAAATAAATAAATAAATAAATAAATAAATAAATAGAATATAAAAAAAAAAGAACTGCTATGTTTAAGGAGCTCCAAGCCTTATCTGACTGCCATACAGCAGGAGAGTTTCTGATAAAGAAAAGAAGTGACCATTGTTTCCTGTAAAAAGTCCATCCTAATGAGTCTGCTAATCATCTAGGCAGGAAAATAACCTCTCAAAAAAGCCATCTGTTCTTCCTTCTATCTCTAGTCTACTTATGTTTTCTCTAATATTTGCTTCCCTGCCATGTTATGCTTGCATTGAAAGCCAATGTCTCTTTCTCTTTCTGTTCCCCATCTTCTACCTCTGGGTTGCTGTTGAAATTTACAGCTTGCCTGCCCTAAAGGGTTTCTTTTACACTCTTTAAAAAAATGTCTTCAAGCTTCTCTTTGAGTATGTCCTTAAATTCTTTTATTAATGAGAGTAAGGCTCCAAGAGGGTATCCCAATTTCCCTGGAAACATGTAGTGACTCAGGCAAAACCATCTGAAGTTTCTAGTAACACCTCTATTGCCTCTCTTGTCCCCTTCCCACAAGTCTTCTTTCTTCTTTCCATCTAGTTCTTCATGTTGTTGTTTTGGTTTATTTTGGTTTATTTTGGGAGAGTGTATGTGTGCGCGCACATGTGTGTGTGTATGTGTGTGCATGCATGTGTGTGTGCATTTGTGTGTGTGTATGTGTGTGTGTATGTGTGTGCATGCATGTGTGTGTGCATTTGTGTGTGTGTATGTGTGTATATTACAAGGTTGGTAGTAAGTAATTCTAACTAAACTCACAGAGCCTATGTCCTCATCCAGAAACTTTTGACCAGAGTTACGGTACCAGTACTATAATTAATACTCTCTTATAAGTGGATACTGCCCTAGATTTCTAGCTTGTTTAAGAGATGACCCTGCCCCCTGATTCCAGTTGTCTCTCTCGATTCCCTCTCCCTCCTATTTGGTCTCTCTTATTCCTCCCCATACCCTCTACCCTATCCAGCCCCAACCATCTACCCACGATGGCTATCCTGCCCCTTATGGCTCATATATACTTATGATATAGTTCATACCATGTTTGTCTTTCTGGGTCTGGGTTACCTCACTCAGGATGATATTTTCAAGTTCCATCCATTTGCATTCGAATTTCATGAAGTCATTATTTTTAATAGCTGAGTAGAACTCCATTGTGTAAATGTACCACATTTTCTGTATCCATTCTTTGGTTGAGGGACATCTGTGTTGTTTCCAGCTTTGGGCTATTATGAATAAGTCTGCTATGAACATAGTAGAACATGTGTCCTTGTGGTATAGTGGGGCATCATTTGGGTATATGCCCAGGAGTGATATAGCTAGCTGGATCTTGAGGTAGAACTATTCCCAATTTTATAGGAAACCACCAAGTTGATTTCCAAAGTGGCTGTACCAGTTTGCATTCCCACCAGCAATGGAGGAGTGCTCCCCTTGCTCTGCACTCTTACTAACATGAGCTGTCACTTAAGTTTTCAATCTTATGGGCTTAAGATGGAATTTCACACTTATTTCAATTTGCATATTCCTGGTGGCTAACAGTTGAAGATCTTATATCAGTTTTTAAATAATAACAGTAAAATGAAAGTTATTGATTGAAACATGGAGAGGATATCTTTACTATTTCAGGGGATAAGAATACAGTGAATTTGAATAGAGTCCTCTCTAAGATTAAGTTTTAAATTCCAATATTTGCTTCTGTGACCTATGTAGAATTTCAGAATCCAATAACTGTATTTAAGAAGGGCCATAAAGTCAATGCCTTCTACTCATATAGATAGTTTAGAGACACAGAGACATTTGTGGGAAAGTCATATGAAGATATAGGCAGAAACCATAGGACACTTCTACAGATCAAGTCGGGCAAAGTATTATTCAGCCACCAGAACCTAGGAGAGAGGCACAAATGAGATTCTTCCTCAGAGCCTTCAGAATGAGCTCACCCTGCCAATAATTTGACCTTGGAATTCCAAGGAAATAAAACATTTCTGTCATTTGAAGCCACTAAGTTTTGGATACTTTGTTGCATCAGCTCAAGAAAACTAATTCAAGCATAAACTAAAATCATTATTACTTTATTTATTTTTTTAATATAGTGGTGTAAAATAAAAGAAGGACAAGATTCTAACTGGCTTTGCGATCCTGTGTGATGGAAAAAGATAACATCAGAAGCTTTCATTAGTCACGTTTTCTAGTAGGTGATGATGGAAAGCCACACAGCAGTGGAGGAAGCTACTCACTCAGGGAATGAGCTCGTGTCAGTGGGAGGCAGCAAGGCGCTTGATCTTCTCTGCCACCTTCTAACTGTGGCACATGGGATAGGTGTTTAAACTCTCTGACTCTGGATACTGAAGGCAATCATAAAGTCCTCCTTAGGGGAGTAGTGCACGTAAAAGTCTTCAGCTGTGCCTGAACGAAGCATTCAGGAAGTTCTACAGATTATTCATGGGCGTCTTAATCATGGTTTAGAGGAAAATAAAGTTATGCAAATAGGGCATGGAATTAATATGGGTTGGAGAGAGCACGAAGGGCGCACCAAGAAAAATTTCCCAATTTCAAAAGCTTTCCAAATTGAAACCACAGGCATTAAAATCCTGTACTTTGGGATATTTTCTTTTGTTCTATTTTCTCTAATTCTCTTTCTAACACATCTTTTTTGTCTCCAAAGAAGTGCTTTCATTTAAGTCTTTTCCTTAGCATCTAGTGTTCTCAGGAAAAGGAAGGAAAGAGAGCAAGGACCACGTAGAAGCTTGTCTACCATCTGTGCTCATGGTGGAGATTAGGAACTTGGGGCTTGACAGCATATTCCAAACCATTTGGTTCAGTTCCCCTGTTTACAGATGTCCAGAGAGCTTGTGAAACTCAGCCAAGATCACTAAGCCCTGTGAGGGCAAAGACTTGGGTATCTCGTTCAGTACTCCATGCTTATATGTTCCATGTATCTGGCATAGAAGAGATAAACAAGTGAATGATTTACAGGTTAGCTAATTCTGTCACTCTGGTACTACATTAGTTCCACAGTTCAACACAAGAAAGAACAAAATGCATGGTATATAATGAAAAACAAGCATACTGACTTGGTTTTAAATGAACATAAAGTATGTAATTTTTTATATTATGTTGAAACACTGAGCTTTGGTTTTATTAAAAATGGATACTGTTGGGCTGGTGAGATGGCTCAGTGGTTAAGAGCACTGACTGCTCTTCCAGAGGTTCTGAGTTCGATTCCCAGCAACCACATGGTGGCTCAAAACCATCTGTAATAGGATCTGATGCCCTCTTCTGGTGTGTCTGAAGACAGCAACAGTCTACTCATATAAATAAAATAAATAAATCTTCAAAAAGAAAAGAAAAGAAAAAGAATGTTTAAAAAACCAAAACAAAACACTATTTTTTAAAAAATGGATACTGTTATGCCAGAACCTATGTAAGTAGTAAAGATTGAAGACCTAAGGACATTTAAAGTAACACATGTATTAAGAACCATTAAACCTTATAAATATGCATCAAGAGGTAGGGGACCCCCTAGAGAGTACCAGAGACCTTGGAAGTGAGAGACTGTCAGGACTCATTAGGGGTGACCTTAGCCAAAATGCCCAACACTGGGAAAAGGGCACCCAAAGAGTCCACCTCCAGTAGATAGACAGGGCCTCATGTGGAGGGACAGAGTTACTAACCCACAGTCAAAATTCCTGACCGAGAATTGTTCCTGTCTAAAATAACTGCAAGGACAAAAACTTGAGAAGAGACTGAAGGAAAGGAGGTCCAATGATGGGCCAATTTGGGATCCATCTCATGGGAGTGGGGACACCGAAGTCTGACACTACTATGCTAAGATGTTCTTACAGATGGGAGCCTGTCATGGCTGTCCTCTGAGAGGCCCTACCAGCAGCTGACTGAGACAGAAGCAGATACTTACACCCTACCATTGGATTTAAGTCGGGGACCGTTATGGTTGAGTTAGGGATTGAAGAAGCTTAAGGGGAGGAAGACCCCATAAGTAGACCAGCAGTCTCAACTAACCTAGACCCTAGGGAGCTCCTAGAGACTGAGCCACCAACCGGGAGCATACACGACTGGTCTAAGGCCCCTGGCACATATGTAACAGAGGTCTGCCTGGTCTGGCCTCAGTAGGAGAAGATGTGCTTAATCCTCAAGAACCTTGAGGCCCCAGGGAAAGGGGGAGGTATAGTTGGGGGAGAGCACCTTCTCAGAGGCAAGGGGAGGAAGAATGGGATGAGAAACTGTGGGAGGGGGACTGAGGGGGGTTAGTGACTGAAATTGTAAATAAATAAAATAATATAAATGAAAAAAATAAGTTCTAATCTTTAAAAAAAGAAAAGAAAAAAGAATTACTTTCACTTAAAATTTATAAAAACCCAAACCCTTAATATTCTCTTCTTCTTAAATTGTTATAGAAGAGCCAGTCTTGAAGCGGTGAGACCTTGTGCAGAGACTGCCAATATCTCAGTGTGACAGAGACTTGGAATATCTCAGTGTAAGGACGCACAAAGGCACCGTGATACAGGACTTGTAAAGCTGAGGTTATTTTTACTGTAGCACAACACACATTGACATGAAGAATTTCCTAGGAGCCCTGTGCTCTGGCACCAGGCACACAGAAAGCGGAGACAAGATACTGGAAGCCAGCTGGAGCTGAATAGTGGATCACAAGCTATACTGGTGAAGTACTGTCTCATAAAATAAAATAAAATAAAATAAAATAAAATAAAATAAAATAAAATAAAATAAAATAAAATAAAATAAAATAAAATAAAATAAAATAAAATAAAACACAGTTAAATATTTTTAGTTTTTAAAATATGTATATATAGAGAGATATATAGATATAGATATATATGTCCTTTATTTACTAAAATTGTGTCTTTATTCTATTGTCTGAGAAATGTTTCTGTTCTGTGTAAAAGGCTGAGAGGTGAAACCTGTGAGAGGTGACAGTTGAAGGCCTTACCTGCTCAGGCCATTCTCTGGCCTGGAAAAATGAAATACTTTAAGTAGCTATTTAAGTAGTTTATTTCTAAAGTTTCCTCACACTTTAAAAGTTTACTGAATTGCTATTCTTCTCCTACAATTCCTGAATTCTATAAATCCATCCATGGGAGTTATATGTTAGAGTCCTAAACTATACTTTTAAAAATTATTTGTATATATATTTTGAGATTATACAATAATTACATCATTTCTCCCATCCCTTTCCACCCTCTGAACCATTGGTTATTTTTTAGGTTTATATATATATATATATATATATATATATATATATATATATATATATATACACACACACACACACACACACACATACATACATATATATATATATATATATACACACATACATACATACATACATATAACCTGCTCAGTCTGTATAATGTTACTTGTGTTATGTTTTCAGGGTTGACCATTGGTATGCTCTCCTATGTAAACAATGCTGTCATTTAACTGATCACTGTTGGCGATCCTAAGCCAACTTGAAATATAAGCTGTTTTCCATTATTAAAATCAACATTCCATACATACTCATACTTATTTGACTTAACCAAAGCTTCTCCATTTCAAGATAACTACTAATCTGGAGATAACAGAAGGAGAGATACACAGATGCTAAAGAGAAGAAAATACTGCAAAACCAGACCAACTAACTCCGAGTCTCAACATAAACAATTTCTGAATGTAAATCACAGAGAGCAAAAGGAAAAAAGCTTTGGCTTTAATATGAACTCTCTGTAATGTAGTCTGTGAGACGAAACAAATTTGATCAATACTTTAGAAGCTGAAAATATTCTCCACCAAAGAAACAACTTACATCCTTTCTTACAAAATGACAGAATGACATGAAATAAAGACTTGACCTATATATCTGTACATTTGAAAAACATAATTTTTGCAAGTGACAGGAGATTCAAAAGCATCCCAGCTGGTTGACTAATGCAGTTTGAGGCGCAACCGCCTCAGGACCACAGCAGCTCAGGAAACATGGCTGGTTGAGCATTTTTTTCTTTTTTTTACTGAATGTTTTCCAGCAATGTACTTAAAATATAACCTTTATGTGGCTACAGTTTCTCTCAACTCTTCTTATAGCTCATAAAACGTTTAGGGAGTATTTATAAAACTTTCTCAAAGAAATCGAGCCACAAAGAACATGAACTTCATGTTTCTCCGTGGTCCAGCTTTAATTTAGTTTTCAAAGAAGGAATTTTTTCATTGTAAATGTAATGGTAACATCTGTATTTCAGGTCGTTTTGGAAGAGCTAGCAAAAAAGCAGTTCTGCCCGATGTGTATTGTTTGGCCATCACTCTGAAATATGTGATGCTCCAATTATTGTTCTCATGAAACCCTAGGTAAAAGTTAGCTTTTGCTCTTCTGCTAACCTCACCCTCCCGTGTTGGTCATTTGCGGTTTTCTGAGCACGGTACAAAGGCATTATGTTATAAGCATCATAAAAAATATCTGCAGAGAATCTTTTTAGCATCCATAGCATGACCTATCAAAATCAAAGCAGACCTGTGAACTGGATGTTTGCTACTTGTAACTACCTTCAGTTCAGCTTCCTTGAACTTGACTTTTTTTTCATAAAGGCTGTTAGAAGGCACATGACCAGAGAATTGTCTGAAGAAAGAAATCAGTTAACAGTTGAGCACACAGAGAAAAGGCAGCCATAGTAAGTATCAGATTGCCCTTCTTATTCTGTTATGGTGTTATATGGGATGAAGGCAAAATGGCCAATTGGATTTAATTGAATGTATAATCTTCACTCCAAAAAGCTCATTCAGAGTTCAACTCTTTGGCATTATGCTGAGATTTATGCAATATAACTGTTAGTGTTGTAACTTGCTAACACAGAATGTTTTAGGTATGTATGAGTTTGTGTGTATGTGTGTGTATCATAATATATTACTTATATATATAATTATATATGGTTATAAATAATACTATGATACTATGTACATATTTTATATATGATACACATGCATACACACACACATATATATATATTATGTTATATATATTATATATACACATATATATATTATATATATATACACATAATTAACACTCCAATACTTCATGTCAAGTTTAAGAAAGAGAATTAAGTCCCACCCAGAACCCTCGGGACACACAGACTGAGGTAGAGTTGGGGACCGGAATCTGCTGGTTTCCATCTGTGGCTGGAGACCTCTGCCTGGGCCACCAGGGGTCTATAGCCAACTAGTACCAGGAGAAAGCTACACTCCCAGGAGCGTGGAAAAGCCATGAAGGGACTCCACTGCTCACCGGGAGTCGCCCAGAAGCCTCCGGACACAGGGACTGAGGTAAAGTCAGGGACAGAAACTTCTCAGTTTCCATCTGTGCCTGGGGAACTCAGCCTGGGCCACAGGGCTCCAGGAGAGAGCTGATACCCCAGGAGTGCTGACACACCTTTGAGCACAGGCAAAGCCACCACTTCTGTTCAAATTCACTAGATCAAGAGGGACCCTTGCAGAGCCATCAGGACACAGGAACCAAGGGACAGCTGGGGACAAGATCCTTCTGGTTTCTGTCTACACCCCAGAGCTGACTCTGTGCCACAGCTCTCCAAACCCAAATACCTCTCAGAGAGAGCTGGTCTTCAAGGGGATTTGACACAGAGGCCTGCAGGAGGGACAAGCCACAGCCAGATGGAGTAAAACCAGTTAACATCAGAGTTAACAAGATGGCAAAAGGCAAGGGTAAGAACATAAGGAACAGAAACCAAGGCTACTTGGCACCACCAGAACGCAGCTCTCCCACCACAGCAGGCCCTGGATACCCCAACACACCAGAAAAGCAAGATTCAGATTTAAAATCAGTTCTCAGGATGATGATAGAAGACTTTAAGAAAGAAATTAATACCCTTAAAGAAATACAAGAGAACAGAGGTAAACAACTAGAAGCCCTTAAAGAGGAAACACAGAAATCCATTAAAGAATTACAGGAAAACACAATCAAACAGACAAAGGAAATGAACAAAACTATCCAGGAGCTAAAAATGGAAATAGAAACAATAAAGAAATCACAAAAGGAGACAACCCTGGAGTTAGAAAACCTAGGAAAGAGATCAGGAATCATAGATGCAAGCATCACCAACAGAATACAAGAGATAGAAGAGAGAATCTCAGAAGCAGAAAATACCATAGATAACATTGACACAACAGTAAAAGAACACACAAAATGCAAAAAGCTCCTAACCCAAAACATCCATGAAATCCAGGACACAATGAGAAGACAGAACCTAAGGATAATAGGTATCGAAGGGAATGAAGATTCCCAAACTTAAAGGACCAGTAAATAGCTTCAACAAAATTATAGAAGAAAACTTCCTTAACTCAAGGAAAGAGATGAACATAAATATACAAGAAGCTTACAGAACTCCAAATAGATTGGACCAGAAAAGAAATTCATCCCGTCACATTATAGTGAAAACACCAAATACACAAAACAAGGAAAGAATATTAAAAGCAGTAAGGGAAAAAGGTCAAGTAACATATAAAGGCAGACCATCAGAATTACACCAGACTTCTCACCAGAGACCATGAAAGCTAGAAGATCCTGCGCAGAACTCATACAGACCCTAAGAGAACACAACTGCCAGCCCAGGCTCCTATACTCAGCAAAACCCTCAATTAACATAGATGGTGAAACCAAAATATTCTATGACAAAACCAAATTTACACAATATGTTTTCACAAACCCAGCTCTACAAAAGATAATAGATGGTAAATGTCAGCTCAAGGAGGGAAACAACACCCTAGAAAAAGCAAGAAAGTAATCTTTCAACAAACTGAAAAGAAAATAGCCACACAAACCTAAAAGTAACATCGAAAATAACAGGAACTAACAATCACTATTCCTTAATATCTCTTAACATCAAAGGGCTCAATTCCCCAATAAAAAAACATAGACAGACAGACTGGATCCATAAAGAGGACCCAGCATTTTGCTGCATTCAGGAAACACACCTCCATGATAAAAACAAACACTACCTCAGCTTAAAGGGCTGGAAAACAATTTTCCAGGCAAATGATCCCAACAGGCTGGAGTAGCCATTCTAATATCGGATAAAATCGACTTTCACCCAAAAGACATCAAAAAAGATAAGGAAGGATACTTCATACTCATCAAAGGAAAAATTTACCAAGAAGAATTCTCAATTCTGAATATTTATGCTCCAAATGCAAGGGCACCCACATTCATAAAAGAAACTTTACTAAAGCTCAAAGCATACATAGCAATAATAGTAGGAGACTTCAACACCCCATTATCATCAATGGACAGATCTTGGAATCACAAACTAAACAGAGACACAGTGAAACTAACAGATGTTATGGACTGTTCAGGAACTTTTCCCCTGTACCCATGTGTTCTATGCTTTTCCCCACTTTCTCTTCTATTAGATTCAGTGTATCTGGTTTAATGTGGAGGTCCTTGATCCACTTGGACTTGAGCTTTGTACAGGGAAATAGGAATGGATCAATTCTCATTCTACATGTAGACCGCCTTTTGAACCAGCACCATTTGTTGAAAATGCTGTCTTTTTTCCACTGGGTGGTTTTAGCTCCTTTGTCAAAGATCAAGTGACCATAGGTGTGTGGGTTCATTTCTGGGTCTTCAATTCTTTTCCATTGATTTACCTGCCTGTCACTGTACCAATACCATGCACTTTTTATCACTACTGCTCTGTAGTACAGCTTGAGGTCAAGGATGCTGATTCCCCCAGAAGTTCTTTTGTTGTTGAGAAATAGCTTTTGCTATCCTGGGTTTTTTGTTGTTCCAAATGAATTTGAGAATTGCTCTTTCTAAGTCTATGAAGAATTGAGTTGGAATTTTGATGGGGATTGCATTGAATGTGTAGGTTGCTTTTGGCAGGATGGCCATTTTTACTATATCAATCCTGCCAATTCATGAGCGTGGAAGAGCTTTCCATCTTCTGAAGTCTTCTTCGATTTCTTTCTTCAGAGACTTGAAGTTCTTGTCATACAGATCTTTCACTTGTTTGGTTAGAGTCACAACAAGATACTTTATATTGTTTGTGACAATTGTGAAGGGTGTCATTTCCCTAATTTCTTTCTCAGCCTGTTTATTCTCCGAGTATAGGAAGGCTACTGATTTGTTTGAGTTAATTTTATGTCCGGCCACTTTGCTGAAGTTGTTTTGTCAGCTGTAGCAGTTCTCTGGTGGAGGTTTTTGGGTCACTTAAGTATACGATCATATCATCTTCAAAGAGTGATATTTTGATTTCTTCCTTTCCAAATCAAAACAAGTCTGAGATTCCACCTCACACCAGTCAGAATGACTAAGATAAAAAACTCAGGTGACAGCAGATGCTGGCAAGGATGTGGAGAAAGAGGAACACTCCTCCATTG
>CM052704.1:102846500-102885594 GCA_028551405.1 Uromys caudimaculatus
CCCAGATGTCCCTCATCAGAGGAATGGATACAGAAAATGTGGTACATTTACACAATGGAGTACTACTCAGCTATTAAAAACAATGACTTAATGAAATTTGAAGGCAAATGGATGGAACTTGAAAATATCATCCTGAGTGAGGTAACTCAGTCACAAAAGAATGAACATGGTATGTACTCACTGATAAGTGGATATTAGCCCAAAAGTTCGGAATACCCAAGTTTCACTTTACAGTAACCACTGGACTGAAAGTGAGGTCCCAGATGGAGGAGTTGGAGAAGGGACTGAAGGAGCTGAGGGAGTCTGCAGCCCCATGGAGGGAACAACAGTGTCAACTGGCCTGAGTCCCCCAGTCCTCCTGGAGGCTGGGCCACCAACCAAAGAATACACATTGAGGGACCCATGGTTTGGATCAGATATATGGTAGAGGAGGGCCTTGTTGGCCATCAGGGGGAGGAGAGGCCCTTAGGCCTGAGGGTGTTAGAGGCCCCAGTAAAGGGGAATGTCAAGGTGGGAATATGGGAGTGTGTGGGAGGGTGGGTGAGAGGTAGAATACCCTCATAGAGGCGGGGGAGGAGGAGGGGATAGGGGGTTTCCAAACAGGAGACCTAGAAAGGGGTAAACATTGGAAATGTAAATAAAGTATCAAAAAATAAAAATGAAAATATAAAAGAAAGAGAGCTAAGAGAAACATGAAATTAACAAAATAAGAGTTAAGAGGGTTGGAGAGATGGCTCAGGAGTTAAAAGCACTTCCTGCTCACAGGGAGGACCCAAATATAGTTCCCAGCATCATTGTCAACTTCTCTTACATCCAGCTCCAAAAGAGCTGATACAGTTCTGCCCTCCATGAGTATAAACACACACACACACACACGTATACACACACACACATATATACACACACACACATATATACACACACACACATATATACACACACATGTATACAATATATGTATATATATATATAAACAGTATATACTGTATAAATAAAAATAAAATAACCTTTTAAAAAGAAATAAAGAAGTCTTCATAATGCAAGATAAGACTATAATTTTGACTTGGCAATGTAAAAGTTGTATGTTGTTGGTACACAAACTTTTGTGGAGAACGTACTCACGACAGTCCTATTTCATATGTGTAACTGAATTTGTAGAGCGATCCATGTCCCATTTATTTGCTTTAAAGGAAGAAGTAGACCCTGTGGACATGTAGGAGGCTTCTCCCTTTCAAAGTGATGCACTTAAAAAATTAAACAGAGGAGCGCAAGTTGTAAAGCCAAGAGTCCCAAGTTTCAACTGCATGATGCCTATATGAGATTAACTGTGCTGTCTGTATTCAGGCACGGCTCATCACCACATGTCTGTTGGAATTTACCCTTGGGGGAAAAATTTTCAAAATCTTGTCAAACACATGGTGTATTTCCAGTCTCCTGAGGAAAGGCAAGCCTAGCCTGCCCCTTGCTCCCATGTACTCACAACCACTGAGACTGTTCCACTGTCAATTACTCTTAAAGCCTTAAGGAAAATGTAGATAGTGGATCTAAAAAGGCTGTATGTGAAATGCGTGATTATGGAGGTCCATTATTTAACAGAAAAGGGAAGGATATCCTCAGTGGGTGACGTGAGGAACACTCTGACTTAGCAGATATCTTTTGATTAATAGGTCAGCAATGAGATTTACCATGACTTCTTCAGTAAGATATTTTGTGGGTCTCTTCAAAAGTAAACAACTAAAAGTGTGCCAAAAGTTAGCAAATAGTTTCCAAACCCATTGTGAGATAATCAAGTTTTGGAAAATATGAGTTAAAACCAAATCCATCCTTAAGGGTTCATTTCTATTCCAGGCCTTGCTTATCACTTACTGAATGAACCAGAGCAAAGAGACCCAACCTGGGATCCAAGAGAGGCTACCCTTAGGGCTTGCTCTCAGCTCCCTCTTTGGCCTCTGTGTTGGTACAGAAGGACTGACCCACTGGGATGCAATCTACTAACCACACTGTTGCTGCCAAGTCAGAAGACAATTTTACCAAATGGTAAATGGTCTCCTATTTTCCAGAGACAAAAGAGGGTTGGGGATAACTAGTAGTGACCACATTAGTTTACAAAGTAGTCTAAGCATTGTCAAATAATGCCAATGGGAGTGAAGAGGAAAAGAAAAACAAATTAAGTGATGTAGGACTCGCTAGGGGCTGTAAGTAGAAAGCTCTGTGTAAAGGGCTGCATCTTGCTTGTGTCCTAAGAGTGACTTTAACAGCATTTGTCTTGGGCAGAAAAGATAAGTAACTAGAGAGATTTGTAAGCAAGCTGGGTCAGTCAAGGCAGATTCTAAGTGTCTGTGTGCCTCAACATTATTCTCGTGAGCAAAGAGAAAAGAATATCCCAGGAGCTATTCAAGATTTTGTTAATGGGATAAGCTTTGTCTTTTCTTAGAAGGATGGTCACAAGGATGGGCGAGAGAGAGAGAGAGAGAGAGAGAGAGAGAGAGAGAGAGAGAGAGAGAGAGAGAGAGAGAGAGAAGCAGCAGAGTCAAGAGTCAAGATCCAGATCCAGGACACAGAAAGAAATGAGCAAAATACAGGTTCCTCTATTCTATGTGAGTAGCAGGGAGACATGAGTTTTACAGAGAACCATAAGGAGACATGGTGAGCATGTGTGAGACCATCTAGGCATGGAGAGGCCTATCATGAGGAACACTGAACAGTAGAAACTAAACTGTCTATTAAATGAACTATGATACACGTGTGCTTAGTAAATTTAAGAACTTCAGTTTAAATTTTCTTCCTCTCCTACATTTATGGTTGTTCTTTCCCTCTCATGTACTCACACCTTCCACTTACCTTGAGCCTTTGTCTCATTAGTCTTTCTCTTCTACAGCCATTTACTTTTCTATTTTTGTATAACTGATTCCAGTTAATATTTTAATGCTATAATTCAATACATAGCTAATTTTGCATATTTAACAATTCTAGTATTTTATTTTCAAGTAACATGATGTAATAAGCATGATGCCACTCTTGACTTATTCCTCTTTTATAATGCACTGTCTTTCTTTGGTGTATCAATGAAACAATTGCAATGTTTCAGCCAACCATATGATCCCCAACTCTTTCTTCCTTTCTAAGAATATCTTTCCTGTTCCTGGTGGTTCTAGGAAGAACTGTCAGTCATGTAATTACTCCCTGTGGTAAAAGAGTGGGCACATGATCAAGTCTGATCCAATAAATATACACTATTCTCCCCTCAACACAAGGACACTTCAAGTCTTTGACCTGAGCTTGGCCAACCTGAATCCTCAGCGTGATGTTTTCAGCACTGAGGGCTCCATGTGGCTCACAAGTGATGGTGATTAAGGTCTGGACTCACTTTCTGCTAGATCATGAGAGCCCATACTTGTAAAAATGCTAACCCACATGTACAAGCAGGGAGAAACAGAACCTAGAGATAGAGACAGAGCTCCAGCCACAGACACATCGTTTGAGTTCAGATTCCATCCTTGATCTGCCAGCAACACCAGCCAATAAATACTGCACTTAGCTTAAGCTAGTTTAAATTGGGTTTCAGTCACTTACAACTGAGAGAGCCCTGGGGTATATAAATGTCAAAGACTATTAACGGGAACACAGCTGAAACTAATACAGTGCCTCTGTGGCTTAATGATAAATGACTAATATATGTTGCTCATATTTTCCAGAAATCTGCACTGTCTCATGCCAGTATACTTACACATGATCAATCTAGGTCATGAACATAAGAGTTATCATAGTTTGTGGAAGAATTTCTAGGTCACTAATGTCTTAATATTTCTGCTATTTTAAAGACTTGGGGTTGTGGGTTTGGAATGTGTGATGACCCATATCTTCTTGACTCTGGAAGATTATATAATATTAGGCATGACATAACTAAATTATAAATAAAAATCTTATGGTTATACATAAAAAGGGCCTCCACTATCTTTTCTACCAGGTGGTAGAAATTTCCTTTGAGTTCATATTCATTTTGAATTTGTCCTTATTTTCAACAACAAATACAAAGGACAGAGAATGTCATGTTTTTCCAACATCAAGTGCATATATCCACGAAACATAATAGCTTTTGGTGGCCTCCTATGGGCTAGATGATTCAGCATAGTATATGGATACAATTTGGCAGGCACAGTACCAAGCTCAGTGCTGAAGCTAACTGACAAACTCCTTAACAGATGCTAACTTACAATATTAAGAAATGTTATACAGAGTAAGGCATGTATAGTAGTAGGGAGAGATAGGCTTCCCTGAGAAAGTAGCCTTTGAGAGACTTTCTGAATCACTAGAAGAAACCACATGGGGAGGGCAGAGAATCAAAACTGTGAAGTCTTTATTAAGGAATAAGTACAACATATTGAAAGAAAAAGATCAGAGCTGGGGAACGTGGGGGTTGGGAGAGGGGAAGTGAGCCTTCGAGAGCTTGGGTAAAACATCTGGGTTTCTGTCCAAACATGACACTAAGTCACTAAAAGCATTTGGAGAAGAACAGTATTGTGGTGATGTCAGTAAAAGAGAAACAACTGTCATAGACACAAGGAATTAAGTCAAGGGATGACTAGAAACTAGTCAAGGATTTCTTGCTATGAGCCAGATACGACCATATGCTAGCTTCAGTTAAGATGAGAAAGAATGGTTTAGAAGTATAATAGAAAGGTAGAGATGAGAGGACTTATTAACTTCCAAAGAGGACTTGAGAGAAAAAGAAGAATCTAGAGACAGTCTGAGTTTCTGGTCTCTGTGACAGGGCGTGATGTACGACGGAACAACGCTGCCATTTATGAGCTGGAGGATGCCAGCAACAGAATGCGTGTCAGCAAGGAAACAAGAGAGAATTTCTGCTTTCCGTTTCTAAATGGAGCCTGGGGTTCTTCCTGTCCAGCATGACAGAGGGGGGAAAATGGCTTCTATTGTCTGAGCAAGGAAGCCTGATGTAGTCAGTTCACAGTATCACCCACAGCATGATGTTGCATTGGGACAGCGAAATCAGTTACCTGAACCCAAAGATAATGGTGATGATGGTGACGGTGATGGTGTCGCTCAGAAGACTGAGGCTCTCAAGCTTTGATAATGTTGACAGGAGTCAATACATCAGTTGTTTGTGAGAAAACAGTAAAACCTTGTGCAAAGGTCTCAATAGAAAAGAATGAGGCTACTCAGTCTCACTCTGATGCTACCCAATATCCAGAAATTAAAGGAAATACAAATCCTACTCTAGAGCAAATTTGCATGAATTTGGATGAGTCAGGAAATGAATAGCTACAGCTGAAGTTGGTGAGAGCTACATAGATGTAGTCCTCTGATTGAACCAGAGTTTCACTAACTCCCATCAGAACTGAGAATCAATGCTAATCTCTAAGACAAATGTCCTTAGATGCTAGCAGTACCTAAAATATTTGAATTTTTTTAAAAATATTCATTCTAAAATGAGCTCTACAGCGAGCAATATAACGACAGATGCTTAATGTATGTTTGGTTATTTCTTAACGTATGGTTATTTCTTAATGTATGTTTGGTTATTTCTCATTGATTTAGTTGTCTCATGAGATTACAAATTTTAATACTCTTTTTATTGCTTTTCTATTACTTTGGGTATCCACAATTATGAATCACTGTCTTGTAATCTTTAGCCTAAAATATGATAGAATTACACTACATATAAAAGACCCAAAAATATGACTTGCTCAAATAATAACCTAAAGTGATAGCAATTATAAAATGCAGCTTCTCTTAGCTCTCTTCTTCCAATTACTTTCTTGTTGCAAATGATCGGGTCTACCTGAAATCAATTCATGAGTTTGCTATTATCTTGTGAGCTCACCCTGTGTTGATGCCATTTCCCATTTCTAGTCTATCAAAGATAGAATCTTAAACCAGTGTTTCCAAAAGATAATAAAAAATTTCAAGGACAGCAGATCTTTCAAAGTGAAGAATTTCACATAAAAACAGTTCCAGTGAGAAGTTATTTTCTGTCAGTCTATAGAATATCAACAGTCACCTGTGGAAACTGAAGAACGGTCAATATTTCACAGGCTTTTTTTTTTTTATTATAAAGAAAGTAGAAGTAGGATCAGAAAGATGGTGGATCACTGGGTGAAAGCACTTGCTACCAGGCAAGACAACCTGAGTTCTGTCCCTAGACATATGACAGAGGAGAGGATTGACTCATGAAGGTTGTCCTGTCACCTCCTATGTGTGTTGAGGCACAGGCATATGTATGCACACAAACACACAGTAAGTAAATGTTAAATTTAAGGAAAGGAAAGCCTGAAGTATACTTTTTCAGAATCTTATACGAGTCTGGTGTCTTGTTCATGGAACTTTTATGGTCTATACAACTGCTTACTACAACTGTAGAATAATTCCAAAATCGACAGCAAGCAGACATTATCTCGTTTATCTGAAGAAGTTATAAAACTTGTTTGTGGTGTGTAAAATATCAGATACAATGCACATTGCAGATGAATTACACATCAGTTTCTTTCAATGCATTGTTTAAGCAATAGTCATTAGAACTCAGGAGAGTAACCTATTAAGATACATGTGGGCAGTAAAGCTCAGGATTCTGCAATTCAAAAGGAGATTCATAAATAAAACCCAACATTATTTCCATTATTATATATGATGCTTTCTGGCATTTAATGCATATGTGATTTAGAGTTTCTATTACTCCTAAGTTCCCCAATGAAGAAAACAACATTGGAGAATCCAATACCATGTAATCCTGTAAACAAAGGTGACATATGTCTAAGTAACTTTGAGGAAAGTCTCAATGGAAAATATTTAAAAGTCATTATATTTTGTTTTTTTTTTTTTTTTAGAAATTTGTGTGTGCATAAGTGTATGAGTCTTTCTATGTCACTGCACAGAAGGTGTCAGACCCCCTAGAGCTGGAGTTATAGGCAGTTGTGAGTCACCTAACCTGGATGCCCGAAACTCATCTCTGGTCCTCTGCAATAACAGCAAGTGTCTCTAACTGCTGCGCCATCTTGCTAGTCCCTATAGTCGGCTTTATCAATCATGGAAAGTTGAGAGTGCATACTTCTGGTTTGCCGGTCTCCTTTTATTTCTGGATGAAATAGTACTCTAGCTAATCTTTGCTAACCTATACTCTTAATTAAAATGATTTGGGTGAAATAATAATTCAGATCCTCCTGACTTTTGCCATTGCTGCTCCAGTGAGAGATACCTGGACTATACATCTAAAGCTTGGTTGTTCAAATTTTCTTAGATTCTCTGAAGGAACCCATATGCTTCCCATAAATTCTTTCCCTTTCTTAACTTAAGCTCCAAAGAACTCCAGGGGACACAATACATGATAATGGAAATCAGAAGTGGGGTTTCATTTCTGAGTCTCGCTCCTAGTGCTGCAGACTCATGAACCACACTGTCCATTTGAGTAGGCAATTCTCCTGAGTACTCATGGCTATTGCTTGAACACTGTTGAAACAGACGAGGCAATGTGTGGCTCATCTGGAATATGCATTTTCTGTATCGGCTCCTTTGTCAGGCTACAAACAACTTTTATATTGGAAATTCTCTTCTCATTTTTCTTGTATGTGTTGATACCATCTCACTTGCAAAGGCGCTTTCTTGGGCTATGATAAATATTAAATTTTGTTCAGTCAATGTATATTGTAATAATGTATTTTATGATGTTTGACATTGTGAAATACATTTTTTCAGTACATAATTCATTCTGCAGTTAATATCCCATAGATGAGAAAATTACTGGAGTTAAATAAGTTTCTGGATCATGCAGTTGGTAAATCTGGAAAGTAGAATCAGAAACCAAATTTTCTAATTCAAAGTCCGATGTTATTTCCCTCATATTAAAGTATGAAGGTCTAATAATCCCATGGCATCATGCAAATGGTCTTCTTGGTTGAAGAGTTGAGATGTATTTCTGAGATGTGGAATATGGGCACCAAAAATACAGTCTATGTGTAATTTTGTATGTGGAGCATAATTTCAGCTTGAAAGCCTCAGTTTATTAAGAATGATTAAAGGTGTGGGCTAAAAGTATGCCATTAATAGTTTCACAAAATTTTACTGGAACATTGCCTGCTTTATTTATTTTATTCCATTAAATGAAATAAAAACATGGAAGCCTGCACACATCTGAAGTGAACTGATGGATACATGTCGCATCCTGTGCCATAGTGAAATCCCCATAAAGTCCAAGTCTGGGAGGCTTATATTGGGGACCTGGTCATCAACAAAAATTGAGTCACGTCACAGGCTTGTGGAGGTTGGTTACTGACAAATAGACCCAGGCTTTGTCAGTGACTATTATGGGTATCCACGGTACCAGCTCTCAGCCTCATGTTTTATAAACTAGGATGCATTATGCTTGGAGGTGAAGTAGTGACTGAAACAGGCAAAGCTCTAACAAGTTACTATAAACTCTTCATCTGCTCAAACCAAAATCTGAGAATCTGAGTTGGCATCACTTAGATTAGGGGAAGAAAATAAAAAGATTCTAAAAGCAGTAATAGCAGAACTCAATGTGCACACACACGCGCGCACGCACATGCGCGCACGCACACACACACACACACACACACACACACACACACACCAATTTTGACTCTGTTTTCAAAATGATAATTTACAATACATGACACATGACACACTTGTTTTAAGTCATATTAACATGATCTCAATCCTGCCACAAGGTCATTCTTATCAGAAAGATAGATCGAAAACAATAACCAGAGAAATACTTCACCACACTACCCGGCAATCTCTTTTTATGCTTACCAGTAGGACTGGAACATCTCTGAGTTACCTTTCAGTGGGACCTGCCAGTCTGGAACCTGATTTTGGACACTATGATTTGCTTTTGTCTTGGTACACACCTACAACTCTCACTTCCTCAAAAAAGAAAAAGTAAAACAGTTTATACTGATCTATTAAACTATCCCAAATCAAACAGGATGACATTTAAGTCTTAACCACCAAGCACAGATGAGACAGCAGTAGCCAATAGAAGAATCATAAGAAAATGTCTGAGCAAGAGCATTGATCTCAGCTGGATGTGCCCGTCATGGTTACATTAAGAAACTTCTTACTTTGTCTGGAAAAAAGGTTCCGAGCAGGTCTCCACAGAACTGTGGCAATTTACTGGGAAATGGCCTAAGTATACTGGAGAGAGAGAGAGAGAGAGAGAGAGAGAGAGAGAGAGAGAGAGAGAATACATAGTTGCTTTCCAGAGTCCTTGAAGTACCACACTTTCCCCCACAACTTCCTAGCCTTCCGCAACGAGCTTCTTGAATTATGGACACACATCTACACCCTGTTGCTCTCTGAAGATAATAAAGAAACGCTGTAACGTGTTAGGTTTGGACAGCTTCTCTGTGAGGCAACACAGATGGCAAGAGCGAAAGACTATCAATCTACAACTGAAGCAAGAGGGGAAAATTAAAATCAAATCTTCTGAATAAATCACTTGCTAGGGACTGGGTAGATGACAGCGTGTGACAGAGTGGAGTGCTGGTCCCAGGGAGGAGGCTCAGGATCCTGTTTCAGAGCCCAAGTGCAAAGTGTCCTATGTGCCTTGTGTTCAATCTGAGCATCTGTAGATCCACAGAAGAATTGTAGGACTCAGAAATTTCTATGAAACCAAACATCGGTCTTTCAGGAAGGCTGATCCGAAAGCTAGTTAGAAATCTATAGTTGGGGGCTGGAGAGATGGCTCAGCGGTTAAGAGCACTGACTGCTCTTCTGAAGGTCCTGAGTTCAAATCCCAGCAACCACATGGTGGCTCACAACCATCTGTAATGGGATCCAATGCCCTTTTCTGTGGTGTCTGAAGACAGCTATAGTGAGCAGAGCCTGAGCAAGCGGGGCTGGAGAGAGAAGAAAAAGTGTCTGAAGACAGCTACAGCATACTTACATATAATAAACAAATAAATCTTTTTTAAAAAATCTATAGTCAGCAAAGATTCATGTGCATCATTCTTCAGCCCACCAGCCCCAACTCAGAGCTTTGCACAGGTGTGTGCAATTGTACAAAGAGAGAAAGAGAGGAGGGATGGAAGAGATAGCAGACAAGAGCGTTCTCTTGCTTGTTTGGCGGTAATTGTTATTAACATTGTTGATGGCTTGGCTAGGGATTCAACAGAGCCTCATGATGCTAGGCAAACCATCTCTACCTACAAACAGACTAGCCCTAGTCACCTGGTTCTGTTATTTTTCAGTAAACTAAGGTTTAAGCTATAAGGTTTTGGGAAAACAAGAACACCGCCTATCCTTCTACACATAGCCTCTGGTACTTAGGGTACGTGGCTGCTGAGCAATACGTCTCTATTATCCAATTAAACTTCTCATGAGTTTTACAATTCTTTGACTAAATAATGGAAAGTATGTATGTAACCAAATATATATACAAAAAAGAAGGAAATACTTTTGAGTACTTTCAGAAGAAAAAAAAGAGTTACCCAAACTGTCAAACTCTGCTAGACAAAGACATCTGCATTCATTTTATTTCAATGGGACTTCAGCAGACACATGATAGGCCGAAACTTAATATTTTAAAAACACAGAAAAATACTTAGAATCAGCTGTTTATTTCTGTCTGTAAGCACTACATTTTGGTGCTGGGAAACTTTGACTGGGGAAAGCCGATTACCCTGTTCTTGATGTTCTGTGGCCTGTAATTGGACAACTTCATAGCAAGCATCTGATTCAGCTGAACTTCAGAGGGCTGAAGAGAACACGTCATCCTACCTAAGGCGTGCTGCTAGACTCTAACCAGAGAGGGGCTGTGCTGGGGACCTGTGAAGCAGTCCAGTTCTCTCAGGAGAGGAGATTCCAGGCAGAGGGCTCTTCATTTGCATCTCTCTCACAATGCCTGTCTGTAAAGTAGGTGAGCAGCAGAGGACTAGATCAAAGGCCTCTTCTTTAGTGGGTTTTTTTTTTTTTTTTTTTTTTTTGGTTTTTCAAGACAGGGTTTCTCTGTGTAGCCCTGGCTGTCCTGGAACTCACTCTGTAGACCAGGCTGGCCTCGAACTCAGAAATCCACCTGCCTCGGCCTCCTAAGTGCTGGGATTAAAGGCGTGCACCACCACTGCCCAACCAGCTTCTAAAGTTTTACCTCAGCTCTTCTGTGAGCGTGCTGCATATTGGAAGCAGGACCTTGCACGTATTAAGCAAACACTCTTCATCCTCCACCCCTTTGCACCACAACTCTCAGAGAGACAGCTGCTTCAGCTCTACATCAACCCAAAGCAGCATCAACATCAATATTGCCCTCAGCAGTTACTGCAATGGGAGCCTCCCTTCTTAGATCTCAAGATCAACTTCTCCAGCCTCGTACAGAATCTGTACCAAGAAGCTCTGACCATGTGTGGCTCTTTAAACCTTGAGCCCTTCCCTTTTGCACCTGAAATAGAATACATGCTGACACCTGAATATAGCGAATGCCTTTAAGGAAAGACTAGAATAACCTCTTCCAAATACAGTTGAGTCAATAAAACTAGGTGTGGTCTCAAGGAGTTAAGGCAGGGGGTTGGCAATGTATTTGAGGCCAGCCTGTGCTACATACTGAAAATTGGGCTAGACTGGGCTACAGGGAAGATCTTGTATCTAAAAGCAAAAATATACCAACAACAACAATAACAACAACAACAAAGGAAGCCAATTTTTAAAAAATATCTGTAGTATATAAGTCAAAGAAACATATTTTTCTGATAGTTTTAGACAATACAGTAATTTACTTAGGCACACTCTCTTTACATATTGATAGAGTCCTGAGAGACACTAGAATTTCTTTCTGGATAGTTTTAGGACTTTAAATTTAATGAACATCACAGGGACAACAGGCCTTTGCAATAGCACACACCACGTAATGTAAAACAGTTACTTCTTCCCCCAGCCTGTTAAGAGGCCAGCAGAGTCACTGTACTGCATTAACCCGCACTTCTGGGCCTCTGGATGGTAGTTGTAAAACTGCAAGTGTTTGGATGAGCACAGCACAGGCCTTGATAATGAATGCTTTCCACGGAAAACAATGAGTCCCGTGGCTTTTACAAGGCATCTGCTTCAGGAGAAAGCCTGGAATCCTGGAATGAAACATCTGCCTCTGCCAGAAGAGTGTCAGGAGGCACAGCGACAGACAGCACGCGAAGCGGAGGAACTTGCACTGTGTAAATCAAAGTTTCCTTTTGCTGTTTAGAAAATGGCCCTTGGCAGCACGCTCTCATTGTTTGCAACTGTAGTAAGCGGTAGAACGTTGCCATGAAGTTCGGGATGTTTTCATAACCCTGTGCTCTTAGGCACATTCCTCCACATTGGGTGTCAGTGTGGTGTCACTTTTTTATGACTGTAAATCATGGAAATATTTCCATTAACATAGCATGTGGGTTGTAGAAATGGCTCAGTGGCTAAGAGCATGTGTCGCCTTCAGGGGACCAGATTCAATTCCCAGCACCCAAATCAAGTTGTTCATAGCTACATGTAACTCCAGCTCAGGAGATCAGATACCCTTTTCTGACCTACACAGTCACCCCTTAATACACATATGGCAAATACACAGACATACACATAAATAAAAACTAAAGAGTTAATTATAACTAAATACTACACAGTTCATATGCCATATTAAACTGGACCTTTAAGTCCATGTAGAGATGTGTTCTGAAGAGTTTTCCAAATAGCAACTCAAAACTCAAACTGTTTCCTATTTCCTATCCCATATGAGTGAGTGTATTTCATGTAATTTATAGAACTATGGTGCTTTTGAAGGCTTATAAAGAAATTATAAAAGGCTGGATAAGAGGCTTATTTCTACACCTAAGTCATTAATGTTTTGGGGAACTGACTGAAATGAGACAATGACACTCTTCAAAAGTGTTTCAACACAGTTTTAGTTCTTGTTTAGTATCTGAATTTTATGAATAACGTTTTCTCAGTGACAATATATTTAGCTTTATTGGGAGATTTTGGTGTTATAATGTTGCATTTTGAAATAATTACATTGGACTTTATTAGGCTAAATGTAAGAAGCCTACCAGACAGTTAATACCCTGGCTGTCTTTGCTTTAGACAATGTCTCCTGTTTATTGAAATTTAATGTACTTCTGTTGAGAAAGCCCAACTAAATGTAGAAGCCCATCTCTAAGAGTTATAAAAAAACAAAACTAAACAAAAAGTAGCACTATTGTTTTAAAGGTAATTATTTGACAAAATGTGCATTATGCTTTCTCTGAATCTGTTCTCACATCAATCTAGACTTTCCTCAATTAGAACTAATGACAACAACAATATAAAGGGCAATTTAAATAATTTGCATCTGTATTTATTAGGAAATAAATTTGAATGAGAATCAAGGAAGGTTGTCAGAGTGTTACTCAATGAAAGTCAAATTCCATTTATATTTTTGTTTATTTTAATTAAAATATTATGATATCACTTCTCACTTTTCTTTCCTTGCTCCAGCCCCTTTCATGTTATGTCTGCCACACAATCCCCTCTAAAGCTCATGGCATTTTGTTCTTTGATTATTACTTTTACATATAATATATAATAAATATAAACACGTAAAGACAGCCTGCTGAGTCATCAGTATACCTCATGTGCATACGACTTCAAGGCTGATGATTTTGTAACAGATAAGTAAATCAAGGGTTCATCTCTGGTACAGATTAATTCTCCCGTCTCAGAAGTCATTGGTTGCCTGTATCTCTTTGTGTAGGGTTGGACCCGGGAGATCTTCCCTTTCCACATTAGTGTATCTGTTGTTATTATAATTGTTCATGTCTTGTTTTGGAAGCCATGTTGTTGAGGGATCATGGGTGTACCCAGTATGGCAAAACATCCTTAAATGTGTGATAGTGACACTCAGATCTCAGTGCTAACCAGCAGCTCTCTACTTGTTAAGCCATATAAGAAATGGTCCTAGTACTAGAAACCTGGCCAATTACCCAGGACTAGTGACACCACATATCTTAGAAGATAACCTACTACCGCCATTTTAATAGACCAGCATGTTACTTTTTTTAAGAATTCTTTATTTTATGTATTACACTGTCACTGTCTTCAGAGGGCATCAGATCCCATTACAGATGGTTGTGAGCCACCATGTGGTTGCTGGGAATTGAACTCAGGACCTCTGGAAGAGCAGTCAGTGCTCTTAACCACTGAGCTGTCTCTCCAGCATGTTTCTTCACTGTAATCTAAAACTTAAACCCATAAATAAGTGTAACTTTCATCCCACATCAAAGAAGCTTCTGTTTGCAATAAATGGAGACCATTACATAAAATCACAAGTGGTCATAATGCAGGGATTAGTGACCATGTGGACCCTAACCCCAGAAAACACATTCTCAACTACTCCTGCACCTAAGACCCAGGCAACATCATGGAAGACGTGGCATAAAGATTTAAGAGCTAGAGGATCAGGAAGTCTATCCTGAAATTATATCTCTAATTCCATTTCATGAAATCACATTCCAGACATCTGATATTTATTTTTACAAGATCTGTTTTCTGAAATAACACACATGATGGATAATATTTACCTTAGCTACATATTCACAGATCCCAGCAAGTGAAGTATCATAATGCCATAGATATAACCATTACTACTAATGTTTATATGCCAAGTGTAACAATTTAAACAGTAACTGTCACTTTCTAGTCAATATAAAATATTGTAGAGCTATAAAATATGATTATACTATATGAGAATTAATGTTTTTCCATTGATTATATTAAATTATATTGCTTTCTATACTCACATAGAGAACATTATGCAATTCTTGTACATGAAAACGATATTATAGATACAACTGTCTTCTATGTCTTTTGTTAATTGTTTAAAAATATTTAATTCTATGATTTTTGCAATTCATTACTAAAAGTGCACTTCAGACTGTAACATATGTAGCTTCTGGGATAAAGGCACACTTATAAAATAGTGTTTGGAGCTGGAGAGATAGGCTAGGCAGCAGAGTGTTTGCCACACAAGTATGGTAGTCTGCATTCAATTCCCATAGGCCACACAAAAAAGTCAAACATAGTGGCACACTCGACATTTCAGTGTAGGTAGACCAAGTCAGGCAAATCCCTGAGCCTCACTAAAATACAACCTAGCCTACTCTGTGAACTCAAGACTAGTTAGGGATTCTGTCTCAAAGAAAAATGAATAGTGCCCGAGAAGCAACAACCAGATAGCTCTGTGACTACCCACATGTGCATGTACTCGCACACACATGCACGTGTACACATAGAGAGAGGCATGCAAAAACACACAGAGATATACATAGGATAGGATAAGATCCCTCAGATAGAGTTTCTACATTTCTTAAGGTAGAGTTGTTTATGCAAGTGATCTTGGCTTCTGCTATTAAGGCCTTTAACTAATTGGAAGCCTTCCCTCCCGACTGAGAGAAATAGGCTTTACATTAAGACTTCTCCAGAGAAAATAAAATCACATCTTAATAAACAAACAAACATGTGTGTATATACATATATTATGCTCTCTGTATATATTCATGTATTTGGGGAAACACGTGTGTGGATGCATGTATACATTTGTAAATGTAGTGGCCAGAGGTCAATGTCAGGTTTCTTCCTCAATTGCTTTTCTACCATATTTTTGAGACATTGAACTTGGAACTCACTGGTTAACTTAACTGGCTGGCCAGCAAGGCCCAGGGATCCTGTCTCCACTGCTTCAGCTCTTGTATTACTGGGGTGTACCACTGGATTTGTATTTGGGTGCTTAAGACCCAGATTCAGGTCTTCAAGTATTCATAGAAAGCACTGTACCAACCGAGCCATCTCCCCAGCCCCCAAATACTGTTTTTCATGTAACATGCATTACTGATGTGATATCGTACCTATGAAAGAAAAGGCACACCAATGAAAAGCACGAGCCAAAGACCACACAGAAGCACTGGTGCCTGGTCAATCATATGGTGAAAATATAGCAACCGGCTTCATTTTCTAAATCCTCAGCACTTGCCACAAAAATACTTCTTCCCAGAACAACAAGCACCTCAGGACATTTACTCTTGTGCTTAAATGCAATTAAAACAAGTTGATTTTCTGCTGCCTCTAAACATATTCTAATGTTTCCCATACCTTGCAACTAAATAATTCTAATTCTTAATTTCTACAGTAAAATGCCAATAACTTCTGGCAAACAAAAAGCAAAGAATGAAAACATCTCTCGAGTGACACGAGTCACTAAGAATTTTCTAGAACTGTATTTAAAAAAAAAGATCGGAGAACAAATACATGTAAAGTTAATGATGTGGATGACTTCCATGAAGGGAAAGTTTTATTTCTACTTGAAATCAGAATATATGGTAACATTTTCCATTCCTGAAACTAAAATACCTTTGGGATCCTTTGAAGGAGGCAGGTTGGATCCAGCCCCTTCTCTTCTGGGGATGGTGCCATTTTTTTTTTTTTTTTTTTTTGAAAGCCCTTAGTAAGTATCTCCATCTTTCTTGGTTCTTGGAAAAGCCTCAGTTCAACCTCAGGCTTACCTTGTGTATGTCACATTCCGAGGAAGATTGAACTGCTAACCACATCAGCTCATGGCACGCTTGCAAAGGCTCGCTTGCCATTCTTCCCTGGATCTCAGTCTTAAAAATCAATACCTTAGGGATATTTTTGAAGGAAAAGCTTGTCAAACACATGGCAAAGTCTTCAGTTTCCATCCAGGGACCACAAACATGGGAATACATTTACATGAATTTGAAAAGAAAATATTTGCCCCACAAACACAGACACTGACATTTCAAATTGGGAAAATTAACAGAGATAAAAGTACTGCTGACATCATTTAGGAGAGAATAAGAACCGTGCAATCTTTTCCATTTATCCCCCAGTAGACTCTATCTCTCTTCTTTATCTCACCCACAGGATAAAGCTCACCCTTCCTGTGTTAATCAGATTTTTTTTGTGTTGTTGTAATTAAAATACTTGGGAAAAATAACTTAAAGGAAGAAAGATTTACTTTGGCTGGTAAATTGAGTTCATAGCTGTCTGTCTGTACTGTTTAGGCTTAAGGCAAGGTAGACTCTCATGGCGATAAATGGGTACAATGGATGAGGAGGTGTCTCACCGCATTATCCCTGACAAACATGAAGGAGTGAGAGACTTAGGAAAGGTACATTCCCAGCAAGCTTCCAATTAACTATTTTCTCCAACCTGGAAAAGTCCCTCCATCTCCTAAAGTCCCTATCACTTCCCAATAATGCCATCAACTAGCAACAAATCATTTTTCGTGTGGCTAATAGGAGAAATTTCAGATACAAACAATACCGCTCCCAATCTGTGCTACATTTAGTCCTAGAATGGTCAGGTGCTTGCCTGCTGTTTTCTCTCTTGCTGAGGACAAAACTGTGCTGCATTTTCTACACTTCTTGCGCTATTGTACTTGTTGGTTTTGTTGCTGATGATGTAGATTGTATTTCTACATGAAGGTTGTTACAATAGCTACCTGTTTTCCTTGTGCCCTCTTTTCTTTTTTAAATTCAAATAGATGAGACCAAGCTACCCAGCCGCAGTCTGGAAGAATCTTAGGTCTCTGCGTAACTCAACACAGAGTCCCTGTTCTTATGACCTGCACTGAATTTATACAGAAGAAAAAGATTTTTATGTTGTTTCTGGTGTTTCCATTTGTTTGTTATAGTGTATGCTGTAATACTAGTAAACTACCCTTCTTTTCTCTTGCCTCAAATTTCTCTTTGCTTCACCATACACAAAATTTCTATTTAATACCAAACTAAAAGCACAGATAGGAACTGGACTCTGTATAAAGTGATATGAAAATGCTGTCCATGAACAAATATCCTCAGGGCTCATTTGGTGGTGCTTAAATACCCAAGATGTTGTTACCCTCAAGTCACACCACAGCCAAGAAACCTGTTACTCTTTGAATGTCTAAAATATTTTGTTTCACTGTCAAAGTGTCAGCCATGGCCAAGCCAGTAGGAACCGTTACAAAGTGTCTCTCAGCTGGAGTTCCTCTTTGCATCTCCCCCATTCATGACCCATCCCATAGCCATCCTAAAGCCATTTCCTCCTTTGCTACTATAATTCACATGTAAGAACCGAAATATTCTTACAGTAGGATGCTGACCTTGGAGATCCACAGAGAGGCTTCGGGATGAAAAGGAGATGAGATCACTTTGTGTGGAACGTATATAACTATGACTTCAGAATCGTCAAAGTGTTAAATCAAGTTAGACCATAACTTTCGGTCTTGATAGAAGTATACAATGCTCGCCAGGATAATAGTCAATCCCACAGACCAGAGATGTGTGGAGAAAGAAGGAAACTCAAGTAGCCAACTGGAATTAGTCTTATCTTGTAGCTATTACAGAATTTCCCATATGTAACCTTTGGGAGCAGTCTGCTACAATTCTTTGGCGATTAAAAAACACAGGGAACTCATTAGAAATCCAAGCCCTGTTTGACACACTGGAATTTTCAACCATTGTTTCTAACTGCAAAAGCGTAAAATAATAAACTTAGATGTTCTAAATGTGGCCTTTGGAACTTTCTGTGTTGATGCTATCATGAGCACACATATTAAAAGTGAAATGGAAGATGAATAGTTTACAGGGTAAAGAAATATTTTCCATCTTCACAATCTATGGTTTCAAGGTTCCCTTAAGACCTTAAAATGAAGTCTACTTGGTGGTCTCAACTCTAACCCCTGGAGAATGTATTCCACATCTCCAACACAGAACACCTGATTCTGCAGAATTTGACACTTTTTTGCAGCCTCCACACAGAAGAACTGGGGGACCTGACATGCATGGAAATTAAATTATCTTCCACCCTAGAGATATGCTGTCCTCCCAGGTCAGGGTTACATGGAGGTCAAAGGAAGGAGCTCACATTTCAACCAAGTCTGCCCTAGACGTGAATCAACAGAAAACACAGCTTTCTGAGTTTTTGACAAGATGCAACTTCTTATATGATCCATCATGGTATAAATTAAATAAATGTACCAAATAAATCAACTTAAAAGGAAAAAAATTATATTTTAAAATTAGGTGGTTATCTCTAAAGTCTGGAGTTGCCTTTAAATAGTAACTTTGCCATGAGTTTACAGATGTACAAATAAGTCACAGACAGTCATAGAGTCAGTCAATGTCAGAGAGATCCGACCCTTATTATTTCAAAACCTACCCAGAAACTTGAAAGCCTCGTATTTGGTTTTGTTGATTGGTAATTCACAACCCCGTGGATGCCAAGTGGCTTAGAAAGAATTAAAACAGAAAGAAGCAGGACTCATCCTCAAGGTATTCATAAAACACAGAAACACTTTTAAAGTGACATAAAAAGTTTTCCATTAATCATTGGTTTTCACAGAGGGATACTTGTTCGGTACGTCACTGTAGTAGACTTACTTAAATGTGAGAGGACACCCACCAGTAAACTCTCGGTTTGTGCCTAGGCTCAGTTCTTTCTAGGCTGGCATATTCTACTATACAAAAAATACAATAAAGATGAACTTTCAGCCAAAGCAGGCAAGTCAGAAACTCACGCACCCCTCACTGCCCCACAGAATGCATTCCTCTCTTCTAGCGTGTGTGCTACTTCCCCACACTCAGGCAAGCTTTCAAACATTTAATGAATTTATGCGATTTCTGGAAATAAAGAAAGTTTGTGTTTCTTTCAAGGCCTCTGAAGACACCCAAATCTTTGAGTGCAGAAAATATGAAAGTCTCTTGGATTCCTCTTCTCCTTTGTTCCTTGTACTGTACCTCTGATGCTATAAGAAAACACAAACTTTTCTTCATGTCTGTCCTTTACAGAATGTTTTCATATGGACCTACAGCTCAATGCAAGACCTCCAAATCACATAAACTGCTGTCTTAGGAGGAGTAGCAGGTAAATAAGATTCGGCCTGATTCTTCAGAACTTGGGCTACCATCTCAATAGTGTGTGTGTTCGATTAAACCATGCAAATGGCCCCAAGGGCTTTGATCAACTGCACTCATATTTAGCAGCCATCTGCTAAATCTGTAAGACCTCCTGCCACAAGTTTAAGTGTAGGGAAAATATACAGGGCTCTACAACCTTCTCACTTTCAAACTCAGGGAGAAAGCCCTCCTAAGGAAAAGAAATACAAACAGATGTAGAGGTCTTTGCCAAACAGATTAATAAAAAGCAATGAAAGATTGTATCCCACCTACTACCTATAACTGCCTAATTTCATCAAATTACCTACCTTTCCAGTTATTAAACATGAAAACTAAAGATGTGACCAGTGGATGCATAACACAGGTGAATATAAAATATATAAGACACTCATTTTCAAACCCATCAAATCACTTAAAAATCACATTTCAAAGGGGGTTTTCATACAAGCTATTTCTAAGATGTCTGTCTATGACAATCTGTTCTTACAGTGGTTCTAGATCTTCAGACTAGTTGAGCTCACTATAGAACTCACTATCCTGAGGCCTCTCAGACTTTAGATCTCTTTGCCTGAGTGTGTGCAAAGATAAGTCCATCTGTTTTCTGGTTAAAAAACTGTAAAAATTCTCTAGAAAGGCAGCAGAAATTTTCCATGGGTATGTCAGGTAGATATAAACAATCATCTCAGAAACAAGGTGGGGAGACTAGAAGCCTGTTAGACATGGTGGAAGCCATAGAGGCTTGTTAGACATGGTGGAAGCCATAGAAGCTTGTTAGACATGGTGGAAGCCATAGAAGCCTGTTAGACATGGTGGAAGCCATAGCAGCCTGTTAGACATGGTGGGAGCCATAGAAACCTCTTAGACATGGCAACCTCCGGAGAGCTGGGAAGAATGGGACACGCCAGCTCCTGGCCTCAGCTGACATCATCTGAGAACAGTTTTATTGACACTCCAACTGAGATAATCAACCAAAGCAAAGCCACAGAAAGTTCCCATTACCAAGAGGAAAATATATATAACCAACCAGAACATATGACTCTATTTATTTTCATTTAGAAGTAATAACAAGTAATAGGTGTTGATAATAAAAAGTAGAGGAAAGGTTACCTACCTCCTACACTACAGCCAGCACGTTTGTACACACTAATAGAGAATGTCTGAGTCCATTCCTATTGCTACAATGAAACACCAATGAAACACCACAGACCCAGTAATTTATGAGCAACAAAAATTCATTTCCCACACTTCAGGGGACTAGGAGGTTTAAAATCAAGATGCTGGTAGATGTGGTGACTGGGTAGACCCTGTTTCCTCATTTATACATTGTATCCCTTCACTGCTTCCTCTCATGGAAAAAATAACAAGAAAGATTCTCTCTGATGAAAGGCAAATAATAATATATTAGTAAAAACAAGTCAATAAAAATGGTATTGATTCCATTCATGGGGTCCTGACCTTCACTACCTAGTCACTTCCCAAAAGGTCCTGCTAATACCATCACCTCAAGAGTTCAGATTTCAAAATACAAATTGGAGGAAGAAAACATTCAAACCACACTATATAATAAAATTAATAGGCACATTTTATATAGCATAAATAGATGACAGCCAAGCATGCCTATAAATCACTTAATCCATGCAAAAACAGTCTCCATGAGACTTACTTTTTTCATTTTATAAGAGATTTATTAGTGACATTAATGCAGTATGCAGACATTAGCATTTCAGGGATTCTTAGAAGACATCATGATTACATGGCAGAGTAGGTACCGCAAAAAGATGCAACTTAACCTTGCATCTTAGAAATTTTTCTAAGAGAATGATAAGGGTGTAATACATAGTGAGTTGGAATATAGTGGCTATAAGATAATGTATTCATATTAGATAATGCATTCATATTAGATAATGGATTCATATTAGATAATGTATTCATATTAGATAATGGACTCATATTGATAATGGATTCATATTAAATAATTATTAATTTTAGATAATGCATTCATGTTAGATAATAGATTCATATTAGATAATACATTCATATTATATAATACATTCATATTAGATAATGAATGCATATTAGAAATACATTCATATTAAATAATGGATTAATATTAGATAGTACATTCATATTAGATAATGCATTCATAGCTGGGCAGTGGTGGCACACGCCTTTAATTCCAGCCCTCAGGAGGCAGAGGCAGGTGGATTTCTGAGTTCAAGGCCAGCCTGGTCTACAGAGTGAGTTCCAGGACAGCCAGGGCTACACAGAGCAACCCTGTCTCAAAAAAAAAAAAAAAAAAAAAGATAATGCATTCATATTAGATAATGGATTCATTCATGATGGTTCATGATGTCTCCAGGTCTGGGTAGTATGTTGGAAACAGAGCACAGGACAGATATGGATTTCTCTTTCCAAAGTTATAGCAAAGTTAAGCAAGAGCGGCATGAATCATATAGCTTTTCTCTAAAAGAAGAAGAAATGGCAGCTGTCAACTCATTCTCCTTTGCTGTGCTGCAAGACAAAAGGAATTACTTATAAGAATTGGTGAGGAGGAAAAGGAAAAAAGAAAGAATCACTAAGACTGCACAATAATTTACATCCTTTCAAACTATAAAAATAAATTTATTGTATGTGAGGACATACATACCCATTGAAAAACTTCCCAGGGTCTGCCCTTTAGCTGAGGCCAGACCTGAAAACATAAAAAAAAAAAAAAAAAAAAAAAAAAAACCAGCCAGAAGACAAAGGTTTTGCATGACTTTAGAGAAAATTTTTCATGATCATGGTTTCCTGACGCCAAGAAAAGAAAGTTGGAATAGCATCCGTAGAGTCGCACAGCCATGCATGACCCGCAAACATCTGACTTATTATTCTTCTCATTTAGAATTCTATGTTTCCCCAAAATTCCAAAGGAGAAAGTACATTTTTCCTCCATATTAAATTGCTTTTAGTAAACTAAAATGTGCCCAGAGGACTCTACAAGCTGTTATTATAACGTGGAGATAAATTGTAAGCCAGCCAGCAGCTGGTTGTCATGGAATTGCTTTGCTGTGCACTGAAATGATGAAGTGAATTATCTGTGGCTTCTCTGTATAGAGTGCATCTACAAAAGTCTAGGATAGCATAAAACAATGCTTTCCTACTTTGAAATAAAACAGTCTGCTATTCGTGTTCTGTGTATTCAGTCAAACACATTGACTTGAGCAGGTATAGCGCAGTGGTAGATGTATTATCTGGATAGTCCTGGAATGGGTGGCAGAGTTTTGGGCCCACAGTCAAGACCATGCAAGTCCAAAAAGAGAACATACGAGGTTTCCAAATACACTATGTGTAAGAAGTGTGTGGGAGCCCGGATTCTGGGTCTTAACTGACCAGAATGAACTAAAACAAAGGGGGCTGCCTAACATGCACTTGCAAAGGTGACCGTAAGGGTTGACAGTCTCTTCAAGGAACTTTGGTGAAAAGGAAGCTGCATCCTTCATTTAAGATGCTCGTGCCCCTAGTCCATCTGATTTTCTGTCAAAGTTAGTCCACAATAATACATTCAAAAAACCCCATTCTTTTTTCTAACATAAGAGCGTTCCTCCTACAATAAACACTCGGACAAATGCTACCAAGTGCTTTAGGGCCTTGAGAAGGGCAGAGTGCATTTACAAAGGTAGAGCTGCATTTAGTGAATCCCTGTTCGAGTCTTATCTGCCTTCAGTAAACTCCTGACTGGGGCCATTGAGTAAAAGCGTCTGAGTCAAATACAGAGGCTGCCGCCTTTTCTCCCCCTCATCTGTTTCAGAAGCTCCTGCCTGGAAGGTTGGTGTAATAAGGAAGGGGACTGAGAACCACCGGTCGAAAGCCTTTGTTCCAACCTTTACACAGTTCATTTTTCATCCCTGGTTGCATAAAGATATGTGATATATCAGATCGCCCAGCAGCATAACCTTTTATTTATAAATGTGGGCAGCAGATGGAAGTTCAGAGGTGACAGAAGCATACTAACATCAAAACTCAGGTAGAAACTACACATTCTGCTGAACTGAAATGGGTAGTTGGATGCTAAAGAAACCACATCTAATGACTGCTTTCTCTCTAACGTGGGTCTGTAGCTTTGTTTATCATTTACTGTACAAGACAAATGATATTTTGCAATTGTTTAGCACTTCATTGTAAACAGATTGTGTGACTAAACATACAAATAGCTGATCGCACAGGGAATGATATTCTTGCTTATATAACAAAATGGAGTCTTGGAAAGGTTCTAAGAAAATATAGCTGTTTTAGAAAAAGCATGAGCTAACCCACACCTACCCTCTCCTATTCAGAGATGCCCCAACTATCACCTAAGTCATCCAATCTCCATATAGAAGTGTGAAAGCTGCAATAGGTTAATTAAGAAGATTAATTTGAGACAATAATAATTTCTAAAACTAGCTATTAAAAATGTTTTTCTAACACACGGAATCCACAAATGATTTGGCTTATAAATATTGGACTCTCTTTATCTTGCCTCAAGTCCCCTAGGTTGAATCATGAAGAATGTCCTAGAACCCGAAATAAGATCTTTCTCAGTGAGTGGGAACCAGAGTACGGGAATGAGAAATGAGGCTTTTTGTTGAGACTAGAGTTCTCAGGGCTTTTGTGAGCCTCCGGGGATAATGCTGGTTCTTAGCATTAAACCATCCAGTAAAAAGAACTGAACTTTTGAGAAGACAGTTAGTAGCTTCCTTTACATATTTATTGGAGATACAAAAAATGTTTACATTTCCATTCGCTAAGCCTAAACTGAAGCAAGTGCCTAGAGTCAGGAGAAAATGAGGTTGCTGTCCAGAGGCAAACCAACAAAATATATCTCGTGATCAAATGAAACATTTTATAACTCATGATTATTTGTATCTCTTAGGACAAAGTATTTTTAGTATTCTATGCATCTCTTATGACAAAGTATTTTTTGGCATTCTATGCTTGAGTGCGTATTTATTCAAATGTGAAATACTTACCTACTCAGTATAGAATAGTGGAGAGTGTTTAAGACGATGTTTGCTGCATTCAGATTTGTTAGAGGCTTGATCAGCAATATGATACTATTAAGGCAATGAATGAATCACTAAGACAGTGTTTCTCAGCCTCAGACCCCTTTGGGGGCTGAACAACACTTTTCCATGGGTCACCTAAGACCATCCTGCATAACAGTAGCAAAATTAGAGTTCTGAAGTAGCAACAAAAATATTGTTACGATTGGGGTCACCACAACATGAGGAACTGTATGAAAGGGGTGCAGCATCAGAAAGGTTGAGAACTACTGGTCTAAGAGGGTGAGCCTAGTAAGGTCTTGAGAACTTTGAAGGCTTGTCATGGAAGTTAACAAAGATTATAATTAAGCAATTTGTGAATCTGGCCAATTTTTTTCCTGATATCTTATGCATGATTTCAATAAAACAAGATCTCAGCCTGAAGCACAGGGCACCCAGCCATCTCAAAGTTTTCAGATTAGGGTAAGTATTACACATAATCCCAGATGCTGAAATCCTTCTGACACTCTTGAGTTTTGGCAATGTCACTTTTTGGTGAGAGGAAGCCCACTTGATGGATGGTCCTGAATGGGAGTTATGTGATCTCTGGCCTTTGTGTGATAGAAAGCAGTTTTTGAGAAAATGGTGTCTTATATAATCCATCATGAAATGATATTTCAATTTATCTGTTGTGACTCCAGTTTTTCTTGCACCAACATAAATATGCTTCAGATCATGTGAGTCCCAGCTCAAATGAAATCCTGCATTTGGAAACCAACCAGTCATTGCCAGCTGGAACAAAGCCCCCTTGAGTTAACACATACATTTTTAACATCCAGGCTCAGTTATGGGATGAGATCTTTGTTGACCATGGGTCATGTGTGTGAATGGAGCAGATGTGAGCATGCTCTTCTAGCCAGCTCTACAATGCAGGCCGGGAGATGGAGAGGACTCTCGATGACTCTCTTCTGAGAGATCTGTAGGCCACCTGGTCATCTATAGCCCTGATTAGTGCTAAATGGCTCACGCGTGTTAACAAAGTGGAAGTTTTGCTTTTAAGTAGCCACCAAATAGTTATCAAGTGTTTTCTCACTACATTTATGCAGATAATAATCACAGTAGAAAGATATTGATGAGTTACAAAGAAATTTTAAAACCACCCTTTGTCATTCGAATCATGGTTTGGCATAGCAGACATTTCATTTCTGTTTGGGCTATGATTTCACAATCTTGAAGGAGCCAAGCTGTCAACTGTGCAAGTTACTTAATTAGTTAAAATATGATTCTTAAATCACTCATTCCCTCTTCATTTAGAAGATCACAGAGAATGATATGTTAGCAATAACAACAGGCATCAAAGGCCCTCTTTTCCCCCAGCTAAGTGGTTGCTGATACCAGAATTGTTGTGTTTTGCACCCGAATTCCACTGTGGTGAGTATTGGGGAGATTCATATTCCAGGAGAGGATTCCAAATGGTGTTCTGGCACATGACAAAGAACACAAGTGTAGTTCATTCTTGTATTAATTTATAGGCAGCCTTGTCCCAAGCCCCTAGGGCATCCTAGCAAAATTACAATCAATGAAATGTAACTGCAAACACTTCCAAGAGAAACATATCCCAATAAAACCAAGATCAGGAGCTCAAAATAAACGGCGCTATAATGAAAACCAAAATGTTCCTCGGAGCCCTTGAGGGTGAAGATAAGATTAACTAATTAACAATTGCAAAGCATTTTGGAACATTAACTTCCTTTCAATGCAAGTGCTGAGAATTTATAGTAGTGGTCCTCTAAAGATGCCTTTCTTACCCTGCCTTCTCCTGTCTACAGCACGCAGGAGAAACTCAGCTCTTCATGCTGGTTTTTAAGTGCCTGAGGTGGGGTTCAGAGACGCAAATACATCGTTTAGTGTATATCACACTTTTCAAAATAATTCACATAAGCCAGTAGATCTATCCCATGAAGTTCTGAACAATTTCATCTTTAATACAGGAAATTGCTAGATTTAAGAAGAGAAACTCAGAAGACAGAGAGACAGCTCGAGATTAAGAATATGTGGTATTTCTGAAGAGGATCCGAGTCCAGATCCCAGTGCCCATATCAGGTGGCTCACAACTTCCTATAATGTCTGCTCAACCCCTCACGTGCTTCTGGCTCCTTCTGATACCTGTACCCTACTATAGACATAGATGTAGGCATAAATATTGTAAAGGGAAACTGGAAAGAGAAATAATGATATTAAATGAAAAGAAGAAAGAAGCTTTAAAAATATTAATGAGTAGATACATTGCAACTTACCTGGCAGTGGAGATATGAGACGACGTTCGTAGGGAAACTTCAAGAATGTGAGGCAGCTTCACCTCAGAAATCGTATATGTGGAAAACTCCATCAAACTCAGTTCCAGGAATTAATTGAAATCTGGATTTTAAGTTCACAAGTACTCTTTGTGCAAAGTAAAAGGGAAAACAGATAGGAAAGTGCATGATATTGTTGGTGTGGAGTTGAATAACAAAAAATCATTAATTCCTTCTCCCTACATTTCTGAGTTCTCAGATAAAGAGATCAGCACTTCATCCATAAGCTGCTGAGACTTCAGTGCAGGACTGCACATCCGTGTGGAAACCGTGCAACCCTGATCCTAACAAGCTTAGCTCTCTGGAAATGACTTGAATTTCAGTAGGAAAATAAAAGAGAAATAAGTTTCATAATGCGGTGTCAGCACATTAACATTATAACTGAGTTCATTGGGCTTTCCACAAACACCAGAAAAAAATTGAAACTTTTTTCTCTTTATACTGACATGTATACTATACATAATATATAATATCTATATTACATATAGATATAATAATATACCTATTTAACTATATTGTATTTTATTTAAAAATACAGTATATAAATTATAAAATGTAAATATATGAAATACAATATATTTGTAAAGGAATAACATAGTTTAATATAGGAGCTTCCAAATTAATGCTCACATAAAAGAGCAGAGTGAGTATAAGTGTACTTTGAGCGGAAGTTTGCATCATAATTCTATTTCTAAAGCACAGGGCCAGGAGCCTCCTTCCAAACCATAATTATTTTGTTGTTTTATTTATACAGTTGAAGCTGCAGAAAGGCAGACATTGGCCTGCTTTGTTTCTTTTTCTGTTTTAGGGATGTGTAAAGCCCTTAGACCATAATTAATTATAAACACACTTTGAGCAAATACAGAAGGGAGGGGGAAACCCCTGAGTAGAAGCTTGGAGCGTCAACATGAAGCAGCTGCCCCTCACCCTGATACGGGTGTGCTCTTGGCGGCCGAGGTGTGGGGTGGGTGGGAACTCACGAAAGACTTTCCATGGTGCTCTGTACATTTCTTGATTGTAGCAGTCACCCACGAGGTACTTTATGAGCTAGAACGCAGTGCACCGCAGAGCTGGCAGCCATTACTTCTCAATGTCATGCCTATGCCATTTTTACAAGCACCTAAAGCATAGAATGTGCTCCCTAGATGACTCTTGGATGAATAACCTCAATATCTGGTGGAATTTTAAAACAAAATTTCATTATAAAATTTTCTGTGATACATCAGTGCATATATGAATTATTACTTACAGAAAAGCATATGAGGGAAATGATTACTAAATAACAAAATATGTAGTTTGATGTATCTTTGTTTAAATCCTCACTTCCTTTTAAATATGATTTGTCCACATTTATTTATTTATTATTTCTATTTATGTATGTGTGTACTTGTGTGAGTACACCACTTTCTGATAGGCCAGAGGCCAGAGGGCATCACATCCCCCAAAACTGAAATTACAGGCTATTGTGAGCTGCTTGTTATGGGCTCGGGGAACTAAACCTGGGTCTTCTGCAAGTCCAGTAAGTTCTGCTAACTGCTGAGCCATATTTTTATGATCATCAAAAACTATAAATCGTCTAAATGGCAAAGAAGAAGCTATTGCACATTCTGGAGTTACTGTATTTCCATATCTGTGTCAGCACAAGGGAGGTGTGTGTGTGTGTGTGTGTGTGTGTGTGTGTGTGTGTGTGTGTGTGTGTATGTGTGTGTGTGTACATACATATATATGCATATACTTATGCTGAAATGATTCTGAAAGCCATTTCAATATTCTTAAAATGGTGAAGATTCTTTTGACCTCAAAAGTTGACAATAGTGTGGCATCTTCCTGTATCTCACTGACTTTGAATGCATTCTAATTTTGTCAATTGATAACTTCCCAGTAGAAGAGGAAAGTGTTTCCTTCTCAGTAGAATAAATTTATTTATAGGTAAAAATAAATTTTTGTTCTGAGTCTCTATATTCAGCTATTCAGGATATTTTAATTTTCTGATTTAGAAGGCAGTCATGTATTTCTAGTAGAGATTAAATAATTCTCAGTTAAATGGAAAGGACAAAAGTTTTTATACAGCCTAGTATGGCAACATTTAGTTAACATTCGATTAGATCTGATTGTCTTTTGTTGTTCAGTATACGACAAGAAAATGAGTAGTCACCTCTAGAAGGCACAGAAAAATGATTCCACTGAGCCTTAAAATTCCTCACTCGTCACTAGCATCCAAAGCAGGTGTGTAGGCCTTAGAATGGCTTATAAATCATACTCCACTGTGTTTTGGAATTTACTAACACACAAAAATCAAAAAGTTACCAAGTTCCGTTAAAGACAAATGATTTTGACAAATCAAAACAATAATGAACACTTGCCAGGAAAGCAACAGTAGAGAAAAACAAATGCCTATCATGATCTCAGGATGGAGGGCTTGGAGCCCAGGTTTGCCAGGGAGGTGCAGGGGCTCCGCCATGAGCTGAACACGAGTCAGCAATGTGTCGATATTATTTTACAGCCAGCAAGATGGAGGAACACACTAATGAACACATAGCAGGCCAGAGCCATGAAGCAACTGCCCCCTGAGCATTGGTCAGGAATCTGTGAGCATCCTCGATCCAGTTTGAGATCCAGAAAGTAAAGGATAAGGAAAATTGGAAAGAAATGAGAGAAAAGAAACAGAAAAGATTAAAAGTTCAAATCAAAAGGTCTGGGAGAGACTGGAATTCATAAAGAAGCATTTGCAAAGGGCGGATTTCCTACATGCTGAATGTTTTCCAGAACCTTAGCATTGATTGAGAGGATTTCGACAGTCTCTTGGGTCCCTTGCAGCTTGTTAATGATAACTCTTCGGGACTGGCAGTGGTAAGCAGGAAGCAAAAGGATATTGGCTGTGAAATCTGTCAGTTTGTTAACAGTGAAAGAAAGCTCCATATCACCATCTCCAGAATGACTGTTTTTAGGTAGCCTTGACTTAAGGTTCCTCTATCAAAATCTTCCTCCTCACAGCCCTCTGTCTTATTTAGTGGTATAACTACATATCCAGTTACTGAAGACTGACTGTGAGCCATTTTCTTTATTTCTTCTCAATCCTCCTTTTCAATCACATTCAATTGATCATGAAATCTAATTGATTCATTACTGAATCAGCCCTGGCTCTCCATCTTCCTCTGGTCCTCATCACCTCCCCGCTACCTCTGTAATTCCTACATGCATCTCCTAACACCACTCTCCCCATAGCTTATTGTCACACTATTTTTTTCTAAAGAACAAATTTCAATGATGTCTGTCCTGTGGTTGAAGATTTCAGTTGGCTCCGTGCATCCTAAGGAACCAGATCAAAGCTTTGCAGCATGACATGCAAAAACCTTCGTGTCCCTAAATGAGTTGCTGGCCTCAGTCCCTCCACGTCCCTTCCAAATACCCTGTGTCCTAGCCACAGTGAAAATAATCACTGTTTCCTGACTGCTCTGATATCCTTTCGTGCTTCATAATATTACAACGGATTCTTTTTTTTTTTTTTTTTTTCCTTTTTGGCCCTCTACTCTCTTTTCTATCTCTTGAATTCCTAGGGCACTTCCTTTAGTTTCTTAAAATTCATGTCAGATGTTACCCAAGAATACATATAAAACTCACTTACCAAAACCAGGTTATGTGCTGTGTTGCATCTGTCTGGGCGGCTTCTCACCATTCAGATTGTGAGCACTTAGGAAAAGAAAGCATGTTATTTGCTCTTGTTATACTTTTGTATCATCAGTACCTACACACGATGAGCAGTCAATAGATGATCCTTCAAAAGTCTTCCAACTTGGCAAAGGTCTACTGATGTTGCACCACGAGCTGTGTTATGTGAGCCTGCTATGTCATATTCATCTTTGCATAATTATTGAATAAAATGTGAAAGAACAAATTTTATCTATGACTAAACTTGAGAGTGTTTTGGTTCTTTCGTAAGTTTCAACTTATTAGCTAACTTAAACTTTTATTGTTAAAAATAATACATTCTAGATAAACTACAATAGTCTACAGATGCATAATTTAAACTACATTGGCTCTATCTGTGCTTCTGCAATTTAGCTTGGAAAATATTTCATTAAGCCAATCAGATATATGGTGCTGGCAAAAGTTATACAAAGAGTAACTATGTGCATAAAATGTATGTTGTGATTACCTTAGGAAATGAGATAGAGAGGGAGAGGGGAGAGGGGAAAAGAAGGAAAAAGGAGATGGCGTGAAAGAGAGTCCTAGATAAACACTGGCCAGAGTTACAGTTCCACCTGTCATCTAAATCTAAGAAACAGATGCTCTTTCAGACATTCACCTATAGGGAAATAAATTATATCAATCCTAAATTTTCTCATAGCTATGCAAAAATACCTCTACCAGCAGTTAGCACATAATAGATAAAACTAAATATGAAGCCAGATAAAATTCAATTCGTTCAACAAATCCCAAATTAAGGATGGGGACAGAACTCCATGTACAGTACTTATCAAGCATTTACAATACACACACACACACACACACACACACATAAATTTAACAAAAAAATGATTTTTCAACTTTATCATACAAGAATCAATCCTTTCAGGGGCTGGGAAGACTGCTTAGTAGATAAATGCTTACTGCACTAATGTGAGTTTCTTGCAAAGTACCAATCCGTAGAACCTATACAAAGCTCAGTGTGGTAGTCCACAGCTGTATTCCCAACACACCTACAGCAAGACGGGAGGGAGAGCCAGGAAAGACCCCTGAAGCTCACTGGCCAACTACTTGGGCATAAAAGCCATTGCCTTAACTACTGTCCCAACACTATAAAGGGATACCTTGAGCAAGTGAAGGACAGCATTTAATTAGGGGCTTACTTACAGTTTGATAGGGTTAGTCCATTACCACGTGGTAGGAAGCATGGCCAGGAGGCAGGCAGGTGCTGAGCACTACAACCTGGTCTGCAGGCAGAGAGAGAAAGCCTGGAATGGCATGGGCTTTTGAAACCTCAAAGCCCACCCCCAGTGACACACTCTCTCCAACAAGACTACATCTACTCCAACAAAGCCATATTTCCTAATCATTCTAATCCTTTCAAATAGTGCCAAGCGTTGGTAGTTAACCATTCAAATACATAAAACGAGTAGGGTCATTATTATTCAAATCACCACAGTGATGAATAACCAGCGTCCCTCAAAACAAGATTGAAGAAAATGACAGACACCTGTGGTTGTCTCCACATTCACGCCATGGCACATATGCACCTGTTCATACCCATGAACCATCAAATGTAAGCACATGCATGCATACTACATATATACACACATAAAACCTAAAGAAAAAGACTTTTTGCATTTACCATGTCTCCTTAATTTTATATCAGCCTCACTTATAAATACTAAAATTTATTTTTAAAAATTTACCATGTCGTAATAAGCCTGTATCTATTCTTTCTTTCTAATTACAAGCTGACAAAATTTGCATATAAATGATCCTTATTTATACATTTTCAGCTAAAAATACATTTATGTTTAATTCCTAAAAAGCAAAATCAGCTCCTTTCTGTATGCATACTTTCCGTGCAGATGACATCCATGGAGATATAATATTTTGTATTTACTGACATAAATGTCATGCTTCTAAATATAATTTACATGCAATAGTGCTTTAATTTTTAGAATTTGCCAAACTATTTTTACTCATTAAGAGTTTATTTACCTATAGTGAAATGCAAAACTTCTAATTTGATGGCGTTTGAAAAATACATATATCTCTTATACTATACTAGAAGAACTTTAAGGAGAAAGCCATTTTCACCATCACAGACACTTTCTCAGTATCTTCCCTATCCGTCTAGGGACCTCTTGGTTTAGATTTCTATCACAGTGGATTAATTGTGACATTTTCTGTGGTTCACATAAGTGTACTTTGTGGTGTTGAAGAGACAGTTCATTGGCAAAGAATACTTGTTTCTTTTGCAGATAACCCAGGCTTGGGTTTTAACAAACACATGATGGCTCACAACCATGTATAAGTCTGATTCTTGGGATCTGGTACCCAACTCTGTCCTCCATGAGCACTGCATGCATGTAGAATACACATTCACAAGGAAAAATAAATAAACTTAAATGGTTGATAAGGAGTGTACTTTCTACTGAGAGTAAGGTCCCAGATGGAGGAGTTGGAGAAGGGGCTGAGGGAGTCTGCAGCCCCATGGAGGGAGCAACAGTGTCAACGGGCCTGACCCCCCCCCCCCCCAGTGCTCCTGGAGGCTGGACCACCAACCAAAGAATACACATTGAGGGACCCATGGCTCGGACCACATATGTGGCAGAGGAGGGCCTTGTGGCCATCAGGGGGAGGAGAGGCCCTTGGGCCTGAGGGTGTTAGAGGCTCCAGTAAAGGGGAATGTCAAGGTGGGGATACGGGAATGGGTGAGCGGGTGGGTGGGAGGTAGAATACCCTCGTAGAGGCGGGGAGGGGGAGGGGATGGGGTTTTCCAAAGAGGAGACCTAGAAAAGGGGAAACATTGGAAATTTAAATAAAGTATCAAAAAATAATAAAAATAAAACAAAAAAAAGAATTCTCACAGAAAAAAAAGAGTGTACTTTCATATACTGAACTTTGTCATACCTGTATCCGTTTCCTCTCATAATATTTTCAATATGTGTTAATATTGTTTGTTCTTTCTTTATACCTTTGTGATATATTATTTGATGGCACAGGTGTATTACATTTGTTAATCTGGTTATCAACATAAAGCTGTATCTTGTTTGAGGCCAGCCTATACCTCATTAGATCCTATAGCAGAAAAAAAAAAAACAACAACAACAAACTGGCTTGCAAACATGTTATTGTTACTTACGGTTTCCTGAAGAAAGCACCACCCTCACTGAACAGCCTATGTAACACTCCTGGCTACTACAAGCCATTACCAGAGAGCGAGCTAGGAGGAGAAGAGCCCTATGATCTTTGTCACAATACCCTTCATCTCTAGCAGCTCGAGGGTCAGCGAGCATTATCAACCAAGTCTACATTTAAAACAACATAGCTTGCCTAGATTGTGACAGGCCTTGGGTTCAATCATCAGGACCAGAAAACAGAAATGTCTAAGCACCAAAGCCTATTTAACCTTTTTGTTCAATTTATAAGTAATGGGGTAAAAATAGATTCATAGAAACACAATTTTTGCCGAGTTCAGAGTATTTTGTGTGATATACTCCAAAAAAAGGGAAACTGTCAGTCAACCACGTCATCCAGTCCAGATAGTCTCCCTGTGCTAAACTTCTTAACACCAAGAAGCCTACCATTCCCATCTCCACTGTAGACTCTTGAGCAGACCTTCCATAGCGCTCTCTCTTTAGGACACATGTCCATCACCCAAAAAAGCTAAACCTGTTCTCCCCCACCCTCTCTTCTTAGCTTTACTTCAAAAGGTCACAAAAGAAGTTGGAAAAATAGTTATTGGCTGCAGACACCTTATTGCTTCACAGCTTATAGACTTCATTCTCTATAAGCTATATCACCTCCTAAGTTATTGAGATCTTATAAAATAAAGAGAATATAGACAAGTAACTGGAAATAAGATGAAATACATTAGATATTTTCAAGTTTAGGAGCATTCACAAAATGACAATAACAAAAAGTATCCACCTTTAAGGAGAACTTAGTGTGTGTATAATGTTATTTATTTTAAGTTCAGTCCATCTAATGTACAAGGTTCACAATTATCCACAGAGATAGTTACTACTATCACCATTTAGAAAAAAAGAGAAGCACAGAGATTAAGGAAAAAGTCCAAGGTCACACATCTTGGAATCATCAAACCCAGAGACCAGAACAATGAGAATTCTATACACTTTGATGTCACATTAGACACCATAAAGGGGCAGATTCATGAATCTCTCAAAACATAATGCTGAGTTTCAAAGTATCTTTTCTATTTTTTCTCAGATTAAACATACAGTTTCTCAAATGCAACTGCTTCATATTAAAACACACTTTCTTATTAAATTTTGTTTTCCATACTTTCATCATGACTTTTTCACTGCTATTGTTTTTATTTATTTTTTCTTTGTAATCAGAAGTATTTCAGACAAAGCATTAAGTGGGCATTTAGAGGTCAGCCTGGAAATGTAATAATCAGATTTCTAAACATCACTTTCAAGTGAACATTTGAAGCAGTATTGCCCCTGAACTAAGAGCAAAGATGTATTTGGCAAGATGTACTCTGCACTAGGCTTGGTGTTGGTGGACAAAGATAACTTGGACAGAGTCACTAAGTTCTGGGAATTTCTAATATCATTTTCCATATTGACTCTGCCCTTAAGGAGTCTCTAGTATATGACAAGATATATACGTCTATATATAGATGTATAGATATAGACTTATATACTATATAGAGACGTATTTTATATACATATATGTGTGTGTCTAGTATAAGACAAGTAAATAAATAATCATACTTTTAAGTAAATGTGTTACCTATTATTCAAGAGAAATGTAATTATTGGTGAGGTAGTGTAGAAAGACTCTGTTTGGGATGTGATGACTCTTGGTACTAACTGTCAACTTGACAGAGTCTAGAATCCCCTGGATTTGAACTTCTGGGCATGCTGTGGGGGGATTATTTTCAGTGTGTTTACTGAGGGGGGAAGATGCATCCACTGTGTGTGTCAACAGTCCTGGCTGGGACCTGGGACTGTGTAAGGAGAGAAAGGAGTTGGTTAGGAGCAAGCATTTCCTCTTCTCTGCTTTCAGACTATGAGTGTATTGTGACCAGCTGCTTCAAGGTCCCACCCCTTGACTTCCTGACTGTGATGGATGTACCTGTAAATTGTAAACCAAAGTCATCTCTTTTCCCCTTGTTTTTCTTTGTCAGAGTATTTTGTCACACCAATAGAGAAATAAATGAAAAGACATCAGTTCCTTAAAGGCATTTCAGAACGAGATAAGGATGTACTTCCAGGAACTGTGTAAAACTGGTGACAAATATCTTCACTGTTAAGTGATTCATACTGATCACTATTATGCAATAAAAATGAGAGAGAGAGAGAGAGAGAGAGAGAGAGAGAGAGAGAGAGAGAGAAGAAAGAGAAGAAATGAAAAGAAAAGAGAAAAAGAAAGGGGAGGGGAGGGGAAAGGGAGGAGAGGGGAAGGGAGAGGGAGGGGAGGGGAGGGGAGGGGAGGGGAGGGGATATTCCCTGAAACCTCAAAGCCACACAGCATGTAACACCCAGCACTTTGCTTCCCACACCATGAAAATTTCTCTGTGAGGAAAAGATAGTTGCAGGATAAGTCCCAGCTCCTCTTTCCCTCTCATTTTCTCTCCACATACTCATGAGCCTGGATCTTTTTTTCTTGTCATTGATGTTCTGGATAATTTTCTTTTTATTTATTCACTTTACATCCTGATCACAGGCCCCCCCATCTCTCAGTCACACATCCCTCCCCCAAACCCCCATCCCCTTCTCAGAAGCCCTCCCCAGGTATCAAATCACTGCAGGACAGGCTCATCCTCTCCCACTGAGGCCAGACAAGGCAGCCAAGTTAGGGTAATGAGATCCACAGGCAGGCAACAGCTTCAGGGACAGCCCCTGCTCCAGTTGCTGAAGGACCTGCATGAATCCCAAGCTGCACAATCTGTTACATATGTTTGGGAGGCCTAGGTCTTGCTCTTTGGTTGGTGGTTTATTCTCTGGGAGCCCCCAAGAATCCAGGTTAGTTTAATGCTAACTTAAATTAATAGGGATGATTTTTATCATTATTAGTATTTTAAATTAGCATACAAATAATAGCTTTGAATGGGGGCATTTTCCTATATTCATTGCATATTCTGTGCTTATTTGTCTCCTTCCTCCATGACCCTCCATGCTCCCTGATCTTCATTAGTCAATTATAATTGTTCTGCATGTTCTGCATAACTTTAGATAAGCCATCTACTTAGTAAGGGTAGTCTTAAAATATCTTCTTTGTCTTTGGAACTTAAAAATAGAAACATGAAAAGCATATTTTATGTATTTGTAAAAACAGCATCTAAAATTAACACATCATATAATCAGACATGCACCTCTGTTCCTGGGAGAGGGCACATAAAGATGTGTGTAGGTGGGTACATGCATCTTTGCAGGTACATGTGTGTCCCGAGGTTGCCATGGGGTGTCTTCCTGGATTACTCCCACTTTACTTGTCTCTTACAGAATGCAAAGTTAACCAATTTTGGCTAAGCAGCTGACCAGTGATCTCTAGCAATCTGCCTATATCTACCACATAACTCCTAGCACCAGAGTCTTTGGGTGCCTGAATTTTACATGGGTGCTGGGGGTCTAAACTCAAGACCTTGTACTTGTGTACCAGGAACTTTACTGACTGAGCCATCTCCCTGTCTCTATACTAGCATTTTAAGTGATTTCATCATTCTCTACCATAAAGAAATTCTCATCATTTAAAACATTTTACTGAACCCAATGAATCCAGTACTTCCTATCATTTAACTAATTTAATAAAAGACAAATTTCTGCTTTTTGTTCATTATCCATAAAGAAATCCCCATACTGAGGTTAAAAGGTCATTTTCTTTAATTTTTTTTTAATTTTTATATTTTTGTGTGGGAGGTTGCAAGGGCAGCTATGGAGGGATGGAAAGTGGGTGGGATTGGAGTGCATGATGGGAAACTCACAAAGAATCAATAAAAAGTGTTTTGAAAGCATTATTATTAGGAAGCCACTGAGGTTTAAAAAATAACCATAATCATAAAAAAAACCCTTTCAAGAATAACAACATATGTAGAGCAGAATTGCTGCAGATTGATCTGAAAGAGGTCACACTAGTTGGGCAAAGTCTCCTGCAAGTCTACTTCAGGGATTCTCCTTGCAGGCCCCCAACTGCTACCAAGATCCACTGAGGCAACACTGAGAGCTGAAGCAAGGATGTTGTCAACGCACTGATTCCTCTGTCGCTTACAACACTCATGCATCCTGTCAGTCACAGACACGGCCCAAACCCCCACTCTCCTGATTTTTTTTCACCATAGCTTTCATGGCATATGCCACCTTCACCTGGACACCTAGACAGCTGCCCCTCCTCCTCCTCCTCCTCCTCCTCCTCCTCCTCCTCCTCCTCCTCCTCCTCCTCCTCCTCCACCACCACCACCACCACCACCACTGCTACTCCTTTCCCTGCTCCTTCTTTTGCTCCTTCTACTTCTTCTTCCTTCTCTTCTTTTCTTCTTTTTCTTTTTTTGGTTTTTTTTCTTTTTGGTTTTTTTTTTTTTTGGTTTTTTTTTTGGTTTTTTTTTTTTTTTTTTTTTTTGGTTTTTTGGGGTTTTTTTGTTTTTTGGGGGTTTTTTGTTATTATTTTATTATTATTTTTGATACTTTATTTACATTTCCAATGTTTCCCCTTTTCTAGGTCTCCTCTTTGGAAACCCCCATCCCCTCCACCTCCCTCCTCTATGAGGGAATTCCACCTCCCACCCACCCACCCATTTCTATATTCCCACCTTGACATTCCCCTTTACTGGGACCTCTAACGCCCTCAGGCCCAAGGGCCTCTCCTCTCTCCCTGATGGCCATCAAGGCCATGCTCTGCCACATATGTGGTCCGAACCATGGGTCCATAGATGTGTATTCTTTGGTTGGTGGTCCAAACTCCAGGAGGACCGGGGGGGGGGGGTCAGGCCCGTTGATGCTGCTGCTCCCTCCATGGGGTTGCAAATTCCCTCAGCTCCTTCAGACCTTTCTCCAACTCCTCCATCTGGGGCCTCACTCTCAGTCCAGTGGTTACTGTTAAGTGAAACTTGGGCATTCTGAACTTTTGGGCTAATATCCACTTATCAGTGAGTACG
>CM052704.1:102894506-102917087 GCA_028551405.1 Uromys caudimaculatus
AACCTGGAAGCATGAGCTGATGAAGAGGCCATGGAGGAGTGCTGCTTACTGGCTTGTTTCACATGGCTGGCTCAACCTGCTTTCTTTTGAGACCCAGGGATTGTGCCACACAAAATGGGCTGGGTCCTCCCCATCAATTACTAATCAAGAAAATGCCATACAGCCCAATCTTATATGGAGACATCTTCTCATTTGGGACTTCCTCCTCTCCAGTGACTTTAGCCTGTATCAAGTGGACATAAAACTAGTGCACACCATGTCCTCTCAGAGAATAAATACAGTCTCCTTTCTTCATTCTCCCTGACTTTTAGCTGGCAGAAACCATAATAGTGGCAGAATTAACTGAAAAGGCGGGGTTCTAATGAATAAGTAAATATCATAATTTTTGTTTTGTGTGTATGTCCAAAGCTATCCAGCTTGTAGCCCAAGCTATCCAGGAGTTCACTATGAAGCCCATCCTCATCTCAAGCTCATGACTACTGCCTTGTCTTAGCCTCGCACATAGTGGAGCTACAAACACGAGCCTGCCAATATATCCGAATTTTCAAACACAGGAAAAATACCATCTGTTTGGGTTCCCTGTGCTTAATAAGTTCAGGAAGTGTTTTTGTCCATAATGCAGTCCTGCGCATGCCCAGCTTTCTCCTACTTCCTCCGTTTGCTTCTTCCTGCCCTCCTCCACTCACAAGCACGTGATTGTTGCGTGAGGGTACTCTCTATTGATTCCTTGTACCAACCAAAATCCTAAAATCTCGTTTCCTTCACCTGCTCAAGCTAAGCTAGCTTTTCCTCATGAGAGATCCCAACATCATTATTGTGATTATTTGATATGTATCTGCTGTGTGCGTTGATTTTGAATAGGCTCAGAAGGCAGTTGGGAACATTAAATGCTCTGTCCTTATTTTCTTTGATTGTTTGGCTAGATCTGATTCTCTGGGGAAGGTCTTTTGTGTGGGAGGAGGATGAGGTTGTACCTGTTCAAAGATTAGAATGTTTACCATGAATTCATTTGTGTGTGGAAGGGAGGCATTCCCATCTTTGTGCTGTTCTGAGTAAAATGTCCTGCCTCAGCTTTGATACGCAAGTACAAGGTGTGGAAGTCCAGCTGTCACTCCTGTGTGAGTACTTACAAAGTCCAGTTCAGTGTTTCCACCCCTGCCTTTATTTCGTACTTGTTTCCATGGTCTTCACGTTTAGTTTATTAACTTCTTTTCTGAATAATCAATCAAAAAACGTTTTCTCTCTGAAACCACAGGCTTATAAGTAGAAGTTTCCAATAATAAATCTAAGAAAAATGCATACTCATCTCTAACCCACCCTGAGAGAATGCTGCAGTAAGCTAAACAGTGAAGATGACTCTCTGTTAGTTTGGTACGGTGTTTGCTTTGAAAGAATTCTGTAAATCCTGTTTTTCTGTTGTAATTTCTGTAAGACAGCTGTGAGATTTTTATCAAAAGAAAGAAAATGTATGATTTTTTATTCCATTTAAATACCTTAATATCTAATCTCCCCCCCCCCAAAATTTGATTCATTTTAAGTTATTTTTCTAGGTGAATATTCTGGGATATGTTTTTATTTTTATTTTAGTTATTATTCTGTGTATGTATGCATGACATGTCTGAGTGAGTCAATTCTATTCTTCCACTGTGAGTTCCAAGAATTGAACTCAGGTCTTTAGGTTTGCCACGTCAAGAATACTTTGACCCTTTGCACCATCTTGCAGGTAAGTTTTGATACTTTTGTGTTCTCTATTACACACACAATTTCACTAACACCTAGCTGTATCTCTTTTCAACATACACACCTAGTCTTTATGATATAGAAATAATCTCATTCATAAGCCATTTTAAAATCATTTTGGCAAAGTGTTAACAAAGTAAGCTTGCCTAAAAGGTTCATTTATCATCAAAATTCAGTTTTCTCTTGTCTTGTTTTCTCTTTTGAATTTATTATATTTATGTCTGGTATTTAATAAAGGATAATTAAAGTTACCTTAATAACATGTCCTTAGACGATTATTTCAACTCTGCTGCATTCTGTGTGTGAGAGTCCTTGAAATACGCATGATGGTTAAACATTGATCCTCAGAAGGGTTTTGTTGGAAGATGGACACAGGGCCCATGCCATCAGAAGGGCCTAAAAGGTACCGTTCTCTCTGCTCCTGGCTTGAAATGGAATCCATTATTTTCTCCTACCTGAATTCTCACCCCTGCTTTCTGCCACTCTTGTGAGATGGACATCACCAGAACTGAGCCAGTGTGGAAACATACACATGGCTGAGCTGTAACAGAAGTAATTGTTTATAAGTAGTCTGTGTCAAATAGTGACAAATCTCAACTAACACAAAAGATAAATCCACAGTGATGCACATGGGGGAAAGAAGAGGGGCTTCAGTATGGTCTAGCCTGCCAAGATTCACTTCCTAATTTTCTACGAAAGATTTATTTTAAAATATATTCCTCTCTTCTCTACATAACTCTGAGGGTCCTGAAGCTGAGTGCTGGCTAATCAGTTAAGCTAAAAAGGTTGTTTGCTAAATATAAATAAGAAATTTTGGCCAACTTTGCAGAACAGTATAAACAATATAACCCTTAGTTAGACAGTTAAAATGTGGAAAACAGTCGTTATTAAGAACTTATGCTCCCTGCCTCCAGAGAGACAGGAGCTTTCAGCTGTTCCTAGTGCTGTGCCTTCTCTCACCATCATGGAGTCTAAAGCTCTGAATCATCTTGGCAAGGAGGTCACAAAATAAGCTTGCCAAAATGGTTCGTTATCATCAAAATGCTGTTTTCTCTTGTCCCACTGCGCCTTATCTTTCATTTTTAACTTATTATACTTGTAAATGCCTAGTATAGAGGATAATTGAAGTTGCATAACCATAGACATATTCATGGACAATTATTTAATTGCTGCATTTCTTCCTACTGCATCCCTCTCCATTCTTTTATTAAAAAAGAAAGAAATTATGCATTGGGAAAGAAAGGTAAATACAAGAGTGTTTAAGGAAAAAGAAGATAGTAGCCTAGAAGTACCACAAATCGCTGCCTAGAGTCTTCAGACTGAAGTAAGGATAAAACTCAGGTAGTCAGCAGTCTCTGTTGAGTATAGGAGAGACGTCATAAATTCAAGGAAGTTGGTGATAAAGGGATTGCTCTGTGGTTAAAAGAATTTGCTGTCCATGCAGAGAATCTAAATCTGGTTCCCAGCATTCACATGGTAACTAACAATTGTCTGTAACTCCTGTTCCAGGGTCTCTGAAACCTTCATCTGGCCTCCACAGACACTGTGCCCACTGAGTGCACATGTACACAAATACTCACACAAACATAAACAAGACATCTTTAAAAAGAGACTCAGGGAAGTCAAAAACCACCTTGATTAACAGAGAGGAGGATCCGACAGGAAAGCCTTAGAGAACTCTGGGGACCTGATGTTCCGCTGAGCACTGAGCGGTGGGTACACACAGGTGAGAAAAGCCCCAAGAATGGGAGAAGAATTGCACATCAGTGTTAGACTGGACAAGCTCCAGGACACTCAGTCCTAGAGAATGCAAAGAAAGAAACTATTGGCAACTGCAGATATCCTGTAAGAAACAACACAGTCTGTGTGGCTAGGGAGTAGAGGACTGGGGAGCAGGCTTGGAGCAAGAGTCGGGTGGAGGTATGTTCAAACTCTGGAAGGCTTGTCCAGAGATCAGCAGGGATAGAAACTCCACCCGCACCCGCACCTTTGCCCTACCAGAGGAGGTCACAGGGAGCTGGTAGCCAGGTTAAACTTCCTTTCTCCTTATAAGGTCATGTCCAGAATCATTTGGAACTCCTCTTTATGCAAATGAGGCATCCCCAGCACCCTGGCCTTGGGCCAATGATGTACACCCACTCACTCCACAGCCTCTTCCCATTCCACAAAGGTTTAAATAGCCTCTGTTCCCTGCAACTTAAAGGAGCTGTTTGAAGAAGCCTGCCTCTGAGAGTCAGTTTTTGTTGTGCTCACAGAAGCCTGAGGTCTCCATCATCCTCCAGCCATTCCTGCCTGTTCTCCTTCTCAGGCCACAGTCATGATCACAGGCACTCCTGCCACTAAGGGAAAGACAACTACTCATAGAACAATGAAGAAGCTTTAAGGTACACTGAACAAGGACGAAACTGAGAAGTGCTTCTGATGCTCAACACACATGGCAGAGATGCAGTAAAAGACTAACACCTTAACACTAGAAGACTACAGAATGGTCTCCGTCCCTACCATGCAGTGCCACATCACTAAAAAGACCAGTTTGCTACAATTTCCTTTAAAGAGAAAGTTACAAGACATTCTAAAAGTTAAAAGGGGGGAGGGGTTGGGAGATGGCTCACTTGGTAAAGCACTTACCTCACAAACATGGAGACCTGTGTTCATATCACCAACTCCTACATGGAAAAGCTGATTGCAGTAGTGCATACATGTAATTCCACATATGGCAAAGTGGGAGATAGGCAGGTCTCTGGAATCTGACTGGCAAGTTAGCCTGGCCTAGGAGGTGAGGTCCCAAGCCAGTGAGAGATCCTGTCTCAAACAAAAGGTAGAAGCCACCTATAGATCAAAGCCTGAGGTTGCTCTATGACCTCCACATGTGCACCGGACACTTACACACACACACACACATACACACACACACACACACACACACACACACACACACACACACACACACACTACAGTTTGAAGAGGTAAGCATCTGAGCAAGATCACCTGCGATGGCAATGGTGAAATTCACAGAAAATGAATAGCACACAGTGACACATGATGTGCTACACTCTCTGATAGAAAATGGTGCAAGAGCCAGCGCTGAGGGCGCACACAACCAACGCCAGCACTCAGGAGCCAGAGGCAAACTTAAGGATAACCTAGATTACACAGTGAGTTCAAAGCCAGCTAAATGGGCATAGCGAGATCATGTCTAAAAAAAATAAAGCAAAAAACAAACAAAAACTAAAAATGTAGCCTGGTAAGAGAGGACTTGTCTAGTCCTAAATTCAGTCCTCATCACAACACACGTATACATGGACACAGAGACACACGTAGACACACACAGACACACACACACACACAAATATAAACAACTTGCTGAGTCTATTTTGTGTTGTTTATATGTATATGTCTCTGGGCTGACCACTGGCACTAAAAATTAACAAAGGAACTCATCTTAGGGAAGATTTTCTCTCCCCCTCTCAGTCTCTATTCTGTGAAACAGGATACATTCCACAGACCTAAGGAAGCTAAACAAGAAGGAAGGCCTAATTGAGGGTGCTTGAATCTCACTTAGAAGGGGAAATAAAATAGTCATAGGAGGCAAATGGAGGAAGGGAACTGGGTGGGAGAGGAGTGGGGGCTGAGAGCATCTCTAGGATGTCTCATAGACCTGGGATGGGGGAGGTTCCCAGGAGTCTATGGAGGTGACCTTACCTGAGACTCATAGAACTGGTGATATGAAACCTGAAGAGGCCACCTCCTGTAGATAGACAGAATCTCTAGTGGAGGGATAAGGACACCAACCAACCCACAAAGCTTTCATCCCCAAATTTATCTTGTCTACAAGAAATGCAGGGACAAAGATGGAGTGGAGACTGAGGGAATGGCCAGGTAATAACTGGCCCAACTTGAAACCTATCCCACGGACAAGCACCAATCCCTGGTACTATTGATACTCTGTTATGCTTGCAGACAGGAGCCTAGCTTAACTGTCCTCTGAGAAGCTCTACCCAGCAGCTGTCAAAAACAGATGCAGAGACCCACAGCAAACATTGGATGGAGCTCCGGCCCCAAAAGGGAGAGGAACTTGACAGGAAGACCAACAGAGTCAATTAACTTGGACCCTTCAGGGCTCCCAGAGACTGAACCACCAACAAAAGTGGTAGCATGAGATGGACCTAGCCCCTCCCCCTGCATATATGCAGCAAACATACAGTTTCATCCTTGTGAGGGTCTCACAACAACTGGAGCGGTGGCCATCCCTGAATCTGTTGCCTCTTTATGGAGTTTCTTCCTCTAATTGGGCTGCCTTGCCTAGCCTCAGTGGGAGAGGATGTACCTAGTCCTGTAGAGACTTGATGCCCCAGGGTTGGGGGATACTCAGGGAGGGTCTCCACTCTCTCAGAGAAGAAGAGGAGGGCAGTGGGGGGACTGTTCAAGGAAGAAATGAGGGTTGGTTATCTGTATATAAAGTAAATTAATTAATTAATTGAGAAAAATGAAGAATTATATTCTCAGAAAACAAAACTTCAGATAATGTAGACTTTCTTTACAAAAACTAGTCTAAGTTCTCTTATGCAGAAACTGGCCAAATAGCCGAGAGTAGGTTATAGGAAGTGCTGGACTCTGAATAGAATATCTGTAGCACTTCCTCTAAGGCTTAAAGACCATTGCAGAAGTGAGAGTGGAAATAATATCAGAGGTAAGTAATGTTGAGGTGTACAGTGAAGAGACTTCTTCCAGACATGACATGGCAGTTTTAAACTCGCTGAAGCTGTGGCTACCTATATATGCCTGTAGAGATTTCATCCTGGATGAGTGTCTATGAGTCCCTACACTTCTCTTGGGGGGTTGGCATCTCTCAGGGTCTGTCTTATTGCTGTGAAGAGACATGATCATGACACACTTCCTCCAAAAAGACCACCTCATAATAGTGCCTCGTTCTATTGAGCTTATTGGGCCATTTTTATTCAAACTACCACAGAGTAAATTGGTAATTTCTGGAACTTTGGGGAAGAGTATCTTTTTTTTCAGTGAAATAGCCTGCCAATGCTTAGATAAGCAACTCTAAATTAATACAGTAGGTCACACATAGAGGGGGTTGTACAATTTCTAATGTACACAAAGCCTTCCATTTGATCCCCAGCATCAACAGAGAGAGAGAGAGAGAGAGAGAGAGAGAGAGAGAGAGAGAGGCACACAAGTTCTAGAGTAAAGAAAAGTAAATAAAATGCTCTGATTCACATAAAAAAGATTAAAACAGTATAACTGAAAGTTTGAAAGTTTTAACTTTAATTTTTCTTATTCTTAGTAGCCCTAAGAAAAAAATGGCTTGTTCCAAATAATAACAAGTCAAGGATGGTGGCACACACGTTTAATCCCAGCACTATGGTGACAGAGGCAGGCATACCTCTGTGAGTTCCAAGCCAGTTTGATGTGCATACTGAGTCCCAGGACATTCAGGGCCATGTAGAGAAACCCTGTCTCAAAAAACAAGTAACAACAACAACAACAACAATAAAAACAAAATACATAGAATAATGCTTTTATCTTTAGATTATGTGCCCTCACATGCATGTGTATATGTGCATATTTATGTATGATTCTCCATAAATATATTATAGCAAATGATGACAGGATATGATAGAGGAATGGCATTTTATCAGGTATTATACTGCCCATTAGTGTATATGTCTTTTACAAATTCTAGGACAATCATTTAAAAATAAAAGAGAAAGGTTTCCAAAATGTAACTGCTCTGCTAAGTGAAAAGAGGGGGCAAGCATAAGTCAAGCTCAATTCCAGTGAAAACCATAAAAGAAGAAAAAAGCATAGAAGGAGAAATAGGAACAAGAGCTGAAAGTAGCAGTGACATATGGAAGTTAATAATCCAATTATAGCAACTGCTGTGCATACTTATGGTTTAAATATACCAATCAAAAGATGGAGACTGTGCAAAAGAATTCTAATTGTACATAATGACATAGAAAGACAAGTATTATGTTTTTTCTCTTATATATGAAAGCCAAATCAAGTCAAAGTGAATGCAGAGAATGGTAATTACAAGACACAGAGAAGGGGAAATTGTATTTAATTAATGTGTGCTATATGCATGGGTTAAAATATACCATACAGAGCTTCACTAATATATACAATTTATACATGTTAGCAAATTAAACTAATTTTGAAAATATTTGTAATATCAGAAGTCAAAATAGTACATAAAGGTCAGCTGAACATAAAGGAATATATATGTGCCATGCTAATACTGATCAGAAGAACGCTATTAGAGACAAAAGGGAGTACAACATATTGATAATGGAGTCCATGCCCATGAAGAGATAACCTTTGAAAAGTGCATCCAACTATGTGAGAATAAACTCATGGAACTGCAAAGAGAAACGAATGAAGCCGCTATTGTAGCTGCAGATTTCAACACCTCCCTGTCAGAACTGGACAAAGACAGCAAGCAGAAAAACCTGTAAGAACAAAACTGAAATCAACAACCAATCTAACAACTGGATACAATCGTCCAGCGATGGCTGGTGCATCTGTTCCTCAAGCAAACGTGGGATATTCACAAGAGACTGAAACCCTTGGCTATTAAACAACTTCACAAATCTACCAGAATGGAAATCAAATAATGTCTACTCTCAGACTGCAAATAAATACCAAAAGATACTTGGAGATTCACAAATAGTTGAAAATTAAACAGTATCCTTCCATATAACTATTGGCCAAACAGAAATTTTAAAAATAGCTTAAACAAAAAAACAAAAACTCAGTGCTGGAGAGATGCCACAGTGGATGAGAGTACTTGCTTCTCTTGCAGAAGACCAGAGTTCTCTTCCCAGCACCCACACGGTGACTCACAACCATTTGTAACTCCAGCTCCACATACACACACACACACACACACACACACACCCCACTCACTCACACAGATATACACATAGATAATATTTATTAATAATATAAAATTTATATTATTTTAATGAACTATTGATTTATTATTTTATTAAAATAATAATAATTATTAAATACTGTAAAAGTAAACTAAAAACTTAACATCAAAACACGCAGAGCAGCAAAAACAGTGCGTGAATGTAGATGCATAGCACTGAACACAGACATAAGTTCAGAAATCTCACCCTGTCATAGAAACTGGAAGGAAAGAGTAAATGCATTTCAAAGAAAACATATGCAAAGGTAAAAAAAAATAGACATCCATGTCATTATAAATAAGAAAATATAGAAAATTGATGAAATGACACAGAAAACAAAAGCTAGCTCTTTGACGAGGTCAGTCAAATCGGTAATTCTCAAGCTGAGAACACAGAGGAGACATGGATTTCTAGTCTCAGACAGAGAGGATTCACATTATGAAAGATCCACCCAAAATTAACAGCATGATAAAAGAATATTATGCATTCTATACTTACAAGTGTGACAACACAGAAGAGCTGGACCAATTTTGGAGAAACATAATCTGTCAAAACGTATCCAATGTGCTGAGTAATACATTTGTTGTTGTTGCCTTTTTTGTTTTTCTCCAACTTAATAGAAAGTAGAGTAACCGGGAAGAGTGAACCTCAGCTGAGGAGTTGTCCAGAGACGACTAGCCTTTGGCCTTGCGATGTGAGATTATCTTGCCTGATGATTGATGTGGTGTGCCCCACACTTTGATTTTTAAATGTGACCCCACTGTGGGGAGCACTGTTCTTAGGACGGTGGGCCTGAGATGTACAAGAAAGCTAACTGAGCTTGAGCCAGGGGAAAAGGCAATAAGCACCATTTCTCTGTGGTTTCAGCTTCCATTCCTGTTTGTGTTCCTATCCTGACCTCCCTCAATAATGAACTGTGATCTGGAAGTGTAAACTGAAGCAAACCTTTCTCTTCCGTAGTGGCTTTTGGTCATGGAACATGAAATAAAACTCGAACACACAAGAAGAAATTCATAATCTTACTAAGTTCATTATATATTGATTTTTTAAGTCATCATTAAATAATAACCATTTTAAAATGGAAAGCACTAGACCCAAATTTGTTCTCTAGTGAATTATATACTAAAAATTTAAGAAAAAAACACACCAGTTTTCTATGACGTCTCACAGCCACAGAAACAGAATATTTTCCAATTTATCATTGAGTCTAGAATTATTCTAATATTAAAACAAGACAAGGTTGTGTAATTAAAGAAAAGTATAGATTAATTTCTTATGAACCATCTTCTATAAAATGTTAGCAAATTAAGTACAAATTTTTAAAAAGGAGGCCATGATTTTGAGAGGGTACATGAGAAGGACTGAAGAGAAAGTGGGAAGGGGAAATAATGTCATAATATTCTAATTTTTTTTAAAAAATTAAATGTTAACAAAAATATACCATGACCATGTGACTTTATTCTAGATATGCAAAGTTGGCTTAAGATTTAAAAATTGAATGTAATGACATCATATCACTATTAACAGACTAAAATTATACTAACAAACTAAAGAACAAAGCTGTATATGCATGTATCAATTGACTCAGAAAAGGCTTTTGATGAAAATCTAACAAGAGAAAAGAGAAAATAAAAGCTCACAGAAAACTAGTAATACCTTCTTAAGACTCATAATGCCATCTATTGGCTCAGCCGTTAGAGCGCCTACTGCTCTTGCAGGGGCAGGAGTTGGGGTCCCAGCGCCTACACAGGCAGCGCCTGCCAGGAAGTAAAGACGGAATGAAAAGGAACAAGAAGAAAGGACCACACAGGTGTGGGAAGGAAAGAAGTATGTTCCCTACTGTGATGCAGAGATGGCTTTATGGTATACAGTTGTTAAATGTTACCATGTTCTACGGTTTAAATGTGTGCAATTTATTGTGTGTCATTATACCTCAGTAGGGCTACTTAATTTTTTTAAGTATATGGATACTTTAAGGTGTATGTCTCATTTGAGTTCTCATTTTAAAGCTTCATCGTTTCATAATCTTTCAGAAAAGAACTCACAATGGCAAGAATCCACTAGACTTATCAAGGGCAAGAACAAAGTAAATATATAGTAGCTAACTAAAATTTGCATTTCAATATCATAAATTTAAGTAAGACCTTAGGTCTACTTAGCGGTTTATAGTTATGTCTGAGTACATAATCATTCAGATGATTATCCCTACACATCTACTGTCTTTAATGCCTCTAGTCTATGTTACCAGAGAAGCTGCACATATGTGTATGTGTGTATGGGACATACATGTGGTGACCGGAGCACAACTTCAAGTGTAAATCCTCAGATATCATCCACCTTTCTCTTGAGACGGGTTCTTTCCCTGACCTGGGCATCACCATGATTACAGTGTCTGGCCAGTGAGCCTCAGATATCTCCCTGGATCTACCTCCTTAGAGCAGGAGTTACAGATGTGGTCCTCCCTGCCAAGCTTTCAGTTTTATTTCATAGTCAGTTCTGATGGTTAAACTATGTTCTTTGTGCTTTTAAGACAAACCCTCTACTGACTGAGCCATTCTCTAGCCCAACACTTAAGAGCCAGAAAACATGGGTTTGCCCATATTTATGTAGGCTGTTTGACCAGTGGCTTCTCATTTTGTGACCCTGAAGAGTGGAAGATGTTGTGAGGTTCAGTTTTCTTGCCTGAGAAATGGACTAGCTAACACTTGCATCTTTAAACTGTTCCAATTCAGCAATGTGCAGGTCAAACAGTTTTTAAATGAAAAGCCCATGCATACTTACTGACATATAAGATATTGTTTATCTGAGTTGTAGAGACAACAGAAGTATGGGCTCCTGTTTAAAGTCTTTCTAATTGGTCTTAGCTAATACAGTAATTATTTATCTTCCTAAACTAAAAGTAGTTTAAGGATTCCTGTTTTGAGGTGTCTCTTTGTATTAATTCAAATGTGAAGAAAATTGGTATTTGCCACTGACCCAGTTTGTCACATTGTCACAGGGAGACGTTAAACGGGTCTTCCTTGGAGTATTTTCTGGAACTGTATAGCTGATATGAGTGTGTTATGTTTATATGACACCATGACAGGAAGGGTGACGAGATGAAAGCTGCATGATCCAGTTACCTTGGCATCAGTCACCCCAAGAAATAAGTCAGGGATGGTGTCACAGAACTTTCATTTGAACCATTAAACTGTCTGATGGGTTTTTCCCCATTTGAAAAGAATTTGAAAGAATTCCATTAATTTCATCATCTGAGTTACTCTCTCAGATATTCATTTCCTCGGTAATTTTCCCATTTGAGCAACATGGCTTTCACCAAGGGCACAAGACATGTCAGCACAAACACAAAGGTTTCTGCAAATAGAATTTGATAGTTAATCATAAGCCAAATATCTGAGGTGGAATGAAGATAGGTCAATCAAGGACTAAGCATCCAGGAAAAGACCATGGACAGGAAAAGAATAAAAGAATATATTCTTTACATTACAGCCGCACCTACCAACTAGCATGTGGGAAGAAGACAGGAATAGCTGATACTATATCATTAGAGGTGGAAATGTAAGACCAGAGACTGGATTGCCCAGAGGCCTAGGGTAGAATCAAAGAAAACTACAAACAAAAATTTCAATGAGGTGATTCCTAATGATGCTCTGCTATGCTCAGATCTATGCCTGGTCCAATTATCATCAGAGAGGTTTCCTCTGGCAGCTGACAGGAGCAGATGCAGAGACCCACAGCCAAATGGTAGACAGACAGAGAGAGCCCAGGTTGCTGTTCTCCATTGGGCCCCTGGACTCCAAGCTCAGGGAAGCCTGCAGAAATTGGGGAGGAGAAATTGTGGGAGTCAGGGGGCTCAGTGACACGGGGAGAGACCAGCCTATGGAATAAACTAAGTCAGTCTCATGGGGTCTCATAGAGACTAATGTGGCAATCACAGAGCCTGCATGGGCCTGTGCTAGGTCCTCTGCATATATGTTGTGGTTGTTGGCTTGGTGTTTTGGGGGGACTACTGACAGTGGGGATACAGATGTCTCTGATTTTTTTTTTTTTTTTTTTTGCCTTCTCTTGAGCCCCTTTTCCTCCTGCTTAGGTTGCCTCACCCAGCCTTGATGTGAAGGTTTGTTCCTGATCTCAATTGTATCTTTTTGGGTCATGTTCAGCTTATAGCCCTGGAAGCCCTGCTCTTTTCTGGGGGTGGGGGAAGAAAGGAGAGTGGGGAGACTAAGAGGAGTAGAGCAAAGAGAAACTGTGGTCAGGATATGTAATATGAGAGAAGAAGATATTTTGAAAAAGTAAGTAAAATATACTGTATAAAATTCTCATGAAAGAAAAGAAAATGAGAAATACAGTCACTAGAAACTATAGTTTATGCATGCTTTTACATTTTCAAATATCCTGAAGACTTGGAATTAGGCTTGTAACAGTTTTCTTTTACAAAGGAAAAACAAAAACTAAATAGTATTTGAATATGCATCAAACATAGACTAGCTCTTATGGGCACTGTCTTAACTTCATGGTTTCTGCCTGAGGCTATAGGGCTAAGTATTGACAGGATGAGCTAATATTTGACTAAGTTCTGCTGACTTGTAAGAACTTTTTCCTCTTACCATAAGAAGCCGAACACCTGTGTTGCAGGATTTTCCCTGTCCAATCACATTAGGGCAGAGGAAAGCCTGTGATTGGACAGGGAAAAGGGAGGAGGAGCTAAGAGTTGCAGAGGTAGGAGGTGAACCAGTCTAGTGGTAACCAGACACAAACAGTTATAAGATCACAAGGTTAGAATAACTGGGAGAATGCTTTTATCATTATCATTTAGCTCTGAAATTATTGTATTCGCATCTTGTAAATAATGATTTTATTGATACATAAATCTGATTGGTTAACTGTTAGCTTAAGAGTTTTAATTCTACTGAGTATTTGGGTATTGAGATGGCTGACCATGACCATGTGTGGGGTGTTGCGTGAAAGCGAGAGGAACTGGGGGCGGTCCGCCAGAGAGTTGGTGGGTTGAGAGAAGCAGGAGCGCAGAGAGTTGGTGGGTTCTTTTTTGTTTTGTTTTGTTTTGTTTGTTTTTCGAGACAGGGTTCCTCTGTGTAGCCCTGGCTGTCCTAGAATTCACTCTGTAGACCAGGCTGGCCTCGAATTCAGAAATCTGCCTGCCTCTACATCCCAAGTGCTGGGATTAAAGGCATGTACCACCACTGCCCGGCTGGTGGGTTCATTTATTAATATTTCCTGCAACAACCTTCAATAACCTAAGTTAAGGAATAATTACCAGAGCTGCCCAGGTGTAGACCTTGTTTGCTAAAGAAAGAATATTTTAACTGTTACCTGCCATATTTGGTCATACAATCATATCTAACTACAGTGGAAATTTGCGCTGGTGGGCAGGGGACTCAATGACCTCCCTCTACATTGTTTTTGGGAACCACTTGGACTACCCTAACCAGTGACGCTAAAGAAGGGCTTCTAAGGACTGGTACATGGGGGGTGTTAATTTATGGTTCTTGTGGGGAGTACTATCTGCCCAAGGGGGGATAAATCTTAAAAATCTCTCTCTCTTCTCTCTCTCTCTCTCTCTCTCTCTCTCTCTCTCTCTCTCTCTCTCTCTCTGTGTGTGTCTTATGTATAATTTTATGCAAATATAAAATAATATTATTCCTTCAGGTTTTATCAAACAAAATCATCAGGATCCCAGGCCCAGTAAATTTATATGTACATCACATCTCCTGCATCTATGGCTCAGAGAACATTATAGAAAAGGGTGAAAAGATTGTAAAAGTCAGAATACCAAGAAATCTGTTAATGAAACAGCCTTTCCAAGAAGAGACTGAACAGACAAGACTAGAACAATAGCAATATCAGTGGACATGTTAGCAAGGAAGGAGGGGAACTTGAAGGGGTCTCACCCACAGAAAAAGAACTACAGCTAATGACTGCAGTGGGTGAGTTAGTCTCTCCAGGGATGATCCCCCTTATTTGTTGCTAAGTGTAGAGCACTCAGTTCTGAAACCATACATGTACAATATATACACACCTATGTGTGTATACATATATATATATGTATGTAACAATGATAACCAAAGCTAAGGAGATTATTAACTTCAAAATGGGGGACATGGAAGGACATAGCTGGGAGATGAAAAGAGGAAAGAAAAGAGGGAAAGCGACAAAATTCTATTCAATTTAAACCTTTAAAAATTAAATTTTAATCTGTTTTTATTTTAAACAAATATGTGTATTAATTTAATAAATATTGACAAGACTGCTACTTGTCAAACTGCAAATAAAAATAGTAAATGACAAAAACCTATAATAATCATTAAAATGGACCAAGCCAGAACACATCAATAAACTCACTAATGCCCCAATTAAACTAAGCAGCAAACTATGTGCTCATTATTGAAAGAGGTCTTCAGAGCAAGGTGGTTAAGCACTATTGTTCTGTTGCTGAAGGGCTGCTCTGCTGTGTCTCAGAGAGATGCAGATGTCTGTGATCCCTGGGAAAGTTACTGAACCCCTCTCTCAAGGTGGATTTCTTCATCACTAGCACACAGCAAGAATAACAGTATCAGTCTCTCAGCATGTTGTCAAAATTCCTTTGCTAGTATAAATAAAACAGCTGAAAAGGTCATAACTGATGAATGGTCTGTGTGTTCTATGTGTTGTAATAAACAACTTAGCAGTGTAAATCTACATAAAAAGACTTTGAAGATCTTAGAATGGAAACAATACCATTTTTCTTTAAACATCACAGCCATCACCATTTTTTTAAATTTGGTACACATTCTGTTTCCATTGCCTGTGACTATAGACCTCACCAAAGCTCAGTTCTTTCACTCGTTTTCCTGAATCTATAAGTATAATGGTATTGAATGTAGATTGAAATAATAAGAGTGAGGTAAAATAAAGGCCATGGTCTTCCTCCACATACAAAGTGCTAGCCCACTAAAACTTAGCTTTTTAGACTAGACTTTTGCTTTGCTTTAGAAATAGTCTACACCCATCACACAAACTGCCAATAGTTTGAATTTGTGTTTACAGATCTTTGCAATAAGAAGGTATCTTCTCTATTTGTTTATGGGAAATGGTTAATGAAGGGCTGGAGCTGACAATTTGTGAGAGATGTGTGTATATCTGTCCCACTTTCAGATTCAGGGGTGATGCTTAAAATTAGCCAGCGTACTGTTCGTTGAGCAATATCTGGGGAGTCTCCAAGCATCTACCCAATCAGTCTTCTTATCCCTACTCCCATACGTCTCTGCTCCCACCTGCCCACTTCCATGTTGCGTATCCACACCCACACCCATTAATCTATGTTTTTATATGTCTGCTCACCATACCTACATCCAGCAGGCAAAACCAACATCCAGCTGTATATATTTATACCTACCTCTTAACTTGGTATCTGGACATCACTCCATCAATGTTGGCAAATACTGGAAAATTCTTGTTCTTTGGTCATAGGTTTCTTTTGCTTTACTTCACTTTTCCTAGAGTGGTAGTTGCTGAGCATCCCCCCTTGAACTGGAAGAAGGATGTTAAACAAAAGGAAATAAGGAAGTGAATATTAACTTCATAAATGCAATAAAAATCAAATGGCACTTTTTTTTTTAACTTTTTAAGTAAGGTGATCAGACCTAGGTACTTGGGGTTACAAGGTATCTTTCTTACACTTTCTATTTCTTTTTCTAATGAATTAAGTTATGTATTTATTTACTTACTTCCCTTCCTGGTCCCTTCCTCAGAGAGTCCCTCCCCTGACCCCATCTCTTCTCCTTTGAGAGGATACTGCCCCTGGATATCTACCGCTGGGAGCTCTCAGAGTCTGAGCCACCAACCAAAGAACATACACCAGCTGACAGGTACCTCAATCTTCATGGCTGCCTTGTATGGCCTCTGTAGGAGAGATGTGTCTAATCTGGCACCTTTCTTAGAAAGGAACTTAAGGTTTCTTTGCAGGTCTCTATCCAGTTCTGGAATTCTAGCCTTAGCCTTCTTTACACTCTCTTAGAGTTATATTTAAATTCAAACCCATAGCATCAATCTGTGGGCCTCAAGGGTTACACTCACTTTTTTCTCATTATTAACTCACTTAGGATCACTATTGTTTATCTTACTGTGTTGGAAATATTCTATTGCTTCTGCCAAATCTGGACCTCAGGAAACTTACTCAAGGAAATTGCACAGACACTTTCCACAGGACTTTGACTCCTGGGGCCTGGGATAATATGTGAAAGATGATTACTTGGGATCATTCTGCTCTGAACCACTGTAGTATGTCTGATTGTTGCTAACACCCTCCACTTTCTTTCAAACCACAGCAGAGTCATTTCCACAGAATCCAACCAAACAAGATGTTGCATTCTTGTGTTCTTTTGTCCTGCCTTGGGGATAAATTTTAGTTACATAAAAATATTTATTTTTATAGCATCATGCACTTTCTATTTTCTATAAAGTTATTTAACACTTAAAGTTGTTTAAAATTTAATATTATGAATCTTCAAAGAGTTCCCCTTCATTTTCTGCTTCATTTTTTTACATAAGACAGTACTTCTAGAGATATGAGCAAACCATAAGAGACAGAAATGCAATAACTCCCAAGAACTGTAATCACTTGCAATAAAAATCTCAACTATTGACCATGGCTGCCTTTATTTACTTTCTTGTATGACAAAGGCAGAAAGCTCTTTAGATAATTACATAACATATTCTTTATAGGTAGTTGTAGAGTCAAGAGAAGAGTTATGAAGAGTTTGCGCTGAAAAAAAAAAAAATGGAGTTAGGTCCAGGAATGTCTAGTGTAGAATGTGACCTGACACCTGTATCATCAGGGTGTAGTTAAAGAGACAAGAATAACTATAGGAGTTAGACAACCAGCCAAAATAAGAAAGAGGAAAAGAGTGAGAGTGGGGGAGGCGAAGAGAGAAGAGGAGGGAAGTGGGGGGGAAGAGAGACTCGCTTTATATATTCCATATGTAATTTCACCTTTTTCTCTTCAGCTTGTGAAATGAGTGAGCATATATATCTCAGGGGGGACATAAAAGCTGAGTCTTTTGACTTTCCATTTTAAAAATTGGCACTGGAGGATTAAATTAAGATCTAATCGGGAATGTGAGCCAGCATAAAGATTCATTAAATGCTGTAATTCAACAATGACTTTGAGTAGTTGGGAAATCTTAAAACCCCTCCTCAGTATCTACCTTTTCTGGACACATTCTGCTGCTATCACATTCATGGTTTTGCCCCTTTCTAAACTTTCTCAATATTTCACGACTTCTAACTTCCATAACTTTGTAAGAGGATAATTAATCATTATGAGTGTGAAATCAATATGTTATTGCACTTCCTCCAAAAAAAGAAATGTCACACCGAGCATTCTAAATGAAAGAACTGGTCCGGAGCCCATACTCTTCCAAAAGGAGGATTCGTTCAAATATATCTGTTAATCTTTCTCACAAAAACAAATTTTATAAGAGTTGGCTGAGGACAGACAGATAATATAACATGGAAATCCCCTATACTATCACAGAAATTCTCTAGAGCATGCTTTCTGTTAATTTATGACTTTGCGCCTTCCACGAGAACTATTGGGAGGAAATTCTTCTAAGCATACTTACTCTTTTGAATTTAAGTTCGTAAATCAAACAATGTATTCCTGGAAAAAATTATGGATAATATATGGATAATATACATTATTTCAAATAATTACTAGATCCTCTTTAACTTCAAAGGGTAAAAAATAACAAGTAGTGAGTAAGGGGTGTTTAATCAGAAAAAATAAATCTGTGAAAATATTCTTAAAATGGTATAGCAAAACAGACAGTCAAAAGAAATTAGTTAGCTAGTTAAAGGTCAACTGAGAAAAGGCAAAAGCAGCAAGCAAACTTAGAACAAGGGGTCTAGAGAGATAGATATGCTTTTACATAGTATTTGGTACCTTACACATCAAGAGAGATGGTTGACATTGAGAGTTAATATATATTAAATGAGTGGGATGGCTCAGTGGTTAAGAGAACCCAACCTCCTGCAATGCTAACTTTAAGAGACCTAAATACTTTCTTCAGGCCTCTGTAGGCATTTGCATTCATGTATACATACACACAGAAAATACACACACACACACACACACACACACACACACACACACACACACACATGCTCAAGCACAAACACTAAAATGAATCTTTCTTAAAATGTGTAATATAATAAGAACTTTTAGTGAGAGACTAGTAGACTTTATGTACCAGACACCTGGGAGGTGAGAGACTCTCAGGACTCAAAAGGAGGGACCTTAGATGTAATGCCTTACAGTGGGGAGAGGGGACTTGTAGAGTCCACCTCCAGTAGAAAGACAGGGCATCAAGTGGAGGGATGGGGTTGCCATCCCACAGTCAAAAACACTGACCCAGAATTGTTTCTGTCTAAAAGAACTGCAGGGACAAAAATGGAGAAGAGCCTGAGGAAAAGGAGGTCCAGTGACAGGCCCAAATTGGGATACACCTCAGGGAGAGGTCCCAAGGCCTGACACTAATAGTGATGCTACGGTGTGCTTACAAACAGGGGCCTATCATAACTGCCCTCCAAAAGGCCAACAAGCAGCTGAGTCAGATGCAGATATTTATACCTAACCAATGGGCAGAAACTGCTGACACCTGTGGTTGAATTAGGGAAAAGCTGGAAGAAGCTGAGGAGGAGGGTAACCCTATAGGAACTAACCTGGACCCCAGGATCTTTCAGACACTGAGCCACCAACCAGGTAGCACATATGAGGTCCCAACACATACACAGCAGAGGACTGCCAGATCTGGACTTAGTCAGACTCAGTCAAATCTGGTGGAGTGGGAGGGTGGGGACATCCTCATGGAGACAGGGTGGGGGAGGTTTGGGATATGGAACAGTCGGAGGACTGGGATAGGGATAAAATGTAGACTGTAAATAAGATTAAAGAATAAAAAAAAAAAATTCCAAAGTAAAACCTTCAAAAGGCGACAAACAGACTCATAATGTTATCAAATGATTATTTAAAAGGAAAAAACATGTATGACAACTTAAAATACTGCTGTCTAAGATCTATGCTAACTGTATGTAATAAACAATGCATGGACCCACCATAGTAAATTCAAAAAATATCAATCCTCTAGAGTATAAGAAGTGATGAGGATAGATCTTGTCTGTTTCCATCATCTTCTATTGGTTTGTACTTTCAGTTTACATCCGGAATTGTCCAGTTTTACCTTAAGAGGGTGTTTTTTCCAAAAGTAGCTGGATTAAGCAAAGGACCAAGACTTTCAGAAGTAGGTTAACCCCAAAAATGGAAACAGTACATAAGTTGTATCAACCAGTATACTGGAGTCATCGAAGCTGTTATGTGAATCTGTCCTCTAGGCTAGGCATGATCACATACAGCCTCACAAATGGAGCCTCTTGTTTCATCTGGAGAGAGGAGGAAGTCCCATAAAGCCCCATCCAACCTGGGGAACATAGAAATGGTAAACAGTTGCTGAAAAGGGAAGATTTGCAGCATTTTATCTGCTAATAACTTCCCCCAACTTGGAGCCCTCAACCATGCTCATGTGAATAGCTTTAATAAATTTATTGTTTCATCAGATTAGACATAGGCAGAATCATTAATCTGTGGCTGCCCTCTCTATTTGAAGTGATAAGCTGCCAAGGAAAAGTAACACAGCAATCAGACTTTTCTTCATAATATATTTTATTTTAATTATATATAAAAGATTATATCCACATCAACTCATCCTGTTTTCCTTCAAAATGAAAATCAAAAAACAAAAAAAGCAGGCCTCCCAGGAATATCTCAATAGGAAGAAAAGAGTCCCAAGCACAGGCAAAAGAGTCAGAGACACCCTATCCCTCACCACTACTCCCATTGTTGGGAGTCCCACAAGAATACCAAGCTATACAACCATAAGATCTATGCAGAGGACCTAGACCAGAGAGGGTCCATGTTTGCTGCTTCGGTCTTTGTGAGTCTGTATGAGCTCTACTTACTTGATTCTGTGGGCCACGTTCTCATGATGCCTTGACCCCCTCTGTCTCCTACAGGAAGCTCCCATCTTATGTGGGGTCCCCAGGCTCTGCCTAGTGTTTGGCTGTAGATCTCTGCCTCTACTCCCATAGGTTGCTGGATGATGCCCCTCTGATGACAACTGGGCGAGGCACCTGTGTATGAGTATGGCAGAATATCATTAGGAATCATTTCAGGAGCATGTTTTTGCCCTTCGTGTTTGGTTCAATCCTGAGTCATCACAGCTGTTTTATGGCTCGTTTCTCTAGTTTGAACATAATCAGCAGACATCTGAAAAGCTTTATGTAGTCATGAGGTTATATTTCAGTGGAGTACCACTTACACAGTATATTTGAGGCTTGACTGCCAGACTGAAAGAACAACAAAATAAAAATAATTTTTAGGTAATATGTTTAAATTCTTTCTTAAGTGAACTCATTGGGAATAAAAGCCAGATTTTTTTGCCTCCAAAATTAACTGTGTTCCTTTTAAACAATCGATGTGTTGGGGTTTTTTTAAGTTTAGTTTCTCTCTCTCTCTCTCTCTCTCTCTCTCTCTCTCTCTCTCTCTCTCTCTCTCTCTCGTGGTTTGTAAGAAAATCAGTCTCTGAGCTGCCCTTCCTCTAATCACTGGCTATCCTGGCAATGTCAGGCTGGAATCTAAGAGAGTAAATCTAGCCAAGTCTCCTACTAATGATGAATATAGATCCTGAACTGACCATCTTTTATAACCAGGCACATGAAATCAAGCTTCCTTCCTTAAACCATTTAAGCTCTTCCTGTTGGGCTTTTAAAAGGATGAGGATCACCTAGAATCCACAGGACACAGGGACCAAGGACACCTGAGACAGGAGCCTTCCAGTTTATGCCTGTGGTTTGTGCCACACGACTCCATGCCCAAATAGCGCAGGGAAAGAGCTACACTCCCAGGGGTGTAGACAAGCCTGTGGGGGTAGGGGGTAGAAGGCCAGCACCTCTGCTTAGGGGATCCACCCAGAAACCTCAGAACACAGGGACTGAAGAGTGGCCTTCCAGTTTCCTTCTTTGGACAAGGAGCTGATCCTGTGACACAGGGCTCCATACTCAGTGCCAGGAGAGAGCTGGTCTCCCAGGAGTGCAGCATACCTTTGAGCACAGGAAGACCAACACTTCTGTTCAAATTCCTCAATCAAGAGGGACCCTCAGTCCAGCGGTTACTGTTATGTGAAACTTGGGCGTTCTGAAATTTGGGCTAATATCCGCTTATCAGTGAGTACATACCATGTTCCTTCTTTTGTGACTGAGTTACCTCACTCAGGATGATATTTTCAAGTTCCATCCATTTGCCTGCAAATTTCATTAAGTCATTGTTTTTTATAGCTGAGTAGTACTCCATTGTGTAAATGTATCACATTTTCTGTATCCATTCCTCTGATGACGGACATCTGGGTTGTTTCCAGCTTCTGGCTATTATAAATATGGCTGCTATGAACATGGTGGAGCATGTGTCTTTATTACATGTTGGAGCATCTTCTGGGTATATGCCCAGGAGAGGTATAGCTGGGTCCTCAGGTAGTATTATGTCCATTTTTCTGAGGGTCAGCCAAACTGATTTCCAGAGTGGTTGTACCAATTTGCAATCCCACCAACAGTGAAGAAGTGTTCCTCTTTCTCCACATCCTCGCCAGCATCTTCTGTCACCTGAGTTTTTGATCTTGGCCATTCTGACTGGTGGGAGGTGGAATCTCAGACTTGTTTTGATTTGCATTTCCCTGATGACTAGGGATGTTGAGCATTTCTTTAGGTGCTTCTCAGCCCTGAGAATTTCCTCAGTTGAGAATTCTCTGCTTAGCTCTGTTCCCCATTTTTTGATGGGGTTATTTGGTTTTTTGGAGTCTAACTT
>CM052704.1:102923245-102954191 GCA_028551405.1 Uromys caudimaculatus
CTATGTGCCCAGTGATTGGCTCTTTTATTCATTAGGGGATTGGTTCACAAGTCACAGGTGTAACTCACTCCTTGTCTGAAGCTCCTCACAGGAGGGCAGAATTAGCAGATTACAATCAGCCCCAGGGCTATCCACAACACAAAACCACTGGGGTGTTTTGGCAAAAAGGACCCCTTCTGTGGACTCATCTTCCTGCTTCCCCCACCAAGGTCCTTACCCCCTATATTTCCTTAGTTGCTAGGCTTATTCTTTTAGGGCAAGAACAAAGCTGACAGTTTTCAGCAAGGATCCTGATAAGCTGATTTTACCCTATTCCTGAGAACAGCTACACTGGCTTATGCAAACTACGGATGATGGCCTGTAGCTTGTTCGTCCTTTCCAGGAGTCATTGATACTCACTCTCCTGCTGATAGATTACTCCAATTGGCTAAGATACATCCTTTCATTTTTCCAAAGATCACATCTCCCCAAACATTGACAGAGGCATGCCTGGCATTTATAGATGGCTCTTCAAATGAAGTCGCAGCCTAAGTGGTCAATGGGCAAGTCACCACTGTTCAGTCCCCCTTTTGTTCCGTGAAACTTGTAGAACTTTTTGCAGTGTTGGAAGTTTTTCAAAAATTGGCAAACTGCCCCTTTAATTTATATACCAATAGTGCTTATATTGCCCAGTCCGCCCCTCTTCTTGAGATGATCCCTTATATTAAGCCCTCTCCCCATGCTGTCCCTCTATTTTCTCAACTTCAAAGATTAATCATCTCTAGATGACATCCTTTCCATATTGGACACCTTCGTGCCCACTCAGACCTTCCTGGTCCTCTTTCCGAGGGAAATGCTTGTGCCGACACTGCCACCCGCCTGGCCTTCCCCGTTTCTATAGACTCTGTCGAACAAGCTCAGTTCGACATCTGGGCTTAAATCACTTAAATGCTCAGACACTTCAACACCTCTTTAAAATTACCCGAGAACAAGCACGTCAGATTGTTAAACAGTGCCCAGCTTGTGTCACGTTGTTGCCTAACCTTCATTTGTGGGTCAACCCCAGGGGCCTGATCCCAAATGATATATGGCAGATGGATGTCACCCATGTGCCTGAATTTGGAAATCTTAAATATCCTCATGTGGGAATAGACACCTTTAGTGGATTTATTTTTGCCAGCCTACACACTGGAGAAGCCTCAAAAAATGTTATAGCCCATGTCTTAAATTGCCTTTCAGTTATGGGTAAACCTAAGGTTATTAAAACAGACAATGGTTCAGGCTATACAGAAAAAAATTTTCAAGAGTTCTGCTGCCAGCTACAGATTAAACATGTTACTGGAATCCCTTACAACCCTCAGGGTCGGGTCAAGGCACTGTTGAGCGTGTGCATCAAACTTTTAGAAAAACCCTCCACAAGTTGAAAAAGGGTGACTTATACCCCATAAAAGGGTCTCCCAAAAATATTCTCCACCATGCTTTGTTTGTCCTCGATTTCTTGAATCTAGATACCCATGGAAGATCCACTGCTGATCGCTCTGGCACCCTGTAACAAATAAAAACTAAGCCACAGCTTTGTGGAAAGACCCTCTTCTAAATGGAACGGTCCCGACCCAGTTCTCATCTGGGGCAGGGGGCAGTGTGTCTATTCGACACCAAGGAGGGTGCTGCTAGATGGCTACGAGAAAGGCTGGTAAAATATATTGATGCCCCCCAGAAAAGTGGCCCACCCCCAGAGATATTAGAAAATTATGAAATTCAGGGAAAGGAGTTTCCCCGAGATCCCTTTTCTTTTCCTTTCACAGGTCACAAAAAATGAGTCATTCACTGTCAAGAATTCTAGTTTTGTTGATGTCCTTGTTGCCCAGGATTGCAGAAGGAGCTAATCTTCACCAATCCCTCAATCATACCTGGCTGGTAATAAATGGAGAGGGTGACATCGTGTGGAGCACGTCTAAAATTACATACCCCAACTCCTGGTGACCTAGTCTTTATCCTGATCTTTGCAAGCTGACCATGGGCACTCCAGCCAACTGGGACCTGGAGGGATATGATGACCTCCAAAAAGCTCCCTCATCACCCTTCCCTCCTAAGAGGCATGGTCTTGATCCATGGGGTGGTTGTGGCACGAAAGATAGGAGTATACTGAGAACGCTTACCTTTAATGTTTGCCCCGGCTTCCATAGAGACCGCGCCTTAAATCCACGGTGCGGAGGCAAAGCCGAATACTACTGCAGTAACTGGGGCTGTGAGACTACAGGTGACACTTACTGGAATCCTTCTTCCTCCTGGGACTATATTAAGGTTACTGCTAACTATACACACCATAAATCTGGAAGCTCGGGCTGCACAAACATACAAGAGTGCTCAGGGTGGTGCCACCCACTACATATCCAATTTACAGATCCAGGGAGGAAGAATAATCTTTGGGCCAGTGGTGTTTCATGGGGTTTGAGGCTTTATAAAGAACGCTATGATGATGGTGTGATCTTTACTATAAAACTGCTGACATGCCAGCCTGGGGCTGATAAGCCAGCAGAACAGTTGGACCAAACCTCACCTTGAACCCCTCACATTCACTGAAAAAAACCTCCTAACCCTTCCCCAGCTGTTTCAGCTTCATCCCCCCTGCCATTTGCTACTCCCCTGCCTCTGAATGGAGTCTATGAGCCTAATACCCGATTTATCCTTGACATTGTTAATCAAACCTTTGTTGTGCTTAATCATTCTTGTCCTGAACTTACTCAGTCCTGCTGGTTGTGTCATCATTCTGACCTGCCCTTTTATGAAGGGATTGCAATAAGTGTGAATGTTTCAGAGACTCAGGACCCCTCCTTATGTAGGTGGAACCAACAGAAAGATGCCAGATTGATATTGAACACAGTCTCTGGTCAAGGATCATGTGTCAGCAACAAAATTCCCTCTACTCATGTCCATCTTTGTAATAAGATGCTCCCTATTCCCTCTTCTTCCATGTATCTCCTTCCTTCTAATGATACATTGAGGGCCTGTAGCTATGGCCTTACACCCTGCATTTATATTCCTAATTTAACAAATAATGTTACTGCCTTTTGTGTGCTTGTTCAGCTGATTCCCCATTTAACTTACTATACTGCAAATGAATTTTCTCAAATGAGGGACCCTGTTACTGATCATGCCCTACTTAGAACAAAACGAGAGGTTATAACAGCAGTTATCCTGTACGTCCTCCTCAGCCTTGGGGCTGCAGGTACTGGGACGGACAAAACCTTTCTAGTTCTCTCCAACAGACATTATACTGACCCCCAGCGTTCCATTAATAAGGACATAGAAAGGCTAGAAATTGGCATCACCAACTTGGAGAAGTCCCTTGTCTCGATATCTGAAGTGGTTCTCCAAAATCAGAGAGGACTTGACTTGCTCTTCTTTCAACATTTGACAACATTCAACATCCCTTCATGATAAAAGTCTTGGAAAGATCAGGAATTTAAGGCTCATACCTAAACACAGTAAAAACAATATACAGCAAACTAGTAGCAACATCAAACTAAATGGAGAGAAACATGAAGCATTCCCACTAAAGTCAGGGACTAGACAAGGCTGTCCACTCTCTTCCTATCTATTCAATATAGTACTTAAAGTTCTAGCTAGAACAATTAGACAACAAAAGGAGGTCAAAGGGATACAAATTGGTAAGGAAGAAATCAAAATATCACTATTTGCAGACCATATGATTGTATACTTAAGTGACCTGTAAAACTCCACCAGAGAACTGCTACAGCTGATAAACAACTTCAGCAAGGTGGCCGGATATAAAATTAACTCAAACAAATCAGAACTTCAAGTCTCTGAAGAAAGAAATCAAAGAAGACCTCAGAAGATGGAAAGATCTCCCAAGCTCATGGATTGGCAGGATTAACATAGTAAAAATGGCCATCTTGCTGAAAGCAATCTACAGATTCAATGCAATCCCCATCAAAATTCCAACTCAATTCTTCATAGACTTAGAAAAAGCAATTCTCAAATTCGTTTAGAATAACAAAAAACCCAGGATAGCAAAAACTATTCTCAACAATAAAAGAACTTCTGGGGGAATCAGCATCCATGACCTCAATCTGTACTACAAAGCAGTAGTGATAAAAACTGCACGGTACTGGTACAGCGACAGGCAGGTAGATAAATAGAATAGAATTGAAGACCCAGAAATGAACCCACACACCTATGGTCACTTGACCTTTGACAAAGGAGCTAAAACCATCCAGTGGGAAAAAAGACAGCATTTTCAACAAATGATGCTGGTTCAACTGGCGGTCTACATGTAGAAGAATGCAAATTGCTCCATTCCTATCTCCCTGTACAAAGCTCAAGTCCAAGTGAATCAAGGACCTCCACATAAAACCAGATACACTGAATCTAATAGAAGAGAAAGTGGGGAAAAGTCTCAAACACATGGGCATAGGTGAAAAGTTCCTGAACTGAACACCAATGGCTTATGCTCTAAGATCAAGAATGAAAAAATGGGACTTCATAAAATTGCAAAGATTCTGTAAGGCAAAGGACACTGTCAATAGGACAAAACAGCAACCAACAGATTAGGAAAAGATCTTAACCAATCCTACATCTGATAGAGGGCTAATATCCAATATATACAAAGAACTTAAGAAGTTAGACTCCAGAGAACCAAATAACCCTATCAAAAAATGGGGAACAGAGCTAAACAGAGAATTCTCAACTGAGGAAACTCAAAGGGCTTAGAAGCACTTAAAGAATGTTCAGCATCCTTAGTCATCAGAGAAATGCAAATCAAAACAACCCTTAGATTCCACCTCACACCAGTCAGAATGGCTAAGATTAAAACTCAGGTGACAGCAGAGGCTGGCAAGGATGTAGAGAAAGAGGAATACTCCTCCATTGCTGGTGGGATTGCAAGCTGGTACAACCACTCTGGAAATCAGTTTGGTGGACCCTCAGAAAATTGGACATAATACTACCTGAAGACCCATCTATACCACTCTTGGGTATATACCCAGAAGATGCTCCAAAATGTAATAAGGACACATGCGCCACTATGTTCATAGCAGCCATATTTATAATAGCCAGAAGCTGGAAACAACCCAGATGTCCCTCAACAGAGGAATGGATACAGAAAATGTGGTACATTTAGATAATGGAATACTACTTAGCTATTAAAAACAATGACTTAATGAAATTTGCAGGCAAATGGATGGAACTTGAAAATATCATCCTGAGTGAGGTAACTCAGTCACAAAAGAACAAACATGGTATGTACTCACTGATAAGTGGATATTAGCCCAAAAGTTCAGAAAACCTAAGATTCAACTCACAGCAACTGTTGGACTGAGCATGGGGTCCCAGGTGGAGGAGTTGGAGAAGAGAGTAAAGGAGCTGATGGAGTTTGCAGTCCCACGGGGAGGGAGTAACAGTTGGTCAGGTCCCCTGGTGCTCCCAGAGACTGGACCACCAACCAAAGAATGCATATGGAGGGACCCATGATGCTGGCCACATATGTGGCAGAGGAGGGCCTTGTTGGCCATCAGTGGGAGGAGAGGCCCTTGGGTCTGAGAGTGTTAGATGCCTCAGTATAGAGGAATGCCAAGGAGGGAAGTCAGTGGTGAGTGGGTAGGTGGGTAGGTGGGGGAATATCCTCATAGAGGCAGGGGGAGGTGGGATGGAATAGGGGGTTTCAAAGGGGACACCTGGAAAGGGGAAAATATTTGAAATGTAAATAAAGTATAAAAATAAAATTAAATAAATAAATAAATAAATAATAAAAGGATGAGGATAAAAGGTGTCTTTAAACATAAGGATCTCTTCAATCATGGGGAATGCCTTTAAATAGAAAGACCTCTGTAGAGATTCATCTATTTATTGTATAGTATAGATATTTAATTATTCAATAAAATGGTATAATCTTTTGGTGATTCTGGGTTCCATGAATAACTGGCTGTGATATTCTCAGCAAATGGTCTCATCCCTTTGTTTCCTCAGGTCTTTTGTCTACAAAACTGGAGGTGATAATTACTTTTTTGATTGGAAAAGCTAACTAGGATAGTTTTTTATAGTAATAAATTTTATCAAGTGCTCAAGAAAGGTTAGATATACAGAGGTAGACTTCATTGGTACTTGGTAGTATCAGAGGCAGCAAAACTCACAAAACAGAACAGCTCAAGATAAATTTGAATGACACATAAGATTCATGAACAATAATTTAATATTTAGCGTATCCGTACATATGCACACACATAGACCCTGCACATATGCAAAAACATACTGGCCACCCCCCCTAAAAAAAACAGTTTTCGAAATTAAAATAATCTTCTGTTTTCTCATCTTAAGTAAAATGTTCCACCTTATCATATGTAACTGTAACAACTCTGGGAATGTAAATAACTGCCTAACCTGTAGACCTTCTTTCAGAAATGCAGGTATGTTCCCTGATACTAAGAAATAACATTACATAGCTGGGCGGTGGTGGCGTATGCCTTTAATCCCAGCACTTGGGAGGCAGAGGCAGGCAGATTTCTGAGTTCGAGGCCAGCCTGGTCTAGAGTGAGTTCCAGGACAGCCAGGGCTACACAGAGAAACCCTGTCTCGAAACAAAACAAAACAAAACAAAACAAAACAAAACAAAAAACAAACAAAAAAAGAAATAACATTACAAAGGCAATGAATGTCATTGGTGGTTTTGTTTTGCTTTCTTTTGTTGTTTTTGCTTGGAAACATTATCAAATATCTCCTATGATAAAGCAAAGAAATAACCCCATGGTATTCCCTTCCCTCCTTCCAGTGTTTGTAAAGATATACTATTTCTTCCATATTGTTTAGGTTTTTCTTCTTTAAAAAAATCTCACATGTAGTCTACATTTAAATGAGCCTAAGTTTTATCCGTTCTGTTTGGTTTTACTTTGCTATTTTGTTGTTGATGTTTCTGTTTCTATAAACAGTCTTGCTTTATATTGTTTTCTGTGAGCATGGTTCCTGTGCTTCGGTTTTCCCTTTGTGGTCTGCATTTTACTGTCAAGCAAATCTTTTCGAAGGGGGATCAAATGTATTACACTCCCGTGCCTTCCCTAAGTGTTTGTTCCTGCCTTTACCCTCAGAAGACAACTTGGCTTCGGAGCAGTGCTTGAGTGCAGCCCGTGTTCTCCCAGCATGAGTTATAGCCATCGCAGTTCTGCCTTCTGGCACCAAGCTTGGCACAAGTCAAACCACAGGATTCCCTCCGTTCAAGCTCCTGATGCCTGGACTTGATCACAACCTCCCCTTTCAAGGAGGTTTGCCCGTGTTCTATTCCTTGAGTCTTCCTGTCCCAGAATATCTGCCAGTTCCTTCTACATTTATGTGACAAGATGATTATGTCTAGTATTACTTAGTCACACTTTCCTGGCCACAATACTGAATACATATTGCTTTATTATCTTTTGTTTATTGACTGTTATGGAGTAATCTAAGGCCAGTCTGTAACCTAACAGATATGGAAGAATGTTTACTTGGAACATGACATAAACTATCACATAGAATTATTTTTCTTTCAAGAAGTTATTTTCAATCATACCTTCATTGAATTATCTAATACAGGTACACAGTTTTCTTGTGTTGATTAGCTTTGGCCTTTTCCCATGTTCTAGAATAACAGGATTTACTTCAGTAGCTGCTTAATCTATGTTCCGATAATTACATTGAATCTGTTAATATTTCTATTTCAACCATCAAATTGTGTCAACTATTTCTAACTTGTTTCTTAATCATATAATAATATATTTTAGTTTTGGTTTTATTGGACAGGGTGTCATTCTGTAATTCAGCCTGACTTTGAACTCACTATGTAGCCCAGGTTTGCCTCAGATTCAGCCATTGTCCTGCCTCATCCACATGGCTGCTGGGATTACAGCTATGAGCCATGGTGTTCAGGAGCAATACTCTCTTCAGTCTCATGTTTTCCTGTTCTATTCATAATCTACACTTTTAATCTCTACTTACTATTTATTATTTGGTTTTTCAAGCTGTGTCATTGAATCATAGCTTCATTATTTCTTTCTATAAAAACAAATGTTTAAAAATACTTTTACATTTCATGTTATATTTTCTAAAACTAAGTTCTTTTTTATAAAAAATACTGTATTTATTATTTCATTTCTTCCTATCTTGATATGCTTAACCCAGGCAACTATGCTAAACCTGTTAATAACTCTAATAAATATTACCTTTTCTCTATAATTTCCTTTCATGTTATATAGAGCCTGATTGTGTTGCATATATTAAAGAGAAAAAGGGGGAAGAACAGAATGGGAGAGTAGCTGGGATTGCTCATATCCTTGTTAGGTAATGTGGACTCACCTACATTTTCTTTTGTTGTGGTTAATGGTGGTTATGGTGGTTGTGAGGGTGGTGGTGGTAATGGTGGTAGTAGTGGTAGACAGGGGGAGGGATCTATATAGCTCTGGTTGTCCTGGAAATCACTGTGTAGATCAGTCTGATCTTGAACTCATGGAGATCCACCTGCCTCTCCCTTCCAAGTTCTGGGACTGTGGCGGTTTGAATATGCTTGGCCCAGGGAGTGGCACTATTAGGAGGTGTGGCCCTACTGGAGTAGGTGTGGCCTTGTTGGATGACGTGTGTCACTGTGGGTATGGGCTTTAAGGCTCCCATTGTAGCTGCCTGGAGGCCAGTCTTCTCCTAGCAGCCTTCAGGTGAAGATGTAGAAGTCTCAGCTTCTCCTCCACCGTGCCTGCCGGGACGCTGCCATGCCCTTGTATTGATGATAATGGACTGAACCTCTGAACCTGTCAGCCAGCCCTAATTAAATAATGCCCTTATAAAAGTTGCCTTGGTCATGGTGACTGTTCACAGCAGTAAAACCCTAACTAAGACAGGGACTAAAGATGTGCGTTATCACACTCAACTCTCTCACACACTTTCTGGAAATACCTTGTAACCAAGTTCTTCATTCTTGATGAATGCATCTATTCTTTTTATGGAGAGAAGAGGATTTAGGCATGGGTTTCAGAGTACTCCTCATTTTAACATGCATCTCACCAGGAAGAGTATATCTCTACAATTTTCACATAATATTTCACTCTTCTGTTCTCTCAGTAGCTATTTTCATCTCCGTATCTTCATCTTATCCCTTAGTAATACTTCTTATTGTTGTAGGGAAACCTTAGCTTGAATTATCAATGCACTTTACCTGTCTCCTTATTCTCTCCTACCCATCCATGTGTGTATGTCTATACAGATAGATATAGATGTATATATTCTGCCTTCTCTTGACTTCATCTGCTCACTGGTCTATAATCAAGAACTAGTTAAAATACAAAATTAAACAAAAGTATACCAAAATCAACATAAATTTCAAACCAAAGTTAGATTGCCACTCACTGGATGACTCTAATACCATCAGACATAGGTTTAATGAAGAAAGATGATGTATTCTGAGTCTAAAAGAATAGGCAGGTGGAAAGACTATAGATGACTCCAATCAAATTCAATTTTTAAAAAGTCACTGGAACTTTAGCTAGATATCTGGATTTTGGCAATGAAGTTGATCAATCAACATAATGTAAAGGGGCCATCAGTGCCAATTGAGACTAAATTATTGATATTTGTAACATCCAAGACAGCCTTATCAGGGATCTCATGACCTGAACAGAAACAATGAGAGTGAGATATGAAATAGGAAACACTCCATAAGTATCTAAGAGACTAAGTACAAGCACCAGGAACTGGGAAAATGGTCAGTCAGTTTTTGGGTTCAAGAAAAGAATCTTAGAAAAGGATAGTATGTACCAGCAGAACACAAGTCAAATCCCAAGTCATTGAAGTTCTCAGGCTATGTAGACAGAGCTGAGACAGGATAGGGATGACACTAAGTACCGGAGCTTTATTCCCCATTCTGGCGTGCTGTTCACTGCATTCAGTAAGTCACTCTGGAATTCTAATACTAATTTTACCACTCCATACTGAGAAAAAGAACGTTAGGAGAACTGTCGTGATGGCCATGTAACCTGACACTAGAAGTAGCATTGGCAGGAAAAAAAAAAAAAAAGAGACTCCGTTAAGACCCAGTTGCTAAGTTTGCACACAAGTTTTGCAAAGAATTATCACCAATTTCAAGGTCAATATCTTAGTTCACTAGAGGCACAAATAGATGGGTCTTAGAAACTATTTGAAAAGATTGCCATTCTCCCACAATTTACCCTGAGGTTTCTTCTAAGCACAAATGCAACCGTTCATCAGTACGTGTTTAAAGATGTCCATGTGGTCAGTACCATTATGGTCTGTCCAATCCCGTCATGGCTCCTGCCCCTCACATCCTTTAACAAATGGTAATTTTAGTAAATATTACTATCTGTTTAGTTTTCCTACCCTAAATATGTCATTCCAAGCATAAAAATAATAAAAGAAACAACAGACTATAATATTTTAAGTATGTATCTACCAAATATTTATTTTTGTTCATATATAAAACATTCTTTAAAAGGAAGAGACCTATATTCAAAAAGAAAATTGGCAAAAGAAAGGGCAACAAAGAATATATTCTTAAGATGATATATAAAATATAATCAAGGCGATCCTATTTGCACACAAGAAATTAGGCCATTTTGTAAAAGTAAATTCATAAGTAGCTGGTAGAAAATGTACATTTGTACATTTCTAGGAAATTATTTGAGGAGGTGCATAAAATATTTTAGAGTATAAATAGCCTTAAAACCATATATTGCCTTTTAATAATTTATTTGCTTAAATAAGATTTCAAAATTCTGTTCTATTAACATAAAAGTAGAAACCAATTAAAGTCAAAATGTAGTTTTTAAAATATTTGATGCCAGTTGTTGCAGTGGAATGACATATTAATTTCTCTTATAAACTGTCTAAGTTGTTTGGAAATTTTGCTGACCACACTCCTAAGTTGGATTTTCAAATAGTATGTCTACTTTGCATATAGACTATACAGATTCCTAGGGTAGAGCAAAATCATTCCAAAGAAGTTTCTGGAGCAGCTACTTAATTTATGAAAGGAATATATGCATATTTTCAAAATATGCATTGTATATTTGTTGTTCTCAAAAACTTTTTTAGAAACACACACAAACCTAAACTTTAGAAACCCTGTAAATTTCTTTTTGTTTTTCCTTAATATAAACATTTTTAGGAAATTTAATGAAGTGTATGTGTTTGTATTATTAATTGAGATTTAAAGTTTTCCCAGTTGTACTCATAGGAACAAAGTTTTATCATATGAATGTCCCCTACCATGGGAATCTGTACAGTCTATGTGCAAAGTAGACACACTATTAGACAATGCAACCTAGTAATGTGATCAGTAAAATTTCTAAACAATTTAGACAGTTTATAAGAGAAATTAATATGTCATTTGATTGCAACAATTGGCATAAAATATTTTTAAAAGTGCATTAATCCAGACACCTCAGAGCTCCCAGGGACTAAACCACCAACCAAAGAGCACACATGAGCTGGTCCATGGCTTGCGCTACATATGTAACAGAGGACTGCCTCATCTGCCATTAGTGAGAGGGGAGGCACTTGGTCCTGCGGAGGCTTGATGCCCCAGAGAAAGGGGTGTGCTAGAGGGGTGAGGCAGAAGTGAGTGGGTAGGTGGGGGTGCAGCCTCTTAGAGGCAAAGGGGAGGGGAAGGGTGTGGACGGTTCATGGAGGGGAGACCGAGAAGGGGGATAACATTCGAAATAGAAACAAATAAAATGATTAATTAAAAGGTGCATTAGTACTACTACATTAATACTACTGTATTAACATCATGACTGTTTACTTTATGTAATTAGGAATATGACAAAAGGCTTTTCCCATGAGTACAACTGTGAAAACTTTACATCCCCAATTAGTAATGCAAACATCACATTCATTAAATTGCCGAAAACTGTTTATGGAAGAATGAACAAGCACTTTTTTCTGAGATGAACTCTAGCAGTGATCAGACTTTCAAAACAGGCTTCAGACACCATAAATACACTTTTTAAATATTTGTGATTTTTATGTTATTGTTACTTAAAATAATTTTTAATTTTAAATATATTTTGATCATATTCTTCCCTCCTTCAAGTCCTTTCAGATCCTCTCCCCATCTCTACCTGCTCACTTTAAGTTCTCTCTCACAACACAAACAAAAACCCAATACAACAAACGCCCCCAAAACAAAAAACAAAATAAAATCCCCCCCCCAAAAAAAACAAGACAAAACCCCGAACTATAACCAAATAAAAGAATACTAAAAAAATTAAAAAATAAACGTGTGGCGTCCGTTATATGCTGAACCCAAGACACTCCCTGGGGTAGTCGGTCTATCCAGTGTTACTCCACTGGGGAAAAGTGATTCCCTCCCCTGGGGGCAAAGGAGAGTTCAGCTGTTAATCCTTGCTCTAGTGGTTAGGTTTTCGTTCATTCATTGATTCATATTTTTTAAAAAATATAACAAACTAAACTATAATAAGATAAACAATAACTATTACATCAGAGTTGCAAGACAAGCCAACAGAAGAAAAAGAGCCCAAGAAAATGCACAAGACTCAAAGACTCGCTAAACTGTTTCTCTTCAGATTGTATAAATCTTTTGCCTCTCAACATTAAATATCTTTAAAATGCTGTCTGTCGCTATTTAGTGTTTTTTAAATAACATTCAATTGAGGTGGCTAATTATATATACTATGCCAATGTTTTGAAATATCCTTTGTCAGTAAGGTTGTTAATATGAGGTCTCCGTTTAAGATTCCCGATTTTTTTCTCTGTCTTCTCTACATGAGGCTGTGGGATGCCATCACAGCTGGCCTACACAGTCCACTTTAAGGAACATTTGAACTTCAGAGAGTGATCAAAGCTTCCAAAATAAATAAGGTACATGAACGGCAGATAGTGTTCAATTGGGGATAATTCAAATTCTTTCAGTGTTTATCTTATAAGAAAATGTTTAAAGACAATATGGAAAGCAGCTGATTAAATGAATAGGATTTATGATAATGTGTATTTCATTAAAGTCTTAGTATTCTTTTCCTAAACTTCAAATGTGTCCTCTAAACCCAAAATGGAGCATTTCCTGTCTTTTTCAGCTTGGGATTTACAGTCAAATTTTCCTCTATTTTTCTCTCTAATGGAAAAATTATTAAACTGGAATGCACAGAGAGGCATTTTTAGCACAGAGGAAAACCAAAGATTACTGAGAAAAATGAATATATTTAATGTCCCAAATATTTTTATAACTATATGAAAAATCATTTTAAAACTTTGGAGAATTGTTATTTATATTAAATTTAATAAACTGGAAAACTGTATATTATATCTAGTCAGCCCATCTTATAATATTATAATGAGCCAAGAGAAAATTTATAAATAAGGCACATTTTTCAGTCGTAAGATCAGATACATAATAGAAATTTTCAAATTATAGAGACTTAAATATAACACACTTATTTTTCTCTCATGGAAAAGAAACTTAAAGAGACAAGCAGTGGTGACCTCCTGAGCGGATCATCATGGAGAATAACTCCATGCAGCTTTCTCCTACCCGTCCTTGGTGTACAGCTTGGACCTGCATTTCAAGAATGGCTATTCCAATGCTCTAGGCAGCAGCTTGAGGACAGAATGAGAAAAGCTAGACACCTTGTTCGGGAAGGAAACGGTCTGTAAATCCCATACAACAGCTCAAGTTCCCTCATGACCCAGAACTTCATAGTTGCCAATGCTTGAAGTAGAAAAATGCCCCCAAATACCAACATCCAACCATTAGGGCTTCCTGAGTGTGTTATATGACTGATAGAGCTTTTCATATGAAATTGAGATATAGAGCTGAAAACAGGGAAAATACACTGGATTCTCAAAGAGGGCCAACTTAATCACATAAATCCTTAAAAACAAAGAATATTCTCCGACTAAAAGGGAGAGAGAGAGAGAGAGAGAGAGAGAGAGAGAGAGAGAGAGAGAGAGAGAACTTAAGGGGAAGTAAGCATCCAAGCAGACTCAATGCCTGCACCTCTCCTGGTCCTTAACATAGAGAGCCATACTCCAGTAAGGATCAGAAAAAGATTCTAATTGTCCAATGTAGCTCTTGGCCTATTGCAGTCAGAAAATGTGAGTTTCAGCCCTACATTAAGAAAACCAGATTCTATTAACAACATGAAGGGAATGGAAGGGGCTGCATGCCACCAAAGGCACATAATTAGCAACTTGACTTCAGTTTTGCAAATCCCAATATACAAAAATTAAAAAATAAAAAAGCTAACCCAGAATGCCAACCCAGAAAATAATGTATTAGCATTATTATAGTGGCTGTTCTCAGTTACTACATATATGCTAATTCATTATATAAGCTGTTGAAAAATTAGTATACAAAAATAGAGAAATAATATACAGTAGAGGTCAGGATATGCAGCCTTTCTTATGTGTGGCAGATTATAACTGTGGGTTAATTTGTGGAAAAAAATAAGGGAGTATAAATTTGTTCAACTACTTGCCTTTCCACCATACAAGGGTAAGGGGAGAAAAGGGTTAGGCTTCATATATTTAGCATTGAACCAAATTAATGAATATAACTTCCAAAGAAGTTCAAAAATACTTATAGATGTTTCTGGAAAATCAAACCTTTCCAATTTCCCATTCAGTGTACTGAGCCTTTAAAACAATATGAGGAAAGGCAACAGAGGAAAAGACCGGTCTTGTGGTGCAATCTGAGCACACAATCCTTCTAAAGGCCCTCGGTGGTTCTCTAGGTATTTCTTTGGCTTACACACAAACACACTCGGGCTTTTTAAATTATCCAACATAATTTCCTACTACAACCTTCATTTCTTTTGTATTCCCACTGCATCTATTTATGTAATTATTAAACTATAACCAAAGGGATGAGCACAAACTTGTATGCAGGGCCATAGCTCTTAACTAATAAGAAAGAAATGAATTAGCTGTACTAGAATACACATGGTACTTGTTCACAAGAGCACAACAACTAGAAGTCAGAATGTCTGCAGATGGAACAGAGAACAACCTTAATTTAAAAAGCATATATACTAAGTTATTATATATATTATACATAATATATATATAATAACATTTAGCTATAACTATAGAAATAACAAATGAAAATGCAGAAAAGCTTGCCATGGTGCACGCCTGAAGTCCAACCTGGACTACAGAGAGAGACCTTGTTTCATGAAGCAAACAAAACCCCAGCATGTTGAGTGTGTAGCCAGATAAGCAGACTAGGACAATCAGTCAGTACTCCTCATACTCAATACTCTGTAAGGCTTGAGTAAGACTAAACTCATCAAATCTACAGTCCCCCCTTTGTTGGTGGAACCTCTCTCTTTCTTGTGTCTAAGAGAGAAGTCAAGGAGGGTATCTGAAACAGGAGGTGAGGTTTGGGAGAACTCAACATGAATGGAGGGGTCCTGGTTCTGACAGGAAAGTGGGGTAGACACTAAGCTAGGTTTGAACAGGGACGGAAGAGAATGGGATCTTGTTCTTTAGACTTCTTTTTCTATAAAAACTTTGATGAAGATTTCTAGAAAGGAAACATAAACACATTTTCTAATAAAATAATAAAAAACAGTCATAAACTAAACTTTTGCTAGTAAAGAATTCCTATTATTTCTTGACCTCACCAACTGATTTCACACTTTAAAACAAGTTGCAATTTCCATTTGAGATTGACTTCTTTCCAGGACCAAGCTGTAGATAGTCTTTATTGCATTAAACAACTTTGATTTTTTTCCAATTTAATTTATAAAATTGTTATCAATGATATGACACCGAAAAAAGTTTTCTGATTATTACCACCCTCACTCTCTTTAATCTCCTTTCCACTTCTAGGACTCCCTCACATACACACACAAGTCCATTCCTACATGTAAGACTTTGTTGCTGCTGTTTTCTTCTTATTGGGACCCACTGAACTTAACTAGGCTCATCTGTGTGTCCAGATTGGAAACCATCCATTGTAGCTCCCTCAGTACATACACCACTAAAGACATTGGTTGTCCCTCCTCCAGAATCCATCAGTAGCTAATAGTTCACAGGGAGGAGAGGAGTCCCAGAAGCCTTCCCTAATCTGTGATTAACTAGTGCTAACACTAGTCTTGTGTAGGCACATTGCAGGCAGCCATAGCTGTTTCAACGTCACAACAGCATCTCATGCCCAGAAGACAGCATTTTACAGCCTTCATCCCTGTTTTCTGACTCTTACATTCTTTCCACTTTTTGGGGGGGGTGTTCCCTGAGCACTAGAGGAGGTGGTATAAGGAGCTAAGGACTCAGCATCACTTACCCTCAGTATCTTCAAAGTCATGCATTTCTATATTCACCACCATTAACTGCAAAGAGAGGCTCCTCTGATTAAAGCTAGGAGTAGCATTTATCCATGGATATAAACTTAAGTAGAAAGTACCTTAATAGCATGGCAATTAAGCTAAAAAACAGAAGCAAGCACACCTCTAGAACCTAATACCTTTCAGTCAAAGGTTTTTTACTAGGTTTATAGTACCAGGTATAAATTTCACTCCTGAGGTACAGGCTTCAAATTGAATCAGAGTGGTTAGTTATTCCCATAGTAGTTATGCTACTAACAATTCTCTTCTGTCTTTTTAGGAAAACACATCAAGTCCAATATATGTTGCCCAGCCATTCTTGGTAATGGAACTAGACGGCCATGAAGTGTGATCCACCTACCAGGAGCCACACCACTGAAGAACACTGACTCTACCTCTCCCAACAGCGACCAACAGCCAGTTGCTTCTAGACTAGTCGTAGACTTTTTCCCTGCTTCTCGGCATCCAATGCTAAGACTTCGTCCTGCCTGAGCTTGTACAGATCTTGTGTATGCTGTCACAACAGCTGTGAATTAATACATGCTATTGTCCGGTTTTACCTTGAAAATAGTATTTCCTTGAAGTCAGCGGCCACATCTGACTCTTAAAATCATTCAGCCCCTTTTTCTTGAAGATCCTTGGCCTTGGGGAGAGGGATGTGATATGGGTGTCCCGTGTAAGGAGAGCAGTCCTCAGACTCTTATTCTCTGCTAATTGCAGTGGCCCATTTTTATTGGTTCATTTTCTTGGTGTTTCATTTCCCTGGATTTTTGTATATACTAGTGTTATTCCTCTATTATAAGTATCACTAGCAAGAGTATTGCCCATTTTATAAGCTACCTCTTCACTCAATTGATAGCTTTTTGTTTGCTTGTTTTGCTTTTGCTTTATAAAAGCATCTTGGGGGTGCTGGAGAGATAGTTCAGCAGTTAAAAGCACTGACTGCTCTTCCAGAGGTCCTGAACTCAATTCCCAGCAACCCCACGGTAGCTCACAACCATCTGTAATGGGATCTGAAGTCCTCTTCTGGTTTTAAGTAATTAAAAAGCCAGCATCTTGGTTTCAGGATGTCTCAGTTGTCCATTGCTAGTCTTACTTCCAATATTTCCAAGAGTCCTATTGAGGAAGTCATAACCTGCACCTGTATGCTGAAATGTACTCCTCACTCCTTCCTCTGGCAGTTTCAAGGTATCCAGTCTTATGTTGAGGTTTCTGATATATTTGGAGTTTGTTGTGTACAGCTTGATAAACAATGGCCTGCTTCTGTTCTAGTTTATGTTAATATCCAACTTTCCTAACACCACCAGCTGAAGATGCTATCTTTCTAAAATCAGGTAGCTGTAGGTAGGTAGATTGGTATTTGGATCCTCAGTTCTATGTTGATAATTTACATTTCAGCTTTGTGCCATGCTGGTTTTGTTACTACAGCTTTGTTATATAACTTGTAATATGGGACAAGAATGCCTCTCCTGTAGCAGAATTTTCCCCCAATTAATTTAAATATTAGTATGATAAGAAGCCTGTGATTGGGCAGTGGAAAAGGGAGGCAGAGTTAAGAGTTTCAGAGACAGAAGGACGGAAAATGGAGGAAAGAAGGAAGATGAGAGAGGAGGAAGATGATCCAGATTCCATGTAGCTTTCAAAAGGATAGGATAATTGGGATAACTTGTCTAATCTAGGTGGGCAGCTTGTATCATTATCAATTGGCTCTGCAATTATTGTGTGGGCGTCTTGTGAATTGAGAATTTATTGAGATATAAATCTGACTGATTAATTATAAGCTTCTAGAGTCTTCATTTACTGGATTAAGGGATTTGTAACAACTAGCCACAGGGGGTAGATGGCTGAGAAGAGACAAGTGGCTTGGAGGCATGAGAACTGGAGCTGGGAAGACCACTATCAGGGGCTAGCCTAGCCACAGGCAGAGAGTAGCTGGGGATAGCGCGGGATCTTGCCTTTTTTTATTCAGGATTGTTTTGGCTATGCTTGATCTTTTCTACTTATTAGTAAATTTTAAGTTTTTCTCTGTGTCCATGAAAAAGGTCCTGGAATTTTTATTGAGGTTGCACTGAAGTTGTATATTGACCTTGGCGTAATGGTCATTTTTACAATATTAATTGTTCTGACCCATGAGCATGGATGGTCTTTCTATCACCAAGGGTCTTCATCTAGTTCTTTCTTAAGCGTTCTTAAAGTATTTTAAAAATCTAAAGAAAATGAATAAAATTCTGCATTGTTACCAAAATTAAACCAAAATGAAATAAATAATCTAAGCAGACCTATAACTATCAATGAGATTAAAGCAATAATAAAATATCTCCCAACTTAGAAAAAAAAAACAAGATTAATTTAGAGTAGAATTCTACCAGAACATTAAATAAATTACACTGGTCCTACTAAGATCATTCCATAAAACAGAAAAGGAAGGAACAATTTTAAAAACCAGTACCTAGTACCAGCCTGTTAACAAAATGCATTAACAATGCAATTTAAAAAAACAAAATTACAAATAGATCTCCCTGACAAACATAGATGCAAAATAAATCCTTAATAAAATATTTGCAAACCATATTTAAGGTCATATCAAAAATACCATTCATCAAGACCAAGTTGGCTCCATTCCAGAGACACAGGGATGGTTTAACAGATGTAAATCAGTAAATGTAATTCATCACATCAATATACTCAAGTACAGAAATCAAAACATCATCCCAACAGACACTAAAGGGGCCTTTGATAAAAATCACTGGCGAGGAGGAGGAGGAAAAGGACAAAGAGGAGAGGGAGGAAGAGAAGGAGGAGAAATAGGTAAACCACCAAAATGCTAGTCTGTTTCTTGGTGGCTCCATACATGAAGATTTCATCATTGTTAGCAGCCTGTTTCATCTCCAAATACATTTTCTTTTTCAATAAATCTGTGTTGTCCTGGATGTTGGCATTTCTTACAATTTATTTGGCTGAAGTGCCTCAGAGTTTCTAACTGAGTTTTACAGTCTTTGTTTCATCTCCCTTGGCCTGCTTTTATGCATTTTCAAGATTAATGTTAAGAACATTGGAATTTTAAAAGAAAGATTTGTGGTGGATGAAAATACAGCTTTGGGTGAAGGATGGAGTATTTCAAACATGAAATACATAAATAAATTTAAAACCTTTGTTTAAATTTGTTTTCCATTGTATTTATTTACTGTTACAAATCCTTTGCCGAAGGAGGTTTAAATACAAACATATTTGCAGTAAGATGTTTTTTTAAAGAACATGTGTGCAAGCCCTCTCCAAATCTATGCAATAAGCCCTAGGCCCAGAATCAGCAAATTTCTCTTAAGTTTGGCAGGTTACAAAACTGATTTTTATGGTAGAGCTCAGCAGAATGACAAACTCTGTTGTGTTAAGCAGGTTTATCACTCAGGTTCCATGCAAATCAACCATCATGGACATCAGAAGGGAGGGAGGAAGGAAGGAAGGAAGGAAGGAAGGAAGGAAGGAAGGAAGGAAGGAAGGAAGGAAGGAAGGAAGCAAGCAAGCTACTCAAGCTACTCTGACAACCACAAGCAAGTCAGATGAAATCCACCCATAGCGGCGCCTCTGTGACCCCATAGCTGCAGTATCAAAGTCCTTTCTGCAGTATGTTGAAGTTCATGCTGGCAGTGGTTTCAGTTAGCTACATTTTATTAAGCTGTTGCCAAACCTAAATTTATTACTTTTTAACTTATTGAGTTCCTAACATACCACAGCTTAGAATCAGAGGACATCCAACTGACCATCATTAGGGGAAGAGAGATAATTGAATATAAAATCATGAGTGTTGAGGATGGAGGGTGTGACGTCTCCACATTATATTAGATTTAATTTTATGGATGAGCTATAGATAGATAGCTTCTAACCCAATGAAAGCTTTATGTGTGCTGTTTAGAACAAAATTAATGCCTGATTAAAATTGAATTTATGTAGCTCAGTCTCATAAATGTTGAGATGTTATGGTAAACCACAAGCCAAAGAAATCTACTAATGTTAAGTTGTGTGTGTGTGTGTGTGTGTGTGTGTGTGTGTGTGTGTGTGTGTGTGTGTTTTCTTCAGGGCAGAGCATAGAATATGGACAGCCAAGGCATTGTGAGAAAGTAACATCATGCTGGCTATTCTAGAACCATGACTTCCATATTCTGAAGCCTTTCTTATAATAGGGAAACACAAGAGTATGCTCCATAGGTGAGAGTGGTTATAAACTAGACATAGGTTAATAATAAACCAACAAAAAAAGTAATTACTTCCAAAAGAACAGAACTTGAAGCTATCTGGAGGAGTCTCTGTTTTGTTTTGTGTAACAGTGAGGGTTGATTTTAGAACCTCACAGATGCTAGGCAAATACTTTTCTACTGAGCTATATTACAAGAAATACACTTTTACTTAATTAGAATTCTCTCCATCTCTCCATATTGAATCTTACTTTGATTTCAGCCTAAACGTATAGCTCCTCTTCTGTAAACCTTTTCCCACACTTGGTCCATCTCATGGCCTCTGTATTAGTGCCACAATCGCTACAGTGGATGAGATATCTCAACCTGCAAAGCCCTCTGTCTCCTGAGGACAAAGAACAGGCTTCCTTATCTTTTGATGGCCCCACTGTAGTACTTAACAGATTCCTCGTGGTGACTTCCCTATCACCACCAGATGGCAGCAGTGCTACCTTCCCCATCAACAGAGGACTTTACCAACACCCCCACCTTTGGCTTGTTTACAAAGGCATCCTACCCTTCCTCCCTCACCCACCCCCCACCCACCACCACCACTACCACCCCCCATCTAAGCCCTCAACTCCTGAGCACCAATGCTCATTGCACATGCCAACAATTTATAGGTCTCTCTGATTTGCAAGTCTCTGTGTAATTTCATGAGAAAATATGGAGGTGGAAAATTTGAAATTTAATAACCCCATACCCTTCTTTCCTAACACATACATTTAGGAATTTGTGGCTTAATCGCTGTTAACACAATAGATCACTCGAATGTGATGAGTACAGCCTGTTCTTCGGTGGGAAAAAGTATTCTTAATTCATCCTGTTTCCATCATGGGAGGCATTAACTAGAAAGAAACCTTCCAACTTTCTTTTCTGCCCTTATTTACACCTCCTCTAGAGAGATGAATTAATGGATCTGATAGGCAAGGACAACAGAGCACTTTATGGCAGCCTTCCTCACTTTCTTTCTTCGTGGGGCCATCCATCCATGGACCCTGGTCTTAGTCTCTTCATGCAACATGCAAACATCCCAACGGGCAGAGAACTCTGCAAGTACCAACCACTGATTACGCCAGTGCTTGGAAGGAAGACAGCAACAGTGGCCAACAGAATCTGCAGTCTTCAAGCAGCCTCTGGTTAGCCAGAAAGTGGGCACTCAGTCTCCATCTACCTGACTGTTTCAAGCAGCCTCTGATTAGCCAGAAAGTGGACACTCGGTCTCCATCTACCTGACTGTTTTAAGGAAACATAAAATGTCTCATTTGAGGTCCCTGAAAACTCTGACAAATGACATTAAAGTTGCCTTCTATTTTAAAATTTAAACATTTTTAAGAGTCTCTCTCCCCTCTCCCACTCATTTTAAATTACTATATTTCATAGTCTCTTAGTTGTGATTATTAACTGCTTAGCCATGTGTTGATATTAAATTCAAACGTAAGCCCCTCAGAGTTACTCACTTTCAACCAAAAAGCATTAATTGGCCAAAATTGAATAGCATGCTCAGAAGTGTTTTCCTTTCTTTCCTAGCCAACTTTGCAACTTTATATATGGTTTACTTCTTACTGAAGTCATGGCCAACTCATTACTGCAAAGGCCTAGAGAAACTTTTAATATCCTTGACATTTTTAGCTATTAATCATTTACAGCTAATGGGATAGGCCAAAGATACTTATATTTTACATTTTAATGCCCAAGGTAATCCCTTTTCATCCTCCAAACCAGTACAATCCCGAGTCAGCTTAAATTGGTATTTAAGTATGGAGTTCATAACCTCTGCTTTACTCTCTCTAACATCTTTGGGAGAGCAGGGCAGCACATGAAGGAAGAACAGAAGCTGACTTCCTCTCTTGCTGTGATGCTCTGCCTTTTGACTCTGGATCTTCCTTCACTTTTCTTTGTTCTTGTGTCACCTACACAGATCTGGATTAAATGCCAGAGACAAAAGCAATAGATTGCAGAATGCAATAAGGTGATCAATGCCAGTTTCATTTCTAAAGTATAAATTAAGTAAAACCTGGGAGAAGAGGAGAGCATAACTGAAGTGGATATCTGGGAGATATTTTCATATAAAGCAACATCCAAAGCCAAGATCCCAAGGTGAGAATTCTTGATGTGTCTGATGAAAGATCACATGACAGCAGGAGACTGAGAGAAAGAAAAGAAACAGAACAAAACAGGAACCCAGAGGAAACGGATCCTAGACTTGTGGCCACATAAGAGTTCAGCTCTTACCTTGAGTAAGAAAAAGGGGAGGAGAGGCTCCTTCAGAAATTTAAACAGAGGGGTTGCATGACACAATTCAAGTTTCCAAAAACTCATGCTGGATGATTTGTTGACAATAGATTCCAAGATGGTAGAAGGGGGAGGAGACTTAACTAAGAATTATGATGTTTCAGTGAAGGTGGTGAGACATAGGCAGACTTCGGGTAGATTTTGAAATCCGAGCTAAGAAAGGCAAATTTATATGTTAAAGAATAAAGTCCTTTGTTCAAACAAACCTGGTGCAGTGGAAAGAAGCCCCACGTGTCTGTCCTGGTTGTTGCAGCTCTGGGTGGGACAAAAGACACGAGGGAAGTGGCTGAGTGTCTTCCCACACAGTCCGACGGGCAGATGGGGGCTATGGGAAGCCTTTGCAGGGCCCTGCCTGTGGGTGGGGGAGGGGGCCATTCTCAGAAATGCGGCAGCTGTCTCCCGTGGGTTCTCTAGCCCAGGGCACCACAGTTGCAGGGTGCTGTAGACAGGCTAGTCAGAGTGCAGCTAGGGTTCCCGCCAAGACCTGGTTTCGGCAGCTTGGAGTGCTGGGCTAGCTGCTTAGGCTTGGGTGAATGGGTACCATCTGGGAGCACTGGGAAGCCCTTGGCGAGAGATTAGATGCAGCTCCTTAATTGAGGGCCAGATCTCTCGCTTCCCACTGCGGGTCCAGATGAAGAGACAGTCCATAATTCTAAGATGTTTAATTTCATTGTGGAGAGTGGCATGGATGGAATTGTACCTCGTGACCTCTGGGAGATGCAAGGCAGATATAGTAACTGGGAAGGGGCGTGGCTAAGCCTCTAGGTGTCTCATTAACTTGGGGATGGCTTGGAGCTGTGTGGCTACACCTCTACCTGAGGAAGAGTGGTACATGATGGTGACTGGAGCCAAAAGCCTTCTGGGAGCATTGGCATAACGTTTTTCGGTTCCCTGCAGATTGTTCCACTGGGTTGCCCAGATTTTATGCCTGTGCTCAACCGGGTGCCAGATTGCCTGTCACAGATCACTGCCCCACAGTCCTTGGTGATGGTTCCTGGTCGTCAGGAACACTGGGATAAGGGAGTTGCCTGGACTCAGATTAGAGAAGCAGGACTAGGCATGAGTGAGAAAGACAGGGGCATTAACTGTAGACATGTGGAGAACAAGAAGTAGTCTGCTTCCAAGTGGAGCTATTACGAGATCATTCATGTTAAATCTTAAAAAACACAAGTAGTCCTAGAGGTGGATATGGAAAAATTAAGAAATAAATCTTTCAACCTGTGAGTATAGATGAAAAATCTATTATTACAAAATTTAAAACTCACAAAGAAAATGTGAGTGAGAAGAAACAAACTAGCAATATGAAAAGAAAACCAAGACTGTGAATCCTGGAAACTGGGTAAAAAGATTACCAATGGATGAGTGGGGTAAAAATGTATCCAAGATGCTGGCAGGCCAGTTAAGATACAGACTAGGGCTCTTATTCTCCTCCTCCTCCTCCTCCTCCTCCTCCTCCTCCTCCTCCCCCTCCTCCTCCTCCTTGTTCTCCTTCTTCTCCTTCTCCTTCTCCTCCTCCTTCCTCTTCCTCTTCCTCCTCCTCCTTTTTCTCTCTCTGCTTGTGCACCTTTCTCTCTTTCTTCCTCTCCTATCCCCTCCCCTTTCTCCATGGCAACTTCCATGGCCTCAGTCCTTAAGGCCAGGGAATTTGCCATCTCAAGAGCAGCTTCCCAATAAACCTGCTTTTAATATAATCTAAAAGCAAAAAAAGATACAAACTGGGAATTCTTTATAAGCATTCATTGCCTTAGGAAGAGTCTTTGTTGATTTCTTGTTTTGCTTTGTTCTGGACTACTGAAGGAAGAGCCTGGGTTAGCATGGGAAAGGAAAAAGAATTGGGGAAATACAGATAATTCTGTTGCTCTAAACAAGAACCAAGGAAGGGAGTGATAGATGGTACCTGAAGCAAAACAAGAGAAATACTTTAAAGACATAGGGAAATATATATTCGTATATTCATAATAACTTAGGAGAAGAAGAAATTCTGAAAACAAGAGAGAAGAAGCGATTGTTAGAGACACGTTCTGGAGTAGCTAGAAGGACCAGAGTATGAGATGCCGGAGAGCATGCCGTTAGGGCTGTGTCTGTGTGAGCACCAGAATGAGCTTGAGGAGTTGAGGAGCGGTGAACACATTAGAATGGCAGTGTCTAGAGTCTCTGTGGAGCATTCTTCTGTTAAACAAGCTGTCATATATGTATGTAACTCGATATACAGTGCCTAACAGTTGATGTCCCAAAGACTATTCAAGGGTTTTCATTCTTCTGCATACTCAGTCTCCCAAGAATTGACAATGCTAAAGAGTAAAATTTTAAATCTATGCCCGTTTGGAATATCTATACCAAATTATCTCAGGTCAAAATTAGGTAACAAGAAGTTATGGTGATCTAGAAAGTCCCAGAGACCTGGGATGTGAGAGGTTCCCAGGACTCAATGTAGATGTCCTTAGCCAAAATGGCCCACAGTGGGAGATGGAAACTTAAGAGATCACCTCCAGTAGATAGACAGGGCCCCCAGTGGAGGGATAAGAAGACCAACCCACCTTCAAAAATTTTGACCCAGAATTGTTCCTGCCTAAAAGAAATACAGGGACAAAATTGGAACAGAGACTGAAGGAAAGGCCACCCAGAGACTGCCACAACTTGGAATCCATTCCATGAGAAAGCACCAAACCCTGACACTATTGATGATGTCATGTTGTACTTGCAGAAGGAGCCTAGCATGGCAGTCCTCTGAGAGGTTCTACCAGCAGCTGACTGAGATAGATGCAGATACTCACAGCCAACCTGGACTGAGATCCAGGACCCCTAGGGAAGAGTTGGGGAAGGACTGAAGGAGCTGAAGGTGATGGCAATGCCATAGGAAGAACAACTGTCGGGGAACCTGGACTCCTGGGAGCTCCCAGAGACTAAGCCACCAACCAAAGAGTATACATGGCCTGGTCTGGGAACCCGGGCACATATGTAACAGAAGACTGCCTTGTCTGGTCTCAGTGGGAGAAGATGTGTCTAATCCTGTAATGACTTGATGCCCCAAGGAAGGAGAATGCCCAAGGGGAAAGCACCCTCTCAGAGGCGAAGGGGAGGGAGGGTGGGGTGAAGAACTCAGGGAGTGGGGATCAGGAAAGGACAGTATTTGTGATGTAAATAAATAAAATAATTAATTTTTAAAAAAGAAGATATGGTGAAAACACATCTAAGAATGTTCTTCACTCTGCCAACTGAGGCAGGAGGTCACTAAGTTTGATGTAAGCCTGGGTTACACCATGAGAATCTGTTGCAGAACAAAATATACACAACAAAATATTCTGAAGAGTTCACTTCCTTATTTTATTTTCATCCTGTAGTATCCTACATCTTCAAATGTCATGCAATTCTGTATGCACCACTCAAAGTTATTTTTTAATTGTTTAAAATAGAAATCTGATGTTGCAAAGAAGTATACAAGAGCCAAAGAAGCTGAGGAAGTAATTTCTGGTTATTAATTATGAAATATGCAAGAATCCACGATAGCAGAGCTTATGGCAATAAAACACATTTTTTATTTCAGAAAGTAAAGGATCTGTTTACAAGCATAGGTTGAAACAATATAAGTTCCCATCAAATTTAAAGCCAGCTACAATGTAGGACTTATAAGGATACAAGGGTATCTGTACTCTAAAACCTTCCTAGTGTTTCATGATGTAAAAAGTTCATTATGCTATCCAATATTGTATCAATACAAAATTCAAGAAAACATCAGAGACTATCCCTGGAGAAATATCCAGCAAAATTCCAACAGTTCCTTCACTCTGGTTAAAAGGTAACTGTATTATTTTCAATATTTTTCTGTATTAAATTATCTCCAATTTTATAATCAGAAAAATAAGACCATCAACATTCTTAATACAAGGTGGCAATAATCATGAAAGTAATAGAGTCATCTTTAGGAGCCTCAGTAGTGTTGCAAAAAGATAATAGTGATTATTCCAAGGGTGTGGCAGACTAACTAAGTCAGTGTTTGCAAAGAACTCTATGAGGACTGATGGCAATAATTGCATTTCTTTTAGTTTATAGATAAAAGACTTTAATAATAATAATAATAAAAACCCAGAACTCCAAAGACTTCCAGTTCCAAAAGCCAAATTCTGCCCTCAGTTATGTGTGTGCAACTAGTTGCGTGTGCATAATTGAGGGCAGAATTTGGCCCATAAAATTTGGAATAATCTGGAAATTCTTACAATCTGGAAAAAATTAAAATCCCTTTGATAAAATAAATTATGAAGTGACCCAATTCAAATGGGCTTTGATGTGTAAGGAAATGGTGTTTTCACTTATGTGAGAACGTTTTTTTAAAAGAAAAATTCATTTAGCCCGATCTAGAACAGAGAAGAGGGAGGAGAGTATCCGTGCTGATCTTTTCCTGGGGTCCCAAATAACATGCCTGTGAGAGATGAGATGCCTAACCAGCCACTAAGAAGTGTCCCATACAACAAAAGGAAAACAGACAGGGAGGCGGGTGGGCACAGATTTAAGCTCAGAGTGTCTTTCCATAGCTAAGCAGCAGCGACTGCCTGCCTTTGGACCTCTGTGAGGATCCGCAGACCACTCTGTGCTGTGCGCCCTGCTCACTGGTAGAATGAACACGTCTACGAATAGATGCTTTCCACAGTCATCCATTAAATGTAAGATCCTCCCGAACGAAGCCAGCTCTCTTTGGATCCCTCTTCAATTTTCCCTTCGCATGCCACCTCAATGGGACCACCAAAGCTTTCCCTCCGATGATTCTGAAACACTCTCAATTTTTTTTTCCGTTTAACAAAGGAAATTGGGAGGGGAAAAAATGTAATTAAGCTCCACAGCCACGTCTTTATCTTCTAAACTTGTCCTTTCCGAGGTCACATTCTAAATTTTAATTTTTCCTCCTTTTTTTTCCTTGCTATGATCACTGAGTGTGAGCTTGTCACTGAGAAGTAACAAAACCCACAACTTTCTGTTTCTGCCTTAAAGGGGGAAAAGAGAGAGGGAAAGACTGGCTACACAATATGCATAAGGTTCACACTTTTGACTATATGTGATGAGCCATTTATCAACTCACAAAGTATGATCTGTTTCTCCTTTACGGCCCTTTCAGCGAATATATATATATACCTTGCTTCTTGCTGCCCCCACCCAAGAGGCCCATCTGGTTTATTACCACACTACCCATGGGATCAAACCACTTGTAAAGAACTGAAATCTTTTGCATTTAGAGCTTGAAACTTTGAAAACAACCTTAAGCCATGCTCCTAAAAAACATTAAAAGGAACTTTTTTTGTGTGCTTTTCGGGCATCTTTACAAGTTCTTGGGAAAGGATTGAAGTGGCTGCTTCGCAGTTTATGTGTTCATTATTTCTAAATCGCTTTGTCCCTTCACCAGACGCATGGTACCGTCATCAAATCATACAAGAAAAGCCACGGTCTTTTAAATGGCCTAATCTATGAACCGCAGGGAAGGTACTTCACCATTAAATATTACTACAGTCTCTGCCTCCTCTCCTTAAAAAATCAGAATTAGTGTAATTGGTTGAACCTGCTGTTGATGGTTCCTTTCCTAACCTAAGAAATAACAAAAGTGGTAGATCAGCTTAAGTGTTTTAAGAGCCTGGTCTGCCTACTCAAACTCTAAAATAATATTTGTTTGATGCTTTTTTTCTTTTTTTAGCACTTGTTGTTGTTGTTGTTGTTGTTTGTTGTTTGTTGTCTGTTGTATTCGGGACGGGGTTTCTCTGCATAGCTCTAGTTGTCCTGGAACTCACTCTGTAGACCAGGCTGGCCCGGAACTCAGAGATCCACCTGCTGGGATGGAAGGTGTGCACCACCATCTTCCAGCTTGTTTGATGGAGAGATTGTTCTATGGAGAGATTCCCCGACTCATTTCAGCCTCTTCCACAAACGTGGTCTAGTTCCTGGGTGAACTGACTCGTTGCAAGGGTTCCCACAGGGACATCAGCTCCTTACTTGGAGTAACTGAAAGTCCTGCATCAGGGAGCCAGCAAGGCGAGCCTGCCCTGTGCCTCACCGCCAAGCGCGTCAGATGGCAGCCATCTTGCTGTCATGTTTTCACAGCTGTCCCCGCGTGCACAAGTTCCCACTACATCTCCCACAGAAGTAAACTGGTCCTGTAGGGCAGCAGTCTCGTTTTTATTTGATCACCAACATAATGAACTTATCTTCAAATGTAGTTCTACTCTGAGGTAGTAGAGGCTGGGATTTCAAAACATGAATTTGTGGAAAGTCACAACCCAGCCCATAAAAGAATAATTTCACTCACTTATATACTCTGTTTTTGGAGCTATAGCCAGACAAAATCAGGTTAGGTACATCTTGGAAAACTTTATTGCAAGCATTGATATAGTTTTTATAGAAAAACTTTTGAAATATTACATGATACCAAATATAGATTTTTTAAATCTACCTTGATCTATTGAATTAATAAACCACTGAAAAAATACTTATAAAATAGTATACTTTGTTCTTTTATTTCTGGCATAACCTGTGGTTGTAGTGATTTTATAACTAAATGAGCTTCTTGTAATTCTACCAGTGTAAAGTTTTATTTAATATAAACACATCAATGATTTTTAATTAGAACTTTTGTCTGTTATTTAAGAGCTATTAAATTGCAATAATAGAATTCATAGTTAAATAAGTTTCCCCAAGAACCTCTGTGCCAGCTGGCCCCTGCAGGGAGGAATTCCCAGGGACCACTCATCTGCTCTGCGCTGGGTCACTTTGCATCCTCCTCATGACCTCACCTGCCCTGTGGTTTTACTCTCACCTTATCATGATAATTCCCAAATCTGTAATTCCTCCTCCATACCCAAACCTTAGTCCAGCGCCTTTTGCGTTTCTCTGTGGTTTTGAAACTACTTCATGTGGAAACTATGTTCTTCCCAAAATGTAGTTAACATATAAATTATTAAGAACAAGATTCTCAGACTGCAGAGATAACTCAGTGGTTAGAGGCACTGACTGCTCTTCCAGAGGTCTTGTGTTCAATTCTTAGCAACCACACAGTGGCTCACAACCATCTGTCATGGGATCTGACGCCCTCTTCTGGTGGGTCTGAAGATAACAACAGTGTACTCACATTCATAAATAAATAAATCTTTTTTTCCTTTTTTTAAATTTTTATTTAATCTTTTTTACAATCCAGATTTTATTCCCCTCCCAGTCCACCCCCTGACTCTTCCACATCCCATACCGCCTCCCCCGTATCCAGCCTACTCACATTCTTAAATAAATAAATGTTAAAAAAAATGGATGACTCAATCAGTTCATCAAAAAAGCAAAGTCCAATCCCAAACAGTTAACCCTAAACACATGTACAGTTGAACAACACTAAATAGACTGACTCTAAAGGACATAAACATATGTAGTTCCATATATGTGTAAAAGAATTTAAATTTGAGAGAGAGTAAAGGCATGGAAGGTTTGGAGGGGAAGTGGGAATGGTGGAAATAATATAAATATGGTGTTCATATATAAAATCCCCCCAAAAATAAAATTTTAAATTAAAGAAAGAAAGAAAGTGAAGTCTGCCTCCCTTGAGGAACCACTGTACAGATTAAATGAGACAATAAATTAAAAGATGTGTGTTCAGCAGCTGCTCAACAGACTAGATTGCTATAAAACATGGGAAAGAAAGGAAAGGAAGAAAAGAGGGAAGAAAAGAGAAAATAAAGGAATAAAGACATAGAAATTTTGAAATGTGTGTGTGTGTGTGTGTGTGTGTGTGTGTGTGTGTGTGTGTGTGTGTCCTTTCTTGGTTACAGAAAATATTCTCCTAATTCCTGTGGTTTGAAACTGTTACATTGTGCTTCCTTGTCCCGCGCACTATTTGGTCTCGCCAGCAAGAACCCACGCGGACACACGGATCCTTCTGCAGCAAAGCGTTTATTGCATCATGAAGAGGAAGACCCCGGGCCCCAGAATGGCGCTGCTTATATAGCCCTGAGGCAGCGTGTCCTCCACTGATTGGCGCGCCCCGGGAGTGGGTGGTGATTAGTCATGTACACCCATAATGCGCAAGCGCTTCGGGCGAGTCACCCCGCGCTATCCATAAGTTTCCTAGAGCGACAGCAGAAGTCAGCGCCATCT
>CM052704.1:102954691-102967522 GCA_028551405.1 Uromys caudimaculatus
TGGCGCTGCTTATATAGCCCTGAGGCAGCGTGTCCTCCACTGATTGGCGCGCCCCGGGAGTGGGCGGTGATTAGTCATGTACACCCATAATGCGCAAGCGCTTCGGGCGAGTCACCCCGCGCTATCCATAAGTTTCCTAGAGCGACAGCGGAAGTCAGCGCCATCTTGTAATGGCGAATACTCTAACCGCTCTCTACACTTCCTCGTCCTCCTCAACTTTTACAATTAGTCAACAAGTGGGTTTTAAAGCTTTAAAACGCGTCCTCTTTTCGTTTTCAGCCTCAGTGCCAACAGCAGTCTCTGTCTAGCCGGTCTTCTGCCCTTTTCAACCTCGCTCCTATTTCCCCATCTGACCTGCCTCACTGTTCTCTCGTCTGCTCTCAGACGTTCTCACTCTCCCCTTGTTATCTTTTAGTATCTAACTATATCAACTAAAAATCCTCCATGGGGCTAGAGAGGTAGCCCAGGGTTGAGAGCACCGACTACCAATCTAGAGGACCAACGTTTGATTTCCACTTCCCACCAATCTAGAACTCCGGTTCCCGGGCATCTGGTGCCCTACTCTGGCCTCCATGGAAACCAAGTATGTGCATGGTACACAAATATACATGCAGACAAAACATCCATATGCATAACTTTTTTTAAAAAAAATCCCCCATGGCTCTTTCTTTTGCATAATAGTAACACCCTATTTTATCTAGTATTTTCTCTATTGAAGATCCAAAATAAGAAATAGTAAGCTCCACCCATAATGCTTTATTAGTCACAAAGCCACACTGCAGCAGTGGCCATCCCTTGACAACGCTCCACCTATTGTTCTAATTGAGATCCAATTCCTCTTTCTCTTCCACGTGCTGAGGGGTGACAGAGAACAGACACAGAAATCAGGCAGATGCACGTCTACTAAAACTACACTGAGACTTTGTCAAAACAGTATTAGTATTTGTACATGATTTTACATTGGAAAAAGCTCATCCTTCTGACTATAACTGGCTCTCCAAATTTCAGATAAAGGATCTTCTTTCTAAAAAGAGTTAGGAGATCAAAGCAGCAGCAGTTATCCATAGTCCCTTCAGGCTGCTGGGGTCGAAAACCCAGAGATCAGGGGGCCTCAGATATGACTGTGGAAGCCAAGTACCCTGCTGAAGAGCCTAGCTCTTCAGAGCATACAGATGTCAAGTGGGGAGAAAGGAGACATAGACAAGCTAGGATAAAGGCCTGTGGGTAGGAGGAATCCCTGCATGAATGAAGTCCTAAATGAATATGTACTGGTGACCTGGGCATGGCCATGCCAAGAACTCCAAAACTTTAGGCCCATGGGAAATGGTGAAGCCTCACCCAGATGAAGCTCAGATGGACGGCAAAGCATTATTTCCTGGTCCAAGAGCAAATGTCGATAGTGTGTGACTTCCACCATAGCTCCTCCACCCAACCCAACACCTTACCTCCCCGGGACATATTCAGTGCCTGGAGACTGCTCACCCACAGGGACTGCTCCCTCAGAGATTAGCTAAGCCTTCCTTCCTGCTCAGCTTCTCAACTTCATCAACCTACTAAATCAGTCTTGTGGAAAGGGCAGGATAAGAGAGGTAAGTGGAAGGAAGGCTGGAGCTTCTATGCTCCATTGTTTATGGAAGGGATCCTGTTTTTAAGCCTCTGAAGTCCAAAGAGGGATCCCCTGCAGAGAGGAAACACCTTCCTGCCTGGGCCTGCCTGGTTTAAAATCAGAATAATTTTTCAACTTGCGGTCTCATAGAAAAGTTGATAAAACTGAACATACAGAAATGTGTTAAAAGATGAATACTGAAGTGAGAAGATTGAATAACAAAAGAAGAAGCTTGAAAAGTTAGTAGCCAAGATGGAACTAGGAAGGAACAACAAATTATAAAGAAATTAAAAACCATGAGAACTTTGTTTTTCTGATTACCAAGGCACATAGGGCCAAAAATTAAATATAAAAAAGTATATATATTTAATACATGCAGATTCCTACTTCTCCTTGGTGGGTTACATAATAAGCCAAATTTGTTTGTTATTTAGTTGCATTGTTTGGATCTTCTGAAGGAAAAAAGACTGCTTGACAGGAACAAAAAGACTTAGTGTTTTTCCTCAAGGTAGTATAAATGCGGAATTATAAAAATCAGGACAGCTTTGTTGCTGATGGTGCTGTGATGTCACCGTGTAACTGTAGAGGAGAAAACTGCAAGCAACTGAAAGCAGGTAGGTGGCATTTCTCTTCTAAGAGAAAACACACACATACACGCTTCCTTATGGCTGAAATTTCTAATAGCCCCCTGTCTGAGTGTGTGTGTGTGTGTGTGACTGTGTGTGTGTGTGTGTGTGTGTGTGTGTGTGTGTGTGTGTGTGTGTGTGACTGTGTGTGTGTTTGCATGTATGTGACTGTGTGTGTGAGTGCATCTGTGTGTGTCACTGTGTGTGAGTGTGTGTGTGTGTGTGCTCACTTGTACCCACACGTATGCACACACATGCACATGTGAGCAGATGTGTGTGTTTACATGTGTTCAGGTGTGCGTGGAGGTCGTATGTCAGCACCAAATGGCCTCCTCCATCATTTCTCAGCTTATGTTTTGAATCAGACTCTCTCTTGCTGGACCAAGTGCTCACAAGCGGGCTCAGGGACCCTCCTGTCTCCAGCTCCAGCGCTGGCATTTACTCTGGCCACAGCTGGCTTCTTATGTAGGTGGTGTGGATGAACTCAGTCCTTCTTGTTTGTGAGGTAAGCACTTTCCCTGCTAAGCCATGCCTCTAGCCTCTGAAATTTATTTTATTTACTGTTTCATGTCAAGCATAGACACAGGGTTTTCTCACAGAAACGAACAAAACCAATAAAAATTCTAGCTTTAATGAACCTTATATTTTACAGGCTCATATAAATAAGATAAGTAAAATATACAGCATGTTTATGAGTGCTAAGAATAAAACGTAATGTAGGAAAGCAGACATGAAATATGTCATCAGAGGGAAAGATAATTACAGTACTAGACTCATCAGCCCCAACTGTCAGTTGAACAGTTTCTAGGCTACAGAAGCCTTGGTCCCAGACCTTTATAGGTCTGTCTGTGTATGGTTAAGAGAAGCTAAAATGGAACTCTTGAAACTAACATTTATTAGCCTCAACAGTACCATACCTGTTGAACTTATCAAATGGGTCTTGGGATCAGCCTCTAGGGGATCAGATCTATTCTCTATTTCATAAATAGCCAGATAGACTGCAGTGCATCTACAAGAGACTCCCCAAGTTTAGGTAGAGAAACAGTAAGTACTAAAAGGTGTGTTCACAGTGTCACCCTCTAACATCCTAACACCGTCTGAGAGTTCACAAAAGAAGTTGAAGCTTAAGAAAGACACATTGAGAAAGTTTTCCAGCATTTTCATAGAGAACTTTTATGTCCATTTCACCTAGAGTGTAAGAAAAGAAAGATAGCGGAACAGAAGAAAGAAAAATTTAGAGTTTGTATTTTATCTTGTCTCTTTTACTTTTTTTGAGCTATTTTGTTGATTTTTTTAAAAAGAGAATCAGCATGCAAGAGTTTGGAAATCCAAGAATATGTTAGTTCTTCCCATAATTACTTTGAAAAGCACTGTGCCATAATATCGATCCCTTGACTTGGTTATTCCATAAGTTTCCTCCTGCTGTGCGTAAGTGTCTGTTATGCACTGAACAGTGTGTGGTGGAGTGCAGAAGCAGAAGTCATGTGTGCCCTCACAAAGCAAGCAAGCTGTGGGCAAGACTCAGTGCTTTCCTTAAACTCTGAGCCTATCCTGCTTAGGGACTGAAACAAAATATTAATGTAAGTGGCCCCTCACCGCTACTAGCATAGGCTCACTTGCAAAAGCAGCAGTTAGGGACACACGATGACAAAACTTCTGAGTAAGGACTGCTTTCTATCTGAGCAGGACCTAGAAGGACAGACTTGTCTTCCTATATTGGAAGTATTCTAACATGTTGAATAGGAATTTTAGTCTACAGTTCCAGCCTTCTGGTTTACACTGAGAGAGAGAGAGAGAGAGAGAGAGAGAGACAGAGACAGAGACAGAGACAGAGACAGAGACAGAGAGACAGAGAGAGACAGAAAGAGACAGAAAGAGACAGAAGCAGAAAGAGACAGAGATTCATTCATATTCATTACTTTTGTCACTGTTTGTAATTTTAATATATTTTTTAAATGTTTCAATCTTGAGTTTAGCCCCCTTAGATTAAACATAGTTCATAATTGGAATGAGCAGGGATGGCACTACAGTTCAGTGGTAGAGCACTTACCTAGCATGTGTGAGACCCTATGGGCAACCACAGTACTGCCAATTAATTAATTCATTAGGAATTTTGTTTTTAAAGATAGCTTGAAAGTCTATAAGTACATTAGCCTTTCATCTACCTTATGCATGTGAGAATGTTTCAGCCTGGGTTGGTGATATTTGAATTCACTTTTTATCTTTCTTGTGATTTTAATCATTGACTAGTGTGCATGGAAATGATAAAATGTTGAAATGAAAAAGTGCCGTACGAGGGCTGTTAAAATGTTCCTCTGGTGTGCTCTGCTGAGGATCCTAGAATCACACAGCTGTCAGGGTGAATGCATAGAGCTTGAAGGCCTGTTTCAGACGGACACTGAATTAAAATGAACAAGGTAGAAGAAAGCCACAGGTACAGCTGATAACTAAATGAGTTAGAGAGCCTATGAAACGGGTGTGGCAAAGTTCCCAGCGGCAAAATAGTGAGAAAATTGTCAAGACCAAACAGACATTAGTACACATTTGTTATAAGAACCAAGAATTAAGTGTGTCTATAGTGTAATTCTGACACCTGTCCTATTCTGAGGCAGCAGAATCTCTTCAGTTTTTTATAAATTTTACATTTATTTGTTTTCTTTTTTATTGGATATTTTTTTATTTACATTTCAAATGTTATTCCCTTTCCTGGTTTCCCTCCTCCCAGAACCCCCAATCCCCTCCTCCCTCCCCCTGCTTCTATGAAGGTGTCCTTCCACCCATCCACCCACTCCCATCTCCCCGCCATCGAATTCCCCTACACCCGGGCATCCATCGAACCTCTAAAGGACCAGGGACCTCTCCTTCCATTGATGCCTGACAAGGCCATCCTCTGCTACATATGCGGCTGGAGCCATGGGTCCCTCCATGTGTACTCCTTGGTTGGTGGCTTAGTCCCTGGGAGCTCTGGGGGGTCTGATTTGTTGATATTGTTGTTCTTCCCATTGGGGTTGCAAACCCCCTCAGCTCATTCAGTACTTTCTCTAACTCCTCCATTGGGGACCCTGTGCTCAGTCCAATGGTTGATTGTGAGCATCCACCTCTGTATTTGTAAGACTCTGGCAGAGCCTCTCAGGAGACAGCTATATCAGGCTCCTTTCAGCAAGCACTTCTTGGCATCCACAATAGTGGCTGGATTGGTGACTGTATATGGGATGGATCCCCAGGTGGGGCAGTCTCTGAATGGCCTTTCTTTCAGTCTCTGCTCCATATTTTGTCTCTGTATTTGCTCCCGTGAGTATTTTGTTCCCCTTTCTAAGAAGGACAGAAGCACCCGTACTTTGGTCTTCCTTCTTGAGCTCCATGTGGTCTGTGAATTGTATCTTGAGTATTCTGAGCTTTTGGGATAATATCCACTTATCAGTGAGTGTACACCATATGTGTTCTTTGGTGATTGTGTTACCTCACTCAGGATGATATTTTCTAGTTCCATCTATTTGCCTAAGAATTTCATGAAGTCATTGTTTTTAATAGCTGAGTAGTACCCCATTGTGTAAATGTACAGCATTTTCTGTATCCATTCCTCTGTTGAAGGACATCTGTGTTCTTTCCAGCTTCTGGCTATTATAAATAAGGCTGCTATAAACATAGTGGAGCATATGTCCTTGTTATATGTTGGAGAATCTTTTGGGTATATGTCCAAGAGTGGTATAGCTGGGTCCTTAGATAATACTATGCCCAATTTTCTGAGGAACCGCCAGACTGATTTCCAGAGTGGTTATACCAGCTTGCAATCCCACCAACAATGGAGGAGTGTTCCTCTTTCTCTACATTATCTGGTGTGACTCTAACCAAACAAGTGAAAGATCGTATGACAAGAACTTCAAGTCTCTGAAGAAAGAAATCAAAGAAGACCTCAGAAGATGGAAAGATCTCCCATGCTCATGAATTGGCAGGATTAATATAGTAAAAGTGGCCATCTATCTGAAAGCAATCTACAGATTCAATGCAATTCCCATCAAAATTCCAAATCAATTCTTCATAGAGTTAGAAAGAGCAATTTTCAAATTCATTTGGAATAACAAAAAACCCAGGTTATCGAAAAATATTCTCAACAATAAAAGAACTTCTGGGGGAATCAGCATCCCTGACCTCAGACTGTATTACTTGTATGTATTACATACAAAAAACTGCATGGTATTGGTACAGAGACAAGCAGGAAGATCAATGGAATAGAATCAAAGACCCAGAAATGAACCCATACACCTATGGTCACTTGATGTTTGACAAAGGAGCTAAAGCTATCCAGTGGAAAAAAGACAGCATTTTTAACAAATGGTGCTGGTTCAACTGGCGGTCAGCATGTAGAAGAATGCAAATTGACCCATTCTTATCTCCTTGTGTGTGTACACACAGGCACATGACTGCCCGGCGTATGTGTGGAGGTCTGAGAACAATTTTCAGGAGTCGGTTGGCTCTTCCCTTCTCTCATTTGGATCCAGGAGACACACTCCGGTCTTCAGGCTTGAAGGCAGAGGCCTTGATTCACTGAGCCATGCTCCAGCCCTACATTTTGTCTTAAAGCTTTATATATAATGCTGAGCCTTCCCCTCAGCCTTCACATTGTCCCACAACCCTCTCCTATAATAATGTGCCATGGGGGAGAAATGCAAAGCTTCAATCTTGTAGCTGTGCGAATTAAGTCTGAGTGTGATGTAAGCCACTCAGACAAACATTGAATGAATGCACTTTGAGATTCCCAGGCAGCTTGGCTTCCTCAGGGACCCAGGGATGGAGGGGTGGGGCTGTTCACACATTCCATTTGGCATTCTATTCCCACAGTGATCACCATCCTCCCACTTCCTTGGCGTCGAGTGACATCGGTCTTTGGAAGCTCACTTGACTATTTTATCACGGTTCCTCCCTCAATTGCATTATCTTATTTTATCACAAGGCCAAGACATTTTGTCAGATAAGTCAGTCTTTTCACAAGCTCTCTGTGTCAGCTAGACTCTCCTCCCTCAGCGCAGACAATCTACTCTGGAATGTTAAGTACATTTGATTTTCTTTTATGGGTCACTAAAGTGCTAAGAGTCTTAAAAGGAACTTGATTACCCATTTAATAAAGAATGTTGTGTGTCAACTGAGTCATGCGACTGTATTTTATAAGCTTTGAAGAAAAGAATTAATTAGAAATTTATTTCCTGATATATTGAGATTAACTGGTTGAAATGTTGCCTTTGAAAGTATGATCCACCAAGCTAGCAATGTTGCACCCACGAGCTCTCAGCAACTTTCTTCGTGTACAAGGCTTGGAAAGACCAGACCAGCTAACATGCTGACATAAATAGAGGATTAAAAAGTCACAATGGCCTACAGGTAGTCAACAGCTGCTGACGGAAGGAAATACAGATTTTATTTTTTGTTTGTTTGCTTGGTTGGTTGATTGGTTTGGCTTGGTTGGTTTGGTTGGTTGGTTTGGCTTGGTTGGTTTGGTTGGTTGGTTGGTTGGTTTGGCTTGGCTTTGTTTTTCAAGGACAAGCCCCCAGTCATACACTGTCAGCCCTAAATACATACAAATAACGGCAACACTAACTGGAATCAGTAATAGACAAGGTCTTGAATTTGAGGGGGTTGGCTGTGGGGAACACAGAAAGACTTGTAGTGGACCCATTGCAAATTCAATGTACTTATGAATGCCATCCTCAGACTAAAACATATACATATGATCCTGGTGCACTTCACAGCTGCAATAAGCGTTTCACCAATGAGTAAGTCCAGGGCTGGAGATGGATTCCAACAGCCTCTTTTAAAAGACACCCAGTGTGGGACAGATGCAGGGAGATGGAAATGTGAAAGGGGCTTAGACAGGGGCTTCTGTCACAGGCCCTTACAAAGACACTCTTCAGGCCTTTCACAATTGAGCTCTCCATGGGCTCCCCATTTCCATGAGAATGATCAATCAGTCTCCCCTTGACTGTGCACCAGACACCTCCACACCTAACCCCGCTAAACTCCAGTCACACAAGCCTTTTACAGTGTCTAAATAAAACTGCCCCTCCCACCACCATAGACCATTTGGTCCCCATTTGATAGGAGCTGTTTGGGGAGGTTTAAGGGGTGTGGTCTTCTAGAGAAAGTATATCACTAGGGGGCAGGCTTTAAGAACTTAATGTCTCTCTACTCTCAGTTCTCTCTCTGCTTAGTTTTGGGTTCAACATGTGAGCCTCAGCAACTTGTTCCAGCCTGCTGCTTGCTGCTGTTTCCTCACCAAGACAGACTCTTAACTTTGGGCAACCATAAGCCTAAATAAATCCTTTCTATTATAAATTGTCTTGGCAATGGTATTTTATCATAGCAATAGAAAATTAACTAATGTATGATCTTTCTTCTCCTAGTCTCTGAGAAGTTCATTCCCATACCTGGGCCTTTGAACATGGACCCCTTTGCCATAGCATGACCTTCACCCAGAACTGCATCCCTAAGAGTCTTGGTTCAAAGAGTTATTTTCAGGCAATACTAACAAGGCTGGGACTGAAGGTGCATGTTTCTGTCCCATTACACTCCCCAGCCACTCTAACCCTTTCTTATATCGATATCTGAAATATTATTTATCATATTTTCTGTCTTCCTTCAATAAATGTAGACTCCGCAAATAAAGGATTTTGACTTCTAGAGCTAATACAGTATCTTGGAGACTCAAAATGCTGTATTAGCATTTGGAGCCTGATGACCTGATATCCCCAGGACCTACACTGGAGAAGTGACTCCTACAAGTTGTCGTCTGACTTCAAGACATCTCCTGGGCACATGCCTGCCCCTCTGCCACACAGACACATGGAATTGAAATGTAGTTTTAAAAATGATTTCTTCTCAAGTGTAAATATTCCTAGCAGTTAGAGAAGCTCCTTCCCAAGTAAGTGCTAAATAATTATTTGGTAATTTGGTACATACAAATTTGTTTGTAAGAAAGACTGAGCACTGCTTGTGGTCAGATCAGAAATTACTGGCAGTTACTAGCAAGTATAATCTCCCATCTGTTGCCCTGAGGAAATAACACCTCCCTATACAGGAATCTTCAGCCCTGTGATTAACTTGCTGCCCTGTGCAAGAAAGCTTGTCCCTAATGGAGCCCTGGAAGAAACCTACCTCCCTTCACTTACGTGAGAGGTTTCTTAATGTGTCTTAGTCTTTTGCAGTACTATCCCTGAAAGGACTTCAGTTGTAAATATTCTCCATACTGGTGCATTTCTGTTGATGTCTTAACAGCCACAAAAGCTGCCCTGCTGATCGGTTTTCCATCTGATTTGGAAAACCCTCCGTAAAGCACAGAATGACACAGTAACTTGATCTTCCTCCTACAGTCTGGAGGATGCTCATTTGCTCATTTGTCCCACATGTACACTCAGAGCAAAAGGCACTATGTCCCAGGCACTGTTCTAAACAATGGTAACAAACATTCCAAATATTGATTAAAATACTCTGTTCTCACAAGAACCCCATTCTAGTAGTAGAGACAGGTGGAATCATTTGAAGAGATTCTTATATTCTCAGTCTGATAAACGTTACTGAGTAAACTGTAATGAGAAATGGGGACATGCAATGCTTCCATGGAGATTACAGTTTTAACAGGATTCTCACAGAAATTCTCCCTGTATCAATAAAATTTGTGTACACTTAAAACAGATGAGATAGCAAGCCACGTGACTATCTGAGGGAAGAATGGTCAAGACAGGAGTAAAACTGAAAAAGAAATTGCAAAGGTGGGGTGGGGGTGGCTGAAGTGAAGTGAGCAAAGTCACAGGGTCAGTGTAGAGCAAGTGGAACAGTGTCACCAGACATATACTGGGAAGGTTGAATGGATTCAGAAACCCCGGTAGTCTCATCTGCTCCTGACCCAGTTCCTGTACTGAGCACATGACCATGACACCCCACATGAAGATTGTGACCACTAGTCAGTCACAAGGCACAGAACACAGAGTTCTCCATGCTAATGAGGTATCTAGATGGGCCCTGAGGGTTTAACCAATCAGTGTCCCTTCCTGGACATTCCTTCCTGTAGTATTTAATTTCTGGTCCACCCTGAATAAGACATATGTAGCCATTTTCCACGATGAACAATAATAAATAAACAGTATGGTCAAGCAAAGACTGTCTCTCTCATCAAGAACTGTCTTGGAGGGAAGACCTTCATCATACATAGGCTAGAAGGCCCCTCAGCAGTCCTAGACACTCACCCCCAGGGCAATACAAGCTCCAGCGACATTTGGGTATCTGGGAGTTTGGAAACACCAGCTTCAGCCTCAGCCTCCTGCATCGTTCCTCACCTGGTCTGAGGCCTCCATCTTAGGCTGCGTTCTCCCACCCCCTAAATGGTGTTTCGGCATTTACATGAGCCCAACACACAATGGCAGTGAAGAGTAAAGTGCAGCCTCGAGTTTCTTCTGCCTGAGCAGAGTTTGCACACCCCACTGGCTAAGCAGAATGCGGAACCACAAGTCAGGGAAGTAGAGGTTGGAGAGGCAGAGAGACGAGAAGGGGAGGACCTTGTAGCTATAGGGGTGTGGCTATATAGGTGGTTCTTACACTGAGAAAAAAGGTCTTCACAAGGGTTAGGGGACAACTTCGTGGGTCTTTTTTTTTTAAGGAGGGATGACTCTGATGACATGAAATAGACTACAGAAGAGCAGCAGCAGGAGTGGACAAGCCAGGAAACGTGCACCATCATCTAGGAATGTATTCAGGAACTTTGAATGAGGATGGCAACATGATGACAGCCAGTGTTTGGGTTTTGGATGTCGGTTGACAGATCATCCAATTTCATGAAAGAGGAAGCCCATGTCATAGTGTGAGGAAAGCACCAACCCAATCCTGAGTTCAACATCTTCTCCATACTTAGATTTATGAGAGCTAGTGGCTTTCTCGAAATTTCAACTTGTTTTCTGATTAAACATCTGAGAATGAATGACAGTTAGCTAAGTCATGCTAGGTGTTCTAAGAGACACAAAACTTCAGAATGGCTCTAAAAGGAGACGTTCAGAAGGCTGCACTACTTTCATCTCAAGGGTCAGGCACTGTTCAAAACTTAGATCTGAGGTCTTCCTCGGCACGCATTCCTAGGTAACAAATTAGGGCAAACCGGGAGGTAGATTGGGGACCGCACATCTATCCAGTACATCGGCACAGATGAGTCTTTATTCAGTCTCACAGTCACCCCAGTGCAGGCTGGGATGCTTGATGTCATCTGCACACAGAGGAAGAGATGGGCTTAGTGGGCAGCTGGCCATCTTTAGAGACTGAGGTGAGCATGAGGCACAACAGAACGTTTGAAGGTCCAGGACTTTCAGGGCTTGTGCTTGTTAAGAATTCAGGGAAAGAAATGTCAGATGCAGCTCCACTCCTGCCTCTCCCACCCTCCAATTCAGAGTGACTTTTGCCTCTCTTGTTGAATGAAAGCTCCTCATACATATCATAAAATTTGTTCATTTTAAGTGCACAACTAATAAATGTTAGTAAATGTATACTTTCCTTCTACCAAAATCAATTACAGAGCATTTCCCCTAGTCGAAAATGTCGCCATGCTCATGTATCCCCACCCCCACCTCCCACAACCAGCTACAGAGATCACCGCCATTTTTCTCCTACCAGAAATAAGTTCAGTTTTTAATTTTTTAACATAAATTAAACAATACAATAGATACATGGACTTGCTGATCTCGTGGGTTTTTTCCACAAGATTCATCTCTGTAGTCATCTAGTAGGTCATACCATCAGCTTGTTATAAGGGAAATACCACACTCTTGTTTATTACTTTGTCAGTCAGTGTGCCTATGGACTGCTTCGAGAATCTGGCTATTATGAACCATCTATGCTGGGCTACTCACCTTTGCAATAGTCAGGTCTTACCCTCAAAGAGACTTTGTCCAAAGACATCACACAGGACAGTGGAATGATCAGATTTGACACTGAAGTGATTCAGATTTGCATCTTGCTTCAATTTTTAGCTGTCTGACATTAAAGAATAACTTGCCACTTGCTGTTGGTGAGAGCCTGCAGTGGTATCCAGCATATTGATTCTCTGATATTCCAGTCTCCAGCCCCCTGACATTCAAATATCTCCTATGCTTTTTGTAATAAACTTGGAACCTCTTGTTAATCTTTTCACAAGCCTGGTCCCAAACTGACCATATTTATGTGACCAACACTCTTAAGAGTGTCTTAATGTGTAGCTTTGGGAAAGCCATTTTTCCCTCTAAAATTATTCTTTGCTACTTGCCCACAAAATTGGACTTCTTCTCTCTCAAAAGTACTGGCTGGAAAGAGCTACCTTTCCTTCTAGATTCCCATATTCTCCTCTCCACAGGAAGTTTAACAGTCATGGTTCTCTAGTGATCAGCATGGTAGCCTCCTCCCTCTGAGTCTACTTAGGCTTTCTGAAGTGACATGGCGAGGTATTGCTAGTTGGATAAGGAACTGCTCCTTAGACCTTACTGCTTAAGTGAGTCCAGATACAACTGGAAAAAATTAGGATGTCTAAATAAAGAGCATTCAAGTTCTATTCACCAACCCTAGCTTTCTGTACAGCTGGCATTTAAACTTTCT
>CM052704.1:102967622-103024979 GCA_028551405.1 Uromys caudimaculatus
GGAAGAGGAGGAGAAAGAGAAAGGAAGGAAGGGGGAGGAGGGGGAAAAGAAGAGGGGGAGGTGAGGAGGAGGGGGGAGGAAGAGGAGGGGGGAGGAAGAGGAGGAGAAAGAGAAAGGAAGGAAGGGGGAGGAGGGGGAAAAGAAGAGGGGGAGGTGAGGAGGAGAGAGAGGGAAGAAGGAGAGGAAGGGAAGAAGGGAGAAGAAGGAGGAGGAGGAAAGAGTGTGTGAGAGAGAGAAAAAGAGAAAGAAAGAAAAAAAGAAAGAGAGAGAGAGAGAGAGAAAGAAAGAAAGAAAGAAAGAAAGAAAGAAAGAAAGAAAGAAAGAAAGAAAGAAAGAAAGAAAGAAAGAAAGAGTGAAGGGTAAAATTAATTCCCATAAACTACTGGTACCTTTGAGTAAAATAGGGTAAGGGATGTATTCAAGCAGACCGATTTGTGGAGTCTCTTTCATTTGCCTTACGATTAACCACTCAGGAATGTCTCACTACTGCCCTATCCCTTAACATGAGCTTACCCAATCATTCGTGGGTTTTCTAAAATAATCTCCTAGTTTTCTTCCTCTGAAGTAACAAATTACAGTCTGATCCTGTCTCATATACCACATCAGTCACTTATTCAGTCCTGAGATTGCTAAGTGGTTGACCCAGTTGGGTAGTTTTAACTGTCTAACCATTTGGATTAAGAGTGTTAAAACAACTGAAGTGGTCTGATTACTTAGAGTGGAAATGTCTGAACCATGATGAAGTCTGAAACATCTAAATTAGATGAGAAACAAAGTTGTGGGGTCTTTCTGATGTACCCACGAGTAAACACAAGCAATAACAGTGCCTCCCAACTCTTCTGTCTTCCCTGTCTCTCCCCACACTTCTCTTCCCCGTCTCTCTCCATACTCCTCCTTCTTTCCACCCATATCTCAGATATCTCTATTCAAATTTTGTCTCTTTATTCTGTCTTCTTCTTAGAATCAGCAAATATTCACAATGGCAAAATAGGAATTTTTATTGGCACTATTTATCACTTTATGCAGTGTCAAAACCTAAGGAAGGCTAAAGAAATATGCTTACCCTTAAATATACTTGATTTTATTAGGGTCAAGAGGCATCAATGATCTCCTTCATCCTTCACATGGAAAAAGAATTTGATCTTAGCAAAAGTAGTTGAGGTACAAGGAATTTCCCATCAAATACAGTAGCCCTGGTGAAGTAATGGCAAAAGGCAGGATTCCCCATAGCCATTAACGTCATCTTTATAGTAACAACTCAGAGGATGCCTGTTTATTGTCAACCCAAGCTTATCCTCTTGACCACCATATTTACTCTTCACTTAACTTTCCATGTGAGTGCTTCTGCCATGGATATTTGAACCAAGGCCCTCAGAAAATGGTAAATCATTAAGTCTGTGAAATTTCAAGACACAAGAATGATCACCACATTAAGATGAAAGCTGAACTACTCAGAGTAGCAAAAGACACACTGATCTTTTGGAAGAGGAAGGTCATTTTCCTTCCACTACCAATTAGCCACTGAAATCATAAAATCATTTTCAATACTGAAAATCAAATTCAATACTGAAAAGTCATAAGTATGCTCTCCCGGAATGTACTCTTTATGGAATATACCAAGAAGATCAAGCCTTGTCAATCACAGAGCAGATGTTAAGTAAACCCCAGGAATGGCTCACAAGTTGGCATTGACCCTGATTCCACATTACAAAATACCCTCATTGAAGAAAAGCAGAAAGGACACGGCTTTAGAGATACTGGCTCATCAAAGACCATTCATCTTGGTTCTACTGAAAATAATGATGTTCAGGACACAACAGGGCTGGGTCCAAAAAGGGTTGAGGGCACACAAAATTCTCTAATGTGTATAAGGGGAAAGTCACAAAAGTCTTAATTAAAACACTGTGATATTTAGAAAGCACTTTCTATTACACAACAGATTGCTCAGGACATCAGAAGGTTTTGTGAAACATGGAACAATTTAATCACACGATCACTAATGCATTGCAAATTGATTTTGTTTCAGTTCCTTTTGATTCCTTTTAAAGTAAACTGACTCAGTGTCCGGCTGTCAAGACTCACTCTAAGGCATCATATGGTTTGAATATTTTATTCTTGATTTTTCTTAGACCTGGAAAGTTAATTAGAGAACAAGAGATGGGAAAACTTTTGTAGTGGATTTTATATTAGATTTGCACATTAATTTTAATGATAATTGATTAAGAAAACTATCAAGTACAATACTCCAGGTAGAATGCTGAGGAAGGACCCTAGTGTAGAAAGTTGAGCATCTAAAGGACTCTAAAACTGCCCAGTAATGATATTTCAGAGACCACTGAGATGGCTTGGTAGGGAAAGGTTTTGTCACCAAACCTTATGACTCCCAAAAATTATCCACTGACCTCCACACATGTGTCGTGATACACACACACACACACACACACACACACACACACACACACTCACACACAAACACCACCAGTGTATTAAAAAATATTTTTAAATAATGATACTTGGCTCCAATATTTATTCCCAGTCTAAAAGATTCCATTTCTAAGAATATCAAATGTTTTAGTCTGTGCTTACATCCTTCAAACTTTAATAAAAACAGCTTTTCTTATTACACTGAGGTCATATAATTATCATCAGGGTTTAAACCTGATATAAAAATGTTCCCTTTGTTTAGCACTAACATGTGAAAATTCATATGGTGATGATATATTAGGTAAACAACTACTCTGGGACTGGTGTTCCTCCATTTTTGTGCAGACTGACGCCTGCAAGTGATTTTCTCCCTGAGAAAGATAAAACAAGGGAAGACAATGTGCTGACTACCTGGATACATTCTGAAGGATTATAGTGATGTGGGCAAGTAGATCCCATACATAACACCGCTTTCCATTACTGAAAACATACCTGAGATAATTAACTTACAATGAGAAGAGATGGATTGTGTGTGGCTCATGGCTTTTGCAGACACCAATCCATGCTGGCTTGACGTCATTGCCACAGAGAGTGTAGTACAACAAAGCCACTCCTCTCATGGTGGGTAGAAAAGGGTAGAAAGGGGAGTGGGAGGGAGGGAGGGAGGGAGGGAGAGAGGGAGAGAGAGAGAAAGAGTGGAAAGTTGAGGGTTGGGGTCCCAATATTCCCTTCAAGGTCATTCCACCCTGTGCTGGAGAGATGCTCGGTGGATGAAGAGCTTGCTACATAAGCATGAAGACCTGAGTTCAGATTCCAGCACCCACATAAAAGCCAGATGTACCTGCAACCCTGACACTGCAGGGAGAGGGTCTCCTAGAACTTTTGAGCTAGCCAGTCAAGCTGAGTCCGAGGTTCAGTAGGAAAGACCCAGCCTCAAAAATAAGGTGGAATGTGATAGATTAAGATATCTGATGTCAACCTCCACACATGTATGCACAAGCACATAACCACACATGCATCCATACACACACACACACACACACACACACACACACACACACACACACACACACATCAATACAAACAAAAAAAGCAAGAGGCTACCTCCAATAGCCTGCCTTCTATCCATTACCCCCACCTCCCAGTGGTACTGCGAGCCTGTACGATTTTAACATATGAGCCAGCCTTTGGGGAACACTTCAGATCCCAACCATATAAACCCTTCCACAGTTCGTTCACTAACACATACAGGGTGAGCTCTTACCCTGGATGCACTTGTTGTTCAATTGTTTGTCACAGAGTCCTACTGTGTATCCCTGGCTGCCTTGAAATTAACTATGTCAACCAAGCTAACTTGAAACTTGCAACAATTCTACTGCCTCTGTCTCCACCATCCTGGAATTACAAGGCTGTGCCACCATGCTCTGCATCTTCGCCCATTTTTAATATGGAAAATTACAAAGAATAAGGTAGACATCCATGGACTCCCCACATGCAGTTATGAAGACAGCCGAATATGTCCACTCTAGCTCTGTTGATACGGCTTTATGTTTATTGTTTGTTTTCTCATTGTTGGGAAATACCATATTGCTGAAGAAGCCTACATTTTTATCCCTACATAGTAATATTCTGCTGTGTCTATCGCTACAGAAAACCTGTCATATTGGTAGATGATGTTTCTTAATATTTTTAAATTTAATACATATGTACTGTATTTACATCCTTGTCTTCCTCCAGCACCCCCCGGCCCACTCTTTCCTTCTCACAGGCAGGGACCCACCTCTGTCAGGAATTGTCTGCATCTTGGGCAGCTGCTTGCCAGTTCTTCATAGCCTTGCTAACCATTTTGTATGGAGTTATGTTTATTATCATTTCATTTGCAATGTGCTCATTGCTAAACTTCCGAAGGTGACTTAGTATGGCTTCCCGTTTCTGAATTCATCCTCATGTCCTTTGTTCATCATCATGAGATCAAACAACAGGCTGAGAGACTATGAACCAAAAGGATAGGAGGAGGGGTCAATTGCTGCAAATAAGTTAAATATGCTCACATGTGTGTGTTAAGTTTTAATAAACGTGACTTTCTTTAGTCTCTTCTGTGTTCGATATGCCCAGAATCTAACGATTTCAAGAGTATCCAACCCCCAAAAGAATGGCTCTCAAATTCCTACGTCCTTGGAGGTCACCAGGAGACTTTCCTGGCTCCTCTAAAAATAGAGTTGAGGCTTCTGAAATAAGGAGAAAAGGCTGTTTTCAGACACACATGTTACTCCCATGTCCACTAAGCCGCACTCCTGGAGAGTAAATCATTTATATATTGAGCATAATATGTGACCTTGACAATTCAATTGCTTGTTCCTAAGTTTCCCTTCTTATAGTTTGAATATCAAGAGTATAAAATTATACAAGCTCTGAGAACTGGATTAAGTAACTTTCTTCCTCTGTCCTTTCGGAAGTGCAATGTCACAATGATCTGTGGCTTAAAGTTTTTCTGAAACTGGGGACCTTGAGTGAGTAAGAAGCTGAGGAGAGAAGTTAGTCTATCTAAGTACAGTCCTAGGAAGAAGTCCTCTGATGTCAAGAGATTCATCCTTGATTCTCGACCTTGAAATTTTTTTTTTGATACTTTATTTACATTTCCAATGTTTCCCCTTTTCTGGGTCTCCTCTTTGGAAACCCCCTATCCCCTCCCCCTCCCCACCTCTGTGAGGGAATTCCACCTCCCACCCACCCACCCACCCATCCCCATATTCCCACCTTGACATTCCCCTTTACTGGGGCCTCTAGCACCCTCAGGCCCAGAGTCCTCTCCTTTCTCCCTGATGGCCATCGAGGTGATTCTTCTGCCTCATATGTAGTCCAAACCATGGGTCAATAGATGTGTATTCTTTGGTTAGCGGACCTTGAAATTTTTAATCACAATCTGAGAACAGGACAAAGACACCCATTGGTCTCCTGCTGCCACTAGTCTGAATTACAGTGATCATATCACAACCATGCTCTTCCCTCAGTACCACTGCAGAAGGAAGAAGTTTGTGCCTTCTCTACCCACTACTCAGAGAAATTAAAAAAAAAAAAAAAAAGCCATGATTAAATTCACCTGTGAGCTTTGAAATGTGATATACTAGCCGATTCATTTTTATTTTAAATAAGCCCTTTTCTAAAGGAAGATGAGGACTCATAACTTTCAAACCAAGGATAGCCATAATCCTCTATGATTACCTTCTGAAACCAGGACTCTATAGGCTATGAAGGGCCCACAATTCAAAGGCTCATGGAGAGTGGGAGGCAGTGTGCTATCTCCACAGGATTTCTACTTAATCTCCTTGCTTGACCTCCACAAAAAAACAGTGGTGATCTGATGCCTTGGTGATATTGAAGAGATTTAGTTTAAATTGTGCTTATAAGTTAATACCAGGATAGTATTTCTTCAAAAGCTTAAAACAACAAGAAAAATCTTTTAATTGACATAATTTGACTCAGGAACACAAAGCTTTCATTTGGAAATATGTATAAACCTAACCTAATAAAGTCCTTCAAGTCTAATTGAAATTTTGTTTCCTTATACTTTATAATCTCCATAGTTTTCAATTGATGATTTTGTTGCTACACACTGCTATGTTTGACTTTTGGAATAGTAGCTTCTAAGATGTGTGATGAGGGAGCCTGGGGCCAGAACATGGATGCCCCCAGAGTTCCAAGTACACAGGATGAAAAAAATCACTCCAGCTGTCGAACTCTCCTGGCCTCGGGTCTCCCCTCCTTTCCTGGCCCAGAGCTCCTCTGCTTTCATCTGTGGTAAACCCTGGGCTGAGAGAGGAGATTGCCTCAGGCATGTTCAGAATCCACGGTTCAAGTAGACTTACTTACTCAGGGAATAGGTCTGCTTATCTATGGATGTAGGTTTATTGTAAACCTCTACCGCCCTGTTCGGTTTAAAAGCAATAGATTACAATCCAACGTCACATGTAAAAGGTCTGCTTCTTGGAGAGAAAAACATTTCTCAAAGAGTAAAAATCATGGTGTGCTACATTTATTTATTTGATGACTTACATAGAGTTTATTGCCTTGAGAGCTAAGCTAGAAACATCCTCTGAACATACCCCAGGGTGCTCTAAAAAACCCATGTAATTCATTCTCAGCTTTAAGCTATTTCTGACATCTTCAGTTTCCTTGGCTTTGGTCCTGATACTTAATACTCGGTTCCTTTTCTATCTGACACAAATAATACATAAACACTCACAAACACACACAAGTTATTTGAAATCCACATTAGACTTGTGAATCGGCTCAACAAAAGCCATGTTTCTTGGCATCTTGCCTTCATGGTTTTGCTGTGCCATGGATTAAATCACTAAGCATTGAGCATTAACGAGATATGTGTTCAGATTCAAACCTCCTTCTGGTAATGGTGCCAAGGTCAGGATTGAACAAGAGTTATGGCTGTGAGCTCTGGAGTCTGAACTTTTGCTCTTTCGCTTGCTGGCTGTGAGATCCAGAAAAGGCAATTTAAATTCTCTGTAACTCAGAGGCAATAATGATACCTACTTCACTGGACTGTTATGAAGATCAAAAGCAAAATATGTGCAGAAATTCATGGAGGACTATACCTCACATACCCTGCACACAGTACAGACTTAGCATCAACTAATAGTACATGGATCAGGTTATAAACTGTATTATATAAGACTTTTGATTTCCAGAGCTCAAAGAATAAAGCATAATTTCACATAAAACAAAACCGACTGATCTTATCGACTTAAATTAGCTCGTTCAGGAGGCAGTTTTAAATTTTTTTAATTAATTAATTTATTTGTTTGTTTACATTCCAAATGCTGCTCCCCCTCAAGATCCCTCCCTTACCCAGTCCCTTCCCCCATCCCACTCCCCTTCTCCTCTGAGAGGTTGGGAGCCTCCCTGGGTTAAGAGCCCCCCCCACACACACACACACACACTAGCACATCAAGTCTCTGCCAGGTTAGGCATATCCTCTGTCACGGAGGCCAGACAGGGCAGTCATGAAGACTGAGCTGCCTGTCTGTTACATATGTGCTGGGGCCTGATACCAGCACATGTGTGTTCTTTGGTTGGTGGCTCAGATTCTCAGAGCTCCCAGGGGTCCAGGTTTGCTGACTCTGTCTTCCTGTGGAATTCCTGTCTTCGATCCTTCCCCAACTTCCATCTAATGTTTGGCTGTGGGTGTCTGCTTATGTTTCTGTCCGATGCTGGTTGGAGCCACTCAGAGGACAGTTCTGCTAGGCTCCCGTCTGCAAGCATAACAGAGTATCAATAATGATGTCAGGGATTGGTGTTTACCCATGGGATGGGTTACAACTTGAGCTGGTTATTGGTTGGCTATTCCTTCAGTCTCTGCTCCATCCCTGCATTCTTTTAGAAAGGACAAATTTTGGGTCCAAAGTTAAGTGGGTGGGTTGGTGTCCCTATCCTTCCACTGGGGTCTTGCCTGGCTACAGGATGTGGCCACTTCAGGTTCCATGTCCCTACTGTTAAGCATCTAGGCGAAGGCCACCCGCATTGACTCCTGGCAGCCTCCCCTATCCCAGGTCTCTGAGACTGTCTAGAGATTCTCCATTCACTACCACCCCAGGCAACTGCAGATTTCCATTCAATCTCCTGGCCCACTGGGTTTCTATTTTGTAGAATAGTTTGAGGAGTATTGGTATTAGCTCTTCTTTGACTATCTGGTAGAATTCTGCACTAAAACCATCTGACCCTGAGCTTTTTCTTCTTGGGAGATTTTTAATGACTACTTCTATTTCCTTAGGGGTTATGAGACTGTTTAGATAGTTTCCTGCTCTCCATATAACTTTGGTATGTGGCATCTGTCTAGAAATTCATCCATTTCATTTAGATTTTCCAGTTTTGTGGAATACAGGCTTTTGAAGAAAGACCTAATGATTTTTTGAATTCCCTCAGTTTCTATTGGTATGTCTCCCTTTTCATTTCTGATTTTCTTAATTTGTATACTGTCTCTGTGCCTTTTCATTAGTTAGCTATGTGTTTGTCTACGCTGTTGATTTTCTCAAAGAACTACCTCTTGGTTTTGTTGCTTCTTTTATTGTTCTCTTTGTTTCTAATTGATTGATTTCAGCTCTGAGGTTGACTATTTCCTGCCATCTACTTCTCTTGGGTGTGTTTTCTTCTTTTTGTTCTGGAGCTTTTCGAGTATGCTATTAAGTCCTTAGTATGAGATCTCTCCAATTTCTTTATGAAGGCTTTTAGTACTATGACTTGGGGAGTGGTGTGCTGCTCCATGACCACCACTACTGTGGGCATGGACCACCAGGTTTTTTTAATTTTTAACTAGGGGCTTTGTTAATATATAGTACTTAAAATTTTATAAAGTTGCAATTCTCTATCACTTTCTTGAACTTACCTCTAAACACACACATTTGATACATCTTTGGACATTAGCAACATTTAGGCCATCTATCATCTGTTAAACTCTATAGTTTGTCTCTCTTCAAAGTAAATTTTTCAGAAGAAACTTCAGAAGCCTATGTAGGTTCTACTCAACCAGACTTGCTTTGGCAGAGGGTCTGTGCATGTTTTGAACAAGGGCCTTTGGTATACTTTGGTTCTTCTTATATTTTTGGTTGTGAGCCATCTCTCCAGCCCCACTTTGGTTTTTCTTTAGGTTCAGCCTGTGCATTTCCTTCCTCTTTCCATGTCTCTATCATCCTGTTTCTGAAAGTGAATTCACTAAGAAGAGCCTTGCCACCTAAGAAATGTTAGTCTCCCCTCCTGCCCCATGCCAAGAGAGGACCATAAACTAGGTAGGAGAGCTAGAATTAAAGAAGAAAAATAGTGTTGTCCCTGTTAAATAATAATCATAATGAAGACATGGAAATGACATCTGGGGTTAGCCTACTCCAAAGGAAGCACTACTTACTAAGTGAGATCCTGTGAGTTATCACAGAATACTTGATCATTTTGCTTATAGATCTGAAATGTCCCTAGGGGCCTGTGTGTTAAAGATTTGGTCCCCAGCCTGTGGCACTGATGAGAGAAGTAGGTGCAACCACATCATAGGCCTTCATGCTGCTGTGGAAGGTGTGACTAGAGGATAGAATGGGACCCAAACTCCTGCATCTTTCTCTTTTTTGCTTCCTGTGAGATTCTTATCCCTTACAGGGATCCTGACTGTAAGAGTTCTTCTTTTTTGTTTGTTTGGTTTTTTGTTTTTTTGTTTTTTTGAGACAGGGTTTCTCTGTGTAGCTCTGGCCATCCTGGAACTCACTCTGTAGACCAGGCTGGCCTCGAACTCAGAAATCCACCTGCCTCTGCCTCCCAAGTGCTGGGATTAAAGGCGTGCGCCACCACTGCCCGGCAAGAGTTCTTTGATGCTTGTTTCTATCTAGCTTGCTGCCTTGTCAGAGACCAGGAGCAACAAGGCCACACAATCATAGATTAGAATCTCTGAACTGTGGATAAACTTGAACACTTTCTCCCTCCAAGTTGGTTGTCTCGGCAATTTTTTTTTTTTTTAGGAATGGAATTCTAACTATCACAGTTTTAAAGTAATTTTGGAAAATAAATAAACACCTACCATAAAAATCAGCCAGGCTTACACTTGTCAAACTGAGCTGCTTTGAGCCTGCTTTAATATCATTTAGTAGCTCTGAAAACTGGCTCGCCAATGTGGAACTAATGTTACTTAACTTCAGTTAAAGTTGTCTGGGTCCCCACTCCTTATGCTTTAGAACAGGTGGCTACCCTGGTGTGTAAAAAGGTCCTACTGTCCTCAATAAGCTTTGTGTCCCTGACCTTGTACAAAGATGACAGCTCCCTGCTGCCCAGCAGAACTCAGTTTCACAAAGGTCTATCATGGGGTGGAGTTAATCTTTTCGCCAATATCCTGACCTCCAGAAACATTCAGGGAAGTTTATGGTGGTAAGTTTATCATCTGTGGAGAAGCTGGCTTCCTCGAAATGTAAGTTTTCTTTTGAAGAAAACTTTAGCCAAGATGCCTAATACTGGGGATATGGAACCTGAATAGGCTACCTCCTATAGCCAGGCAAACCCCCAATGGAGAGATAAGGACACCAACTCACTCACTAAACTTTTGACCTGAAATTTGTCCTTTCTATTGAAATGCAGGGACAACAATGGAGCAGAGACTGAAGGAATGGCCAACCAATAACTGGCCCAAGTTGAGACCCATCCCATGAGAAAGCACCAATGCCTGCCATTATTAGTGATGCTCTGTTATGCTTACAGATAAGAGCCTAGCATAACTGTCCTCTGAGAGGCTCTATCAAGCATCTGGCTGAAACAGACACAGATGCCCACAGCTAAACATAGGACGGAGGTCAGTGACTCTTATGGAAGAGTTAAGTTGCAAGAAGGATTGAAGGCCCTGAAGCGGATGGGGGATGGGAACCCCACTGGATGACCAATAGAGTCAACTAACGTGGGCCTCTGGGAGCTCTCAGAGACTGAGCCACCACCAAAAACCACACACAGGATGGAATGAGGTCCCCGGCACATATGCAACAGCTGTGCAGCTCAATCTCCATGTTGGCCCCCCAACAACTGGAGTGGAGGATCTCCCTAAAGCTGTAGCCTGGCTGTGGTATCTGTTCCCCAACAGATCTGGCAGAGACTTGATAATCCAGGATGGGGGATACCCAAGAGGGTTCCTACCCTGTCAGAGAAGAAGGGGAGGAGGGAGGGAGAGTCTCAGTGAGGGGGGTCAGGGGGAGGGAGTACATGGAATGTAAATATAATTAATTAATTAATTGATTCATTAATAAAAAAGAAAATAATAATCATGAACACTAGCAATTAGTACTGCTGATGTTCCAGTGTAATTCTTGATGATGCCCATCATCTTCAAATGTGTCTTAGTTTGGATGAGAATTGGTTACCATAGTTACATTGCACTTGTTCACTCTTCTGTGCCACTTGCATATAGTCACTTGTTCAGTTTCCCCATCAGTGAGTTAGTTGCGGTTGTTATTCCAACATACCAGTGAAGAAACCAAGGCTCAGAGTGACTAATTGCCTATGACCACGCATAAATACATTGAAAGGATATAAGTAGAAGGCAAATGTCTGCTTCTATACATCTAGAATCTTAACCCTGGACTGTTTTACAACCTGCGGAACTTGGCCTTATTTTCTCTACCTTGGTATCCTTTTATCAGACTCTTTAGTAAGGAGAAAAATCTTTGGGCATTAGCTAGTAGCCTGAACTCTAGACCACACTTGTTCTGATGCACTGGATACTTCCATGTAAACCTTCCAGAACTGGCCAACTGGCTAGAGGATGGCAGACGGTTGACAAGGAGAAGATAAAAAGACTGCTCAAGCACTCTCATCAGGCACCACAGTAGTAAGTCAGCCTATGTAGAAGATGGCTGGTAAAATGAGAGGAGAGGGTTGACCTTTAGAATTTGGAGATAGCAGAACTTTACAACCAAGGAAAACAACAGACTTCTGTGTTTGCGTAAAGATTATAGTGTTTGAGCAAGGAGACCATCACTGCAAGAAGATACTTTGTAAAAGCTCCCACTCGGAGCGCTAGAAGCCAAAGCCGTATTTCTCAGTTGCTGCCAAGATCCACCCAAATGTTTCAGGTCTAAGATCCTCAGTCACTTACGCCTGCCATAGAAAGATAGATTCGCATCCAGGGACCTGGTAAGAAGACATTTTGGTTTCTTTAAACTGGGTCCAAGGAAGTGTGAGCGCTATTTTGTTCTACTGCAAGTCTGATCTTAGTCACTCCAGCTCACATTTCCAGACTGAGCTGGAAGAAGTTTCCAATGGATGCAAATGACATGGAGTCCTCTGGTTTTTTTCCTGCACGACATCATATCATCTCTCTAATCCCAGGACACCATTGAAATTCAAAGTGTCCCTAGTTAAAAATAAGCAAAGGCCCACAATTACATTTCAAATAGTCTAAAATTAATAAATTTAGGTACATATTGTTTTGTGTTGACTTTAAAAGCATATTTTTACAGAATATTTTTAAAAATCTGTATGATATTTTTTCCTCCCCAGAATCACTACAGTTACTCTAACAGTTTGCAAACATATATGGCTGTGTTTGGAATCCAACATACTCTCAAGTTTTAGACTTCATAATTCCCTTTCAACACTGCCGTTCGATGTGCTGAGAGTCTTCCACGCCAGATACAGGTATGATGATTTGCTGGAAGGGCTCACAGGATTCGGTCACGTAGTCACAACCATGGTTTAGGTTGTGTTATTGAAAAGCGATGCAAACAAAATCAGCAAAAGGAAAGGCATGTTGGGGGGAAGCAGGAGCAAAAGCAGTCACAAGCTTCCAAGGGCCTGTCCCAGTGGACACACACAGGAAATACTTCATTCCCTCAGCAATAAGTTGTGATAAATGTCAAATGTCTCCCAGGCAAGCCTATTAGAAACCTGGAGCTAAGGCTTTTATGAGGACTAGTTATACAGGTACCTTCTGCCTGGCATGAACCCAAATCTCAGACTCCCAGGAGGACAGCAGGTGCTCTGCATAAGCCAGCGTGAAGCTATAGTGTCAGCTGTACAGTCATTTCTGGTAAGTAAGCCACTGCATGGGAAAATAACGGGAAGTCTCCAAAAGACCAAGTTTACAGTTGCCAGCCAAGGACCAGCTTCCTGAACAGACTTTTCTAAGAACAGTTGCCAGGCTTGTTATGCAAACTCTGCTCAGCAGATGTCTCATAGTTTTAGCTTAACAGGTCAAGATAAAGACATTAAAGGATTGTCTCATAATCATGAGTTAATGTTTAGGACAAGCTCCAGTCATCCTAGCTCCCAATGCAATACTCTTCCCAGCAGACTATACGGCTACTTAATAACACATTTTATATCTCAGTAAGACTGAGTTCAGTGAAGTTGCTGATAATCAGCAATGCCGTTTTTGTCTTTCATATATGAATCAGAAAAAAACAATGTCTGTTGGATTTTCCCTTTCCATCATAACCTTCAGTAAAGATGAAATGTTCTATAGTCTATCCATTGCAGAAGCCTCTCGCAACCTTTGACTACCAAACACTTGAAATATAGCTAGAAAAACCATTGGCTTGTTTCGCTCAATTTTAATTTGAACAGTTACATGTGGCTTATAAGACACTTGTTAGAAACATAGTCATTGAAGGTTTGATTTATTTTGTTAAAGCAAATTTCACTAAGTGCCTTAGGTTTAATAACTCCTGAAACACCAGATTTACTTTCTGATTTCCTGGGAGCCAAACCAATACCATAGTATGTCCCACAAATATCTCAATTTCTAGTAGTCTTAATCCAAATGCATAAAGTTTAATCCATAATAAAACAAAATGCCTCATCACTGTTAACTATGCTGATGTATGTGTGGGGATGGGAAGGGGATGTGTGTGTGTGTGTGTGTGTGTGTGTGTGTGTGTGTGTGTGTGTTCTTCTACATAATAGTGCGTCTTGCCAACTCAAAAGTGTTGGGGTTGGTCTGATGCTGCTATGTATTCAAATGCAAAATTCTGTACCCAAAGATCTGGTTGCCCCAAGACAAGTGAATTCTCACATATACCAGGATTTGTTGCAAAAATATTGCTTCCCAAGTTAATTGGTCAATAAAAGGCAAAGGCCTGTGATTGGGCAGTAGAGATAAGAAGGCAGGACTTCCTGGGATGGAGAAAAGAACTCTGGGAAGAGGAAAGAGGAAGGCCCTTTGCCAGGGGACATGAGGGGCTGAATGGGGCTGGGTGGTCAGTTAATTTAGATGAGCTAATTGAGAGTCTGTCCAGCTTAGGCCTACGCTTTGAAATATTAAAAGGTCTCTGTGATTATTTGGGGAACCAGCTGGTCAAGAAACAACTGCCACTGTATTATTTTCCAGCATTAATGAATATATATCGAATATTAATTTAAACTTTTTTACACAAAGGAAAAGGAGAAGCCTGTCATTTTGTAAGACTAGGAATCAATTGACCCTAAATCAAAGACAGTGACTCTCCATGTGCAAATATTATTTCACATTTCTAGAGTTACTCATACCCATACGGGAAAAGAAAGAAGACAACTTTGTCTAGAAATGTTACTAATGAAATATATTATAAATATCAGCCCACTTCAAATATTTCTTCTGACAGATTAATCTTCGCACTATTCCATTTCCAAAATCCAGTAGAAAATAATTTTTATTTATGTGAAAAAAATTAATAAATTTTGATAGTGTACCAGATAAACAAGATTGTTTTTACTATATAAGAGCTCTACTTTTCTTTCTGTGTTAGAGTGAAAAAATCTCATTTTTTTCATCAAGTGCAACACTAAAAGCAATGGTGGGGGCAGGGGTCTCACTGGAGAGCACTGGCTGAGTATTTAGGATGCCCCAGATTCAACATCCAGAACCAAAAGCAAAGAACAAAAGCCAAATTAAAAACAAATGAAGACACCCCATAAACTCAACTTCATGGGGTGGAAAGAGAAATGTATGACAACTTAGAGACAAAGAGGTTAAAATGCCAGGACTATTTCAACCCGTTGAAACGTTCCCAACATGTTCTAAACACTCTCAGGGGGGAAAGTTCAGTTTTGTTCCTTCTTATTTTTTATTTTTAAAGAGAAGTCTAAAGCAACAAACTCTCGTGGGTTTTTTAAAAAGAGTTATTTATTTTATGCATATGAGTACACTGTAGCTATCTTCAGACACACCAGAAGAGGGTGTCAGATCACATTGCAGATAGTTGTGAGTTGCTGGGAATTGAACTCAGGACCTTTAGAAGAGCAGTCAGTGCTCTTAAGCGCTGAGCCATCTCTCCAGCCCCTTGTTCCTTTTTAAATGTCTTTGTTGCTGTTGTTTTTGTCATCACTGCTGTTGTTGTTGCTGCTGCTGCTGTTGATTATATTTTAAATTGTATTTTAATTACAGTTCTCCCTTCCCTCCCCTCCCTCCAAACAAAATCATATACTCTTCTCTGCGCTCCTACAAACTCAAGACCCCTCTTTTCACCAACTGTTACTGCAATACATATATGTATTTGTAAGGTTTATCCCACTCTGAACATAGCCAAGGATTAGCGCTCTACTGGAATTACTTGGGGAAGCCTTGCTCTTACTCAGTTCCATATCATTTTTAGTGGAGAGGCATTTCAGCATTTCTCCCAGCCCCTGTCTGCAGACATTCTCACAGGAGAAAGTGGGCAGCTAAGGAAGCTGTTCCCTTCAGTGAAAACCTGCCCTGCTGCTTACGAGTTGGCATAGTCTACTGCTGTCAACATGCACAATGATCTGCTTTAAAACTTATAGTTTGGGCAACAGAATAACAGAATATAGTTTAGGGGGCAGTAAACCTCATGCTATTCTGTTTCCAAAATCCATTAGTACATACCAGGAGTACAGGCCAAGTCTTTTCACTAAGCATCAAAGAATGGCAACAATTCAATTGTCAATAAAATGACCATTAGCACCACAGGCCCCCCATATAAAGGTCCTGATGGGCAGTGTATGGCAGACATTGGTAGCCATTTACCAACAATTCCATTAGTCTCCTATATACAAAATGAAGATATATTTTCTACTTTATACAGTCCATATTCTCTATGTGTTCCACATTTGCAGATTAAACCAGATTCAGATATTATACTAGGCTTGTATACAGGACTCCAGTGCTTCAGCCTGTACTGAACATGTACACACTTTTTTATGTTCATTATTCCTAAGCAGCATGATACAATGACTATTTGTACAGTGTTTACCTTGCAGTAGGTATTGGAAGTAATCTAGAGAGGACTCCATGCCTGTGAAATGATATGACTAGGCTGTATGCAGAGGTGATGGCATTTTATATAGGGAGTTTAAGCATTGGGGATTTGGCTATCCACAGGCAATTCTGGGACCAATTCCCTACAGTGTCTAAATGATGATTATATAATTTGCCTAATTTATAGCCAAATAAATGTACTCAGATAACCTTCTGGGTAAGCCTACACTCTCTTTTCAGCAATTCACCAGAGGAAATGGTACCCAGGGAGGCTGGGTAAGCCTTGTGCTTGAATGACCTCCTCTGAGCTCCTGAATGCTCACTGTCTTTAGCTCTGTAAGAACGGAGCCTATCCTCCTATATGATCCCCTCCCAGTAGAAGTAAGAGATAACTGCACCAAGTCATTGTGACTTCGGGTTTGTTCTGCTTATAATGCCTAGTTCTATTCCCAGCGTTGGCTCTGGGCTAGTCAGGTGCTAAAGCTAGCTAAATGTATTTTAAAATGTGCAGGTTTCCTGACATCCTTGCTTCGTGCCTCTATTCGCTATTCCCTTACATTTGGGAAGACAATAAGAAAAAGAATCCTCGTGGGGAACAAGAAAGTCTGAAATGCAATCTCAGCTCCTTCCCATGTGTTTTTCAATAGTGCGATGTTTACTTTGCTGTCTCTGGATCACCTTCGATTCTCTGTCATGAAACATGCTGAGCCACGCCCCCCTCCTTTCTGTATACACCTCTCACTTACTCTTCATGCCCCTTTCAGCCTTTTTGCTGATTGTTCTTTGGTCTCTTTCTCTAGAGCAAATTTCTAATGTCAAGTTATGATGGATGACCAGACTCATTGTGTAATTATTTTGCCCCTACCAAGTCAAGCATATTGGTGCATACCTATTTCAGTATTTGTGAGGCTGAGGCAAGAGGATTGGGAGTTCAAAACCATACTCGGTTATATAGTGAATTGTAGGCCAGTCTGGACTAAGCAATGGACATATCTAAAAAAAAAAAATCTCACTTTTTCACTCTATTTGTTGTCATAAACTCCTTTATAGCCCCAATATTGACTAGTTTCAAGTCCAGTTCAAGCCTCTTCAATGAAGGTTTGACCCCATCCTAAGCATTCAATTACAGTTTAACTTCTAAGAGAAAACATTTGGACTCAGTTCTGCCTCTTCCATTGCTGTGATAATAGACTATGTCCTGGGCTATAAAATAAAATAAAACAAATTTAAAAGAATTTAAGTTTTAACAGTATGCAACTTCTGACCTCAATCCAATCAAAAACTAAAAAAACAAATGGTAACAAGAAAATCACCAAGTATAAGAAACATAATTCTAAGTAATCTATAAGTCAAAAGGAAATTGTCAAAGTAAGTTTATAAGTGTATAGCACTGAATTAAAATAAAACTATACAATATTCAAGTATGTGTATTGTTTTTAAAGAAGTACTAAGGTACTTACAGACCTAAATGCACAAGGGAAAGTGAAGCTCATTAATACTGCATTTTATTTCAAAAAGAAAAGAACTAGGAAAGAAAAGACAAGGTACACTAGAAACAAGAAAAAGAAAACTTAATTATATAACTGGAAATAAATGAATACAGGTAATAAAATTGAAAGTTCCTAGAAACAATGAAAAAATAAGGAGAAAGAAGAAACAAATCAGTAACATAAACACACACACACACACAGAGAGAGACACACACAGACACACACACATATACACAGAGAGAGAGAGAGACCCACACAGACATACACACACACAGACACACATACACACACACATACACAGAGAGAGAGAGAGAGACCCACACAGGCACACACACACACAAATACACAAAGAGAGAGAGACCCACACAGACACAGAGAGAGAGAGACATACACATGTGCACACACACACAGAGACATACACACATGCATACACAGAGAGAGAGAGAGACCCACACAGATACACACACATACACAGAGAGAGAGAGAGAGACCCACACAGACACACACACATACACAGAGAGAGAGAGAGACCCACACAGACACACACACACACAAATACACAAAGAGAGACCCACACAGACACAGAGAGAGAGAGACATATACATGTGCACACACACAGAGAGACATACACACATGCATACACACACACAGAGACAGAGAGAGAGAGACATACACATGTGCATACACACACACACACACACACACACACACACACACACACACACAGAGGAGAGAGACATCACCACAGATCATATAGCTACTGAAAGGATAATAACAGTGAGTAACTTTATGCTCATAAATTAAACAGCTTAGAAGAAATGAAAAATTTCTTTAAAATTGCAAATTACTAAAATTCAACTGAAGTCAAGCATACCCTGAGCAGCCCCACTAGATAAGCTGACTGTGACTGTGAGTGATTTTCTCTCCTGCTTTGTTTCCCTTCTCTCTTTTTTTCTTCTAATTTTGAACAGGATTTTACCATGAAGTCCAGACTAAACTAGTAACATGGCTAAACACATAGATCAATGAAGTACAGCAAAGAATAAAAACAAATCTGCATCAATATTTTCTCTATTTTTTTTTTACAAAAGTATATCAGCAATTCAAATATCAAGGATACACTTTTCCCACAAATGGAGCTGGAGCAAAGTCAAAGCACAGGTCACAAATAAACATCATGTTGAATTTCCCACCTAGTAACGATAAATGAAGGATGATCTGCATTTAAAATCCTAAGCTATGAAACTTCTGAAGAAATATCAGAAGATTTTTAGGATGTAGAACCAGTAAAATAAATCTCATACTTTACAAACACAATCCAAAATGAATTAGTAAATGAAACCTTCTCAAAACTATAAATGTTTGACATAAAAGTTTACATAAAAGGGTAAAGTTAAATATTTTATAAAATATTTACTAATTTCATGTCTGACAAAGAACTAGTATCTGGAATACCTAATGATCTCTGAAGACTCATTTATAAAAATAAAACAGTCAATTAGAAACTAGGCAAAGGCAACAGAAAATAGTTTGCCTAAGAGGATGTACAGACAGCAACTAAATACACAGAAGATATTCACACCATAACCTTTCGGGAAAGGCAAATTAAAACTAGAAAGAAATGTCACTGCACACACACATTAGAATGACCATAATAAAAATAATGACAAGATGAAATCTGGCAAGGACATCAAGAAACTGGATGGGCCGATATATTGTTGGAAATAGGAAGAGATGATGCAGGCATTAAACAAATTATGCAATTGTTATATAATCCACAATTCCTCTCTTAGCTACATCTCCTAAAGAAAGTAAAAGTCTGCATTCATAGAGTAGACTCGTGTGTGGCTGGATGCAAAAGCTTCACTCATGATAACCAAAACTAGAAAAGAGTCTCATATCGTTCTGCAGTTTAGCGCTTAACCCATGGCACGTGTAGTAATTAGAAATATAACACTTAGCAATGGGGGGAACTTAACTACTGATCACAACCACAGAGGTAAATTTTCAGAGTGTACACTGAATGAGTCGGTCCCTGGAACGGCATACTACTGCTTTATTCCAATACCCCACAAAGGCATGGATGCACATAAGCATATGAATATATGCATATTTTGGAGGGAGAACTAATGATGAATATTTACCTGGATTTAGAGACAGGATAAGGATACTGAGAGGGAGAAGGGGCAGAAAAGAAGAGTGAGAATTTTATATGGTTATTACAGGGTAATAACTGGCAGGTTTCTGGAGTTCTATGTTTTAACTCTAGTGAGAGATGCATAAATATATACAAGTAATGAGATTATGTAAAGCTATACACACATACACATTACATATGCACATATGAACATCAAAATGTATATATACACATACACACATGCATACACACTCATGAGAACAAATAAAATTGGTTAAATATAAATATTATCTTTTGCACATATCAGTATCAACACTTAGGTATAGTAACACAAGCCTGCCAGACAGTTCCACTGGGCAAAATGTCCATAGTATTCCCTTGTGGATAACTGCAAACTCTCAGCAAAAGTTCTAGATTATGACAAGTAGTATTTTAATGAAAGAACACTGTGCAATATTGTCACCAACATTTTGTGACAGATCATCTCAGTTATGCAAAAGCAGAGGAATTTCCTGGGGTAGAGCACTTTCTACCCCCAAAATTGAGAGGATTCCCATGTCAGAAATTCTAAAAATTTCTCTCTTCCTCTCATGAGAGAGAAACAGAAAGACAGAGAGAGTTCCAGAGGAAATTTTTAATAATCATGAAAATTTTGAGGAGTTTTTTAAAGTCATTAAGATTCTAAATTGTATTTTAGCCACATTTTTAAGTAGTGAAAAGCAGAAAAGAGGTATTTATTCATTATTATTATTATTATTATTATTATTATTATTATTATTATTTAGGCCACACTGGGGAGAGGGAGAAAGACACAGCAGCCTGTCAATCACATTAAAAATTAGACAAGAGAAGAGAGGAGGGGAGGGGAGGGGAGGGGAGGGGAGAGAAGAGACAAGAAAAGACATCCTGGAACCATGGAGGCAGACAGGAGATACCCAACTTAGTGAGAGGCCCATTATGCAGGAATTCTGAGATGACAGTTGCAATGACTCCTGCTCCTTAGGCACAGAGAGTCTTGCTCTTCCTCAAACCTGAACACAACACACTTTTCCCCTTCCCTCAGGACAGCTGGACACAAGCTGGCAGATTAAAGGCTTCACTGGGCTTAGATTTAAAAGACTGAAATTCATATCCTCTTCCCTCGAAACGCATGAGGCTAGGGCAGGCTCTGAAGTTACCAGCACGCGAGCTGTCTAATGAATCAGACTCTTTATGTTTCAGTTGTCTCTGCTCTGACTTTCTAATGTATTATCATGATAGGCTTTAGGGAAACCCTCTGGAGTATTGCTGTCCCGTGTCAGCAGGGATTTGTGAATTAAAAAATAAGTTGGTTTACCCGCACAGGGTCTGAAAGTTTTCCCATGGTAAATTTTGAGAAGTGAATTCTGAGAACAAAAATTGAGAGCCAGTCTCTGTTTCCAATCTTGAGATTTTTCACTGCACGGCCATCGTCAGAATCTCAGTTGACTGAGTTATCTGTCTTAATACCAGACATACACCCACGCAGAGATTTAGATGAAGCTTTGTCTCTTAGCAAACTTCTCCAAGCTCTGGGCAGATCTGGGTAGACACTCCTCGATCAGCTCTCCACACTTTGGAGCTACAGAAAGAGGTTTCTGTTGTTGCAGCTGCTGATGTTAGAAAGAGAGAGATAGCCTGCCGGTGGTGGCTCAAGCCTTTAATCCCAGCACTTGGGAGGCAGAGGCAGGCAGATTTCTGAGTTCAAGGCCAGCCTGGTCTACAGAGTGAGTTCCAAGACAGCCAGGGCTACACAGAGAAACCCTGTCTCGGAAAAACCAAAAAAAAAAAAAAAAAAAAAAAAAAAAGAAAAGAAAGAGAGAGATGCAGAAAGGAAGAAGAGAGATGAGGAAAAAGAAAGAGGAAGGAGGGAGAGTGAGAAACAGAAAGATAACGTCTTTACCAGAATAAATTTACAGAGAGAAGAGTCTTGGGTTTGATTGTTTATTCATTTAGGTTAGTTTTTGTTTTGTTTTTGTTTTTGTTTTATTATTTTGGTGGTGGTGGTGGTGGTTGTCGGGGTTTTTTGGGGGGTGGGGGTATTTGGTTTTTGTTCTTTGTTTTTTTTTTTTTCCCATGAGATCATGTAACACAGACTTACCTTAAGCCCAAAATCCCCTTGGCTACAGCCTCCTGAAGACTGGGATTACAGATGTGAACTGCCACACCTGCCAAGCCACTCTCTCTTATTCATGTCTTTATTGCCAGTTAAATAAATAATTATTAAACTGGTGCAGAAGATTAGAAGCAAAGCATCAAAGATTAAGGAAGTTTGCTTTGTGAAGTTTTTCATGTCTATATTTGATTTATGTTCCATGTGTACGGTATTTGGCCTGCATACGTGCCTGTGCACCTCATAAATGCCTGGTGCCCACAGAGAGAATAGAGGAAGGATCAGAGCCCCTGGACTGGAGTTTCAGACAGCTGAAATTCCCAGTGCCGCGTGTGCTGGGAACTGAGCCCGGGTCTTCTACTGCTCCTTCCAACCCCTCACACCAGCCTTTGCATATGACAGTTGGCTTGTGTGCTTCCACGTGTACACAAACAGAGCTTACTTTGATGGAATTCATCTGCTTTTCCAAAGTGAGTTCTTCTTTATCTACCCATTTGGAGATCAGAAGTATAAAACATACTACCTTCTTCTTAGCCTACATTTCTTTTCCACATACATTAGGAAAGAAAATAGGACCATAGTATGAAATAACTACTTTCCTAATTTCCTGTTCTTAACAGTAAAACCTTTGCTTTTCATTGGAAGGTACAAAAGAAGAAAAAGAATTTTGTTTCTGAAGTTGAATGTGACCTGAGAGCCCTTTATGATCCAGTACTATAAGTGGAAAAATCACTCCTTCAGGGCCTGTTTCTCTGCTTTCTGAATCAATTGAGAACCAGGGGCTACTGTTCAAGCTTAACTCTAAGAACTCATTCTTTGAAAAATTAAAAGTTGCTAGAACACAGATGGAAAGTTATTAAATTCCTCATTTTTGATAATAAAACAGCATTATAAGGCAGAATTAATTAAGACTTTCATTTCTTTAATATCTATTGCAAGGCTAGAGTAATGGCTCAGAGGTTAAGAGCGCCCGGTCCTCTTGCAGAGGACCCAGGTTCAGTTTCTATCACTCACGTGGCACCTCAGAACCATCTATATTAGGAGATCTAGTGTCTTCTTCCAGCCATCTTGAGCATCAGGAATGAATGATGCACTACCTACATATGGAAAAACATTCATATACACAAAATAAAAATAAAGGCTTTTTAAAAGAGAATAAAATATCCATTCCATCATATAAGAGGCTTTTTCTATTTTAAACTTCAGAAACGTGTCACCATGTTTTGCTTGAAGTCTTGCATAATAATATGTCAAAATCAGTACAGGAACTGCACCGGTGGCTCAGTAGTTGAGAACACTTGCTGCTCTGGCAGAGGACCACCGTTCACGTCCCAGGACATACAGCTCACAGCTGCCTGTGACTCTAGTTCTAGGAGATCCAAAACCCTCACCTTGTCCAGAAGGTTCCTGCATCCATGTGTCCATGCACACTGACAGACAAACATACAAAGTCAATAGTTAAAAGCAGTTATCATTACAAACCCCAAGCCTACTCTAACACTCAAAATTACCATTAATTTTCTTTTCATTTTAAGGCAGTAATTATTTAAATTATTTGAACCTCTATCTCTTCATTAATAAGATATATTGGACAATGTAGACTTTGTGGCATTGTTATAAAAACTAAATGTTCTAATATAGAAAAGGTGTGTAGCCCACAGCCTTAGTGTTATAGAGCACATAAAATGTCACTAAAATGAATATATTGAAAATTAAATTTTCCAGTAAGAAAATTATTAACAGAAATGGATTCAGTCACCAGCTAAAACAGGCACAAATATATTATGTGCCCTTTTTCTTCACATGTTTTGACATGGATTGCCTAAAATACTGCCATACAGCCAATACCAATTCTTTTAGTACCACTCTGGTAAATATAACCGACAAAATGTTTTGGTTTACATGTCAAGAAGAAAACCTACTTCATTTTCAAAGCAACTGTCATGCTTCCAATCCGGATTAAAAGTCTGTCCAATTTGAAGTTACATTTTATTCGTTTTGTTTTATAAGCATAAAAAAGCTGTAATAAAAAGACTAACAACTTTGAGCCAAAAATTACTGACCTTTGCCTTTCTGAAATAAAGGGAAAGCTTGCTAACTTTACAGACCCTTGCATGTATGGTGTGGTGCATTTTACTAAGACTGACCTGCAGAATAGCATCAACCCACTTACTTTACTACCCACTTGTCATAATAAATAATAATAATAATAAGGAACTAGACAGCCAAGGAGAGGAAGACACAGAGGGGAGAGGGGAGAGGGGAGGTGAGACATGGTGTGGATTTCTTGACCTTACTTTGGCAAATTAAAGAAAATCCTAAGGGATTTGAAGTTGTTGTTTCGGAGAAGGGAAAGAGAACTGAAGCCAGTGCTTGAGCTTCTGAGCCCTCCCCTTAGGTGGTTAAACATGTCCAGGTGGTCTTGGCTCTTTGAACACAAAACAGTGAAAGAAATAAAGAAAAAAATGAAGGGAGAAAAGGAGGGAGGGAGGAGGGAGAGAAGGAAGAACTTCTTTTAAGTTTGTGTGCGTGTGTGCGTGTGTGCATGTGTGCGTGTGTGCGTGTGCGTGTGCGCGTGTGGTGTGTGTGTGTGTGTGTGTGTGTGTGTGTGTGTGTGTGTGTGTGTGTGTGTGTGTATGTGTGTACAATGAGGAAGTGAGGATCCAGGCAGCTAGAGTTAAAATGGTTCTGCCACCTGTGGGTTCCAGGAAGGGCCTTGCAACCCCTTTCAAGAGCAGCAAGCACTCTTAACCTCTGAGACATCTCCCTTGCTCCGCCCCCCCCCCCTTTTTAAAAAAAAAGAACTGTGCATTCTTATTCTGACTATAAAATTAAAATTGTATTTCTCTTCAAGACAAATGGAAGCATGCCTACTTAGGATCTAAATTTTAGAAAAACGAAAAAATACACTTTTAAAGATGGACCCTCAGAACTCATTCGTTAGAGACCCATTTTTTTTCTCTGCATGAAATTCTGTAATTATTTTCTTCCAGAGGCATCAAGTCTCCTTCCTTGTTTGGGTTTTTGTAATTGAACATGAATAAAATATACACAGACCAGAATTCCATCATCGCCCTCTATCCATCCGGGACCCTCGACTTATAACTGTCTGTATTTCTCTTCGTTCTTAGAAGATCTGAATCCCGCAGGAGCAAAGCCTACACCTCAGAACACACAGGCAGAAATCCCCTCCGTAAATTCCCAGCCCCCAGCACTCCGCATCCTTCCAATTCTCCACCGCAAGCTCGAGCATAGTCATAGATTTACATTTTCATTAGACTTGGTTCCAAAACAAGACCTAACCCTCTTAACTCTTAGCAAGTCGCGGTTTTTATGTTCCCATGGGCTTCTGGCATTTCATCTTCTAAATGGAGCCCAGAAAGTGTTGTTGTTTCAGGGTGGGGGAGTTCGAGTTTACGTTTGTGGAGGGGCACTGCTAACAGATGTAATTTCCTTAATGTTTAGTTTTTCATATACCTTTGGCGCCTGCTATTTACTGTGGTCTTCCTACCTACTTATCTCTCCAGCAGTCTCTAGGACCAGCTATATTTTCTTTTCTAGTCCTTTGACTCAGCAAGCTACTCACTCCCGTTGCTTAGGATTCTTTATATATCTGGAGGCTGCTTCTTTACCATCCAAGCTTCTTTACCCAAAACGTCGTGACAAATAGAACGCATGTAATCTCCGCTTGCTTTTCTGGCCATACCTCTCACCAGCCAGGTAGTGATCTGTCTCCGATGCTTTCACAGATCCAGTGCATATATCCACCAAACATGCTCCTTGTGTGATGCCACTCTCAGCTTACACTTGTTTTCGATGGGAACAAGCTTCCGGCAAATGCTCCTTGCAAAGTATTCACATATCCATTCAACAGTGGGACAGCAACCGTGAAATAGTTATGGCACAGCATGAATGAGTGCTAGCAGATGACAGGGCAACTGGGGGACAGCGAGTGACCCCTCCATTAGAGTTTAGAAATGACCCATCATTTTGGTTCGAAAGCTGTTATTATGATTTTTATATTCACCCAAATTATATGATCCTTCAGGGGGGGCAGCCTCCAGATATATTCTAAGGCACAATTTTCTGGCATTCTGCTCCAGGAAGAATTTTTTTTAAATGTTCCCCCACCCATGTGAACTTCTTTACCTCCATTATTGACCTCGAGTGCACATATACTGGGATCGTATTGAAATTGTATTCATTACTAACAGAATGCACAGACCTTTAACCACAGCCCTCTTACTTATTAGTGGACCTATTGCTGTTCTCAGCCTTGTCTTTGGAAAAAAACAAACTTCCTGGGGCAAAGCTGGCCCATGTTAGATCATCTCTGTGGTAAGCATTGTGTTCTCTTATCCTTTAAGTCCCTCTAAAGAAGACATTTCAAATGGTTCTCTATGTACTAAAGATTATGTGGTGATATATCTCAATAAAGGTAGTAGTGTGTTTCTTTGGGAAAAATTCAACTAAAATTCAAGTTTCTTTTGTGAAACTGAATAATTCTCTTTAGCTACTTTGAAAATGTTTTTCACTAGACTTTCTCTTAAGTTGGCAAATAGTAATGAGTTCAAACACTGATCATTCTCCATGTAAAAGCTCTAATGTAGGGTAAAAATAAACCCTAAGATGTATCAGAAGGACTAGGGAAAAAAACAAGAGTGACTGGGGCTAGATGGCTCAGCAGTTAAGAGCATTCCTTGTTCTTGCAGTGGACCTGGGTTTGAGTCATCCACATGGTGGCTCACAGGTATACGTAACTCCATTCCAGTGAATCTGATGGCCATACATGTACATGGTGCACAGACATACATGCAGGCAAAACACTCAGATATATTCAATAAATACGTCTTAAAATTAAAAAAAAAAATAAAAGCAATGGTGGTGGTGCTAGTGTTGATGACGGGAACGGTGTTGAGGTTACAGTGACCTGTGGGGCAGTGATCTGTAACAGGCAATCTGACATCCGGCTGAGCTCAGGCAAAAAATTCTGGGAGACCTGGTGATAATTTCTCACAAGGGACCAGGCCATATTTTTAGCCAATGCTCCCGGAAGATTCCTGTACAACTGGTCACTGCCTTTACGACCCCTGTATATAGAGAGGCCTGACGTGTGAGAATTGTGTGAGACTCGTCACGTAGAGAGCAACCCTGAGTCCTGGGCAAAGCAAATGAGGCAACAAATAGGGTCCCCAAGCTGGCCAATGGAAAGTGTCGGCCACCAAACCCCTGTCTCCTCTCAGAACTATAAATAGAGCACCTTGACCCGAGTAGCTCTCTCTCTCTCTCTCTCTCTCCCCTCCTTCTCCACCCGCCTGCCCCGTGAGTGCTGCCCGCCATCCAGAACGAATAAAGATGAAAACTATTTTGGTGTCAGAGAACTTTGTCTAAGGGGCTGTGATACTTGGGCTCTCGAAGAGACCCGCTCTATGCCCGCAGAGCGCAGGGCGGTGAGTGTTCTGAACACAATGGGGCTGGAGAGTGCCCGCGCACCCCCTCCCTGCACCGAGGCCAAGCAGCTGCCGGTGGCTTTGGCTGCAGAGGTGAGGAGAGGAGAGGAGGTGGGCGGCCACAACATCGGGGCCGGGACTGCTCAACCGGTGTCACCCCCACGGCATCGGACCCATGGACACTATGCCACGATGAATAAGAGGGCCACTGCGGTGACCCCGCCCGCGCCTGCGTTTCTCCCCACGTGAGAGAGTGCAGCAGTGACCTAAACATTAGTGATGGACAGTCATGGTGATACTGTTGGTGGCCAATGGTACTGTTAATGACTGTCCTTGGATGCTGGTAGTCATCACAGTGATCACAGTGATAGTAGTACCTTCAGTGGTGGTGCTGGGGTTTGTGGTATGGCAGAACCTGTTATAAACTAATTATGCATGACCCAAGAACCTAAGATGCCAGACACTCAAAGTCATCAGAGATCAAGCTGGAACAGTGGCTCCAAGTTCGTTGTCTCACAACAGGAAACATTAATGGTGCAGTCTTTTCCAGGAGTCTGCAAGCAGAACTATATAGATCAGCAATTGGGGAAAGTAAGAAATTAGGTGGAAGAAACTCCTGAGACTTGGAAAGGCTTTCCAGGAAAGAAAAAAAAATATTTCCTTTACCTGGGGCAGAAACTGGACAAAGGCTGAGACAATCTCTACTGAGATTGGTTAATTCTCTGGCTATCATGAGTCAAGCCAATGGAAGGGCCACAAATTCTTGCGTACCCCTGGTCAACGAGGGAGATGACTGTGCAATACTCATGAGCCACCCATTAAGTTAGGGATAGTTGAAGTTCCCCTCCATCTCTAATGCCAACTTGGGCCTTGTGTGTCTGCTAGCTTTGAGTCTCTTGGCCGCATTATTACTCTCTGATCTTGTAGGTATCTCAAGTGTTGTTAATTGGGTGGGTGTGTTGTTGTTCTGTTCTTTTATTTATTTTTGAGACAGGATCATATTCTGTAGCCCTGACCGTAGCTTTACCATGGCAGAGTTACCTCTATCACAGCCACCAAGATGAAGCCATAGACTTTTCTTGTGAGCTCATATTTAGCTCTTTGTCTATAGAGTGGACTGGGATGGTTTCCTAGGAGGAACTTCCTATTGGAAGCCCCTTTTACTTACAATTGATTCTGTCACAATTAGCTGGATTAGAAGCAAAGATATATAAAGGGACAGTAGTGTTTAACATATATTCTTCAAGGGTTATAGGACAAGAGGAGAAAGGTGGCTGCTGTTGCTGACCCAAAACCTTGTCTCTTCTTTTACCTAGCTCAGTTATCTTAAACATAGCTGTAAGCCTTTCTATTCATCCGCTTCAATGACCCAAACTTTGCTGCCCTAACTATTAATCATTCTCAGTTCTTACTGTAACCTCTGTGAGCAATGTACGGTTTTTATAATGGTTTCTTTTGCCTAGCTTCTTGTAGAAAGCTAGCTCCTGCCCCAGAGTGGGGGAGAAGAGTCGTTACAGGGCAGTGATGGCAGTGGCTCAGTGGCTACCTTAGGTGGTGATTCTAACGATTGTAGTATCTAAAGGTGGTGATTATATCGAGGGTTGATCTGTTGCCATTGTTTTTAATGTGATGACAACGGTTGCACCCTTGGTGTGTATCATTTTCAGACACTAGCACAAACTATAAAGATAACTTCTTCACACGGTTTTGGCAACTCTTCTCTATGACTATGAAAATGAATTATCAATGGACACCACGAGGACTGTCTTTCACTCATACCTCAGCATTGCGGCATCTAGAAATGTGCCTTGAGCCTCTGGAAGTCACTTCTCCTTGAATGCTACTGCCATCTGTCCCTCTCTCCTAACCTTCACATGCGCCCTTTCATTCACATTTTGCATTAGTTATGTCTAAAACACTAAAACATTTCCCTGAGAAACCTCCCCAATGTCTTTCCACTCTGAAAAATTTTATCCATGCTGTGAAATATTTACTCATTTATCCTACTAAGAAGAAAACACGTCCTTGAAGACAGACAGAAACTGTGTCCTTTATATTTGTCTTCCCAGCTTCTGCTCCAGTGTAGGCAAGAAAGGTTCTTTGATGCCTACATGGAACAGAGTGAACAAATCTCTAAGAAGTAGTGAGCTCCAGGCCAAAAAATCAAGTTTTTCATCTTTGTGATTTCCATTCTAGTCTCCTCTCAGTATTGTTCAATCACATAGTAGTATTTGAGGAAAATGAAAGTTCAAAATTCAAGAATATTTGCTTAGTCCACAAAACAACAATAAAATAAGTAGAGTTACTAATAATCTGGGTTTCATTTGATCCTGAGTTTTATGTAGAATTTGGACAGAATAAATATTGATATGGAGGCGATCTAGCTTCCATCATTCTTATTTGAGGATTAAAATGAAGATGGGGCCTAAGCCTTGGGTTTTATCTCATGCTCTCTTTAAAAGCACGTAGCTGATACCACCTAACTTCCATCTCAAGCATTCTTTATCACTATGAGGTATTTACCAGAACAACCTTCCTGCCAAATGCAGGACTAATAGTAGCACCTATCTTTGATTATGGGACCCACCTTGCCCCCAACCAAAGCAGACAGAGTCACTTTGAAAGAGATGGTCGCTCTGGAAAACAGCACCTGCAAAAGCATGGTTTGGCCCAGATAGTAACATTTGACAGTTTCCAGAAGATTCACATGACCTGAGCTTTAGGGCAAATCCATTCCATCACACCTTTGCTTAGAGATGGGCTGAAAACAAAAACACAGTCAATTCCCAAGGTCTTCACAGCTTCTTTGATGTAGATTCTCACCCATTAGGGACATAGCTGTAGAACCAGACATCAAAACAACTGGTCTTTATTACTGTTTGCTTGCTCTCCATGACACAGCCTGCTGAAAGGGAAGGAGGGGAATGATTTCCAGGCTGGGATCAGCTCTCCTGAGAAGCTTGTGGTTTTGTGAGTCTAAAAACAGTGCAGCCCTTTCCAATACTACCTTATCCAGCAGTGTTCATAGAGTCCCCTGCTCCCAAAGCAGCATCTAAAAGCCATTCCTTCTAGAGAGCCAGTTCAAGCGGCAGCCAAGAGTCAACCTTGATAAATACGATTTTAATAAGTGCTAGAAAATCAGGACATTGCAGGCTCTTGGCTTTGGCGATTTTTATCATCCTGAGTTCCCTGCAGAGGGTTGAAGAAGAGCCAGTAACATGTCATCCTTTCCGTCAGGGACCTGCACAAAGCCAGTGTGGAAGAGACGGTTTCCTTCAGGTACTACTGTATATCAAATGTATCCACTTCTTGGAGAAAAAGATGAAATTAATTTGAAACTGAAGAGTCTGTGGCGACCCTGGCAGAGGAAGAGGTTCAAAAGTCGGCCCAAGAGTCTTCCAAATCCACCATAAGGGAAACATCTGACAGAGAAAAAATGTGTGCTGGCAATTTGTTTGATTGTAATTTCAATGAAAAATTGAAAGCATACGTCCATGGGATTAAGCTTCCCCTCATCCAGCAGAAGTGAGTTCCTGTTAACAAACGCGCATGTGTGAGCATCTCCTGTACTCCACTCACAGGTCCCTTGTGATCAGGATAGCAACAGCTTCTGGTGCCTTGGCACAGAAGAGACCTCACCATGGTGGCACAGGTGGTGCAGCTAGGCTTCGCTCTGCTGAAGACGGCAATGGTGGCAAAAGTGGACACATGCCTTGCAGATCCAACATTAACCAGAGGAATAAATAAGTCCAAAGGGTTTCCCTCCCCAAGTGACATTAAGACTCTCTCCAAGGGGCAACAGAGGGACATAATTTGTCCAGTAAAGTGGAACAGTCCTGGATGAAGGCAAGGCACACTCATTTATTTTCCCCTAGAGCTGTACGTCTTTATTATTGTCATTCACAGGAGAAGGCTAGAAGGAAAATGGCCATGTCTGTGGTTTGCCGAGAACAAATGCTCAGTAAAGAACAGCAATGCATTAGAACCCAAGGGGTCCTTCGCAGTGTGTTTGCAAAGAATACCAGACCTGTTTACAGGGCGTAAATGTCCCAAGGCGTCAGTCAGCACAGTGATAATTAACGTGTTTAAAGAGCAGTATATGGAGAATACAGCTGACAATTTGGCAATGTGGGACAGAAAGAAGAAACTGTCTGTTTTTATTGATTCACTTTATCAAGACTGCTGCCTTCCCAGAATTATGGTCCCTCTTTGCCTCTTTGACAGACTGTGACCATCCAGAGAAACTCACGATATTAACCTCCTGTGACAAGGTGCTTCACAAATGGAAGAAGAAAAAAAAAACGTGTGGAATAGACAAAGTATTCCCTGTTTCAATGGAGTTAGTTCACTGCATGACATTGAGAATAACTAGAGAGCATTTGCAGGAGACACAGCTGGTAGGGGACAGAGAACGCTCTTCAGATTTCACTTCCTTGTGAAATGTTCCCAGCCCGAGACACTCGTTAAAGGCTGTGAGGAAATCCACTTCCTGTGCAGCTCCAACACGATTTAATGTCACCCTGCCATACCTATACTTCACATAGATTTCCAGGTGGCGGGATCCATGCCTGGCATGTGACAGGACTTCAGCTAATTGAGTCACATAAAGTACTTTCAAAAAATTAAGATCTGCTTATACACATTTTATAAGATAGTTTACAAATTCAGAGTCGAAGAGGCCTTTCAATGTAAACATAAATAAGACTCGTTAAACCCAAAGAGCACAAGGCAAGGTATTTTAGACATTTCATTAAAGCAAGCTAGGACTCCATCAATGTTAATCCAATCCTGACTTGACTTCGTGTTCTTCTTGTTCAATGAGTAGTCTAATGTCTTGAATTTGTCACTCTCTTTCTAATGAGACAAAGTTACTATGAGCAATCACTGAAAGAATAGTGCGAGTGAGTCCAAGAGTTTGTAGGTTCCGTGTAGCATTCTGTAAGCCAGAGGTTCTCAGCCTTCTTAGGGATGTGACCCTTTAATACAGTTCCTTATGATATGGTGACCCCCACCACAAAATTATTTTCATTGCTACTTCATAACTGTAATTTTGCTACTGTTATGAATGATAACGGTTTTACCTGACATTTCACATTGTCTTAAGCGACCCCTGTGAAAGGGTTATTCAACCCCCAAATGGGTCACGACCCCCTTGTTAAAAACTGCTGCTCATAGAAACCAGAGGTAAATCACCTCATATTTCTGGATGTACAAAAGTTAAAGTTATGTTATCAAAAAAGCCCAGACATTTTTGACTGCCGTGCGTTGATTTGTTCAGGAACAGTTCTTCACAGAGGACTTCTTCCGTGCCTTTGGTGATCCAGCACACAATCGCGGTAAGAGAAGTGTCTATTATAAACAAAGTGAAAGAGATGGCCTTTCTTCTGAAAAGATCTATGAGGACTGTACTAGATATGATATTCCTTAGATGTAAAAATGAATAAATAATAAATAAATTAAAGCTTGATAATACACAATGGAATACTACTCAGCTATTAAAAACAATGACTTCATGAAATTCTTAGGCAAATGGGTGGAACTAGAAAATATCATCCTGAGTGAGATAACCCAGTCACAAGAGAACACACATGGTATGCACTCACTGATAAGTGGGTATTAGCCCAAAAGCTCAGAATACCCAAGATACAATTCACAGACCACATGAAGTTCAAGAAGAAGGAAGACCAAAGTGTGGGTGCTTTGGTCCTTCTTAGAAAGGGGAACAAAATACTCACTGGAGCAAAGACGGAGACAAAGTGTAGAGCAGAGACTGAAGGAAAGACCATCCAGAGACTGCCCCACCTGGGGATCCATCCCATATACAGTCACAAAACCAGACATTATTGTGGATGCCAAGAAGTGCTTGCTGACAGGAGCCTGACATAGCTGTCTCCTGAGAGGCTCTTCCAGAGCCTTACAAATACAGAGGTGGATGCTTGCAGCCAACCATTGGACTGAGCAAAGGGTTCCCAATGGAGGAGTTAGAGAAAGGACTGAAGGAGTGAAGGAGTTTGCAACCCCATAGGAAGAACAACAATATCAACCAACCAGACCCCTCAGAGCTTCCAGAGACTAAGCCACCAACCAAGAAGTACACATGGAGGGACCCATGGCTCCAGCTGTATATGCAGCAGAGGATGGCCTTGTCAGACATCAATGGGAAGAGAGGTCCTTGGTCCTATGAAGGCTGGATAGATGCCCCAGTGTAGGGGAATTGGAGGGCAGGGAGGTCAGAGTGGATGAGTGAAGGAACACCCTCATAGAAGCAGGAGGGGGGAGGAGATGGGATAGGGGGTTTCCAGGAGGGGGGAAACCGGGAAAGGGAATAACATTTGAAATGTAAATAAAGAAAATATCCAATAAAAAAAAAAGAAACTGAAAGAGAAGAGCTGTTCACAAATTTTGCTTCCTTTTCTTGTATGAAATGGCAAACTGAAGACATTGAAATAACCAGAAATGCAGAGAATTTGTGTTCTCAAATGCTAGCCTTGCACCTGCAGCGCTGGCATCTCCACATCACACCCCCCCCAAACCCTATCAACCCTATCACCACAGCCAGGGGCTCAGCTCCAAGTGTGAATTCAGAAGGGTCTCCACTCCTGCTGAAGTAGAAACAGCAGGCTACAGCCAAGCCAGCTGGATCTTACTAAGCCATCCAAATGAAGGTTCTACACAGAAGCAGAACAATACAGAACATGGACTACTGGGGGGGGGGTGCTGGAGGGAGAAGTTTCTAGAAAATGGAAATCATGAAAAGGTAGAACAGTACAGCTGTAGACAGAGGCCTGACACATCAATAGCATGTCACATTGTAATCCTTAAATATGGATCAAGGTTGATCCATAAAATCAGGTCTTTATTGTCCTCATTTTTAAAATCTTATTTATGCCTATCACAAATTAAGAAAGTCTTGGTAAAAACTTAGATTATGTACTATCTGAACAAAAGGGATGGCTTTTTTAAAAAACATGAAAATGTATAGACTTTAAGAAGTTTTCTTTTAGAACTATAAAAATATTTGAAATATATATATATATATAATTATTATTATAAAATTCCCTAAGTAAACTTTAACTTCTAAGCTTCAAATTAAAATGCTCAACTTCCATTTAACTTAATGTCTCTCACCTTCTTTGAGGTGCCTTAATAAACTTTTCTGCATGTAAAAAGTTCATTGAACAAAATTGTAGGCAAAAGTAACCTTGCTGTGTCTTATTTTGGCTGTGTTAATACAGGGAACAATTGTTAATTTTTTTTTTTTTTTACTTCCTCTGTTTGCTTAGGAATTTCTAAATCAAAATAGACGTGCTCTGAGAGCCATTTCAAAACATCTCTGTCCTTCCAACACGTCAAAGAGGCAGGGTAATGTAGCCTCTGACACAATGAGACATTTGAGGAGCTGTAAACAGAACAGCTTCCTAGAGTCAGGTGACCACAGATAGATCACCATCCTCAGTAGGCCAAACAACAGAGGACTTAAGTTACAAACGTGGCTGGGAAATTAGTTGTTCTGAGGAACTTTTGCATGACTGCTTTCAGAATACAATGAAATACAACAGACCTGAGAGAATCAGTAAGCATCTATTAACTTTTATCAACTTTATTCCCTCAAGAATCCAGTTATCTTGAAACTGCAACACACAACCAGGTCTATTCTACCTCAGCGCAAGCCCAATTTCTAGAAGAAACACCATTCCCTATCCCATTTTACTGGTGGCAGAATTTGATAAAATGTCCTACTTAAAGATGACATGCTAGGGAAGATTAATTCCCTCCAAAGAACTTAAGAGTTCTCTGGAATCCTGGCTCTGTATTCCATGCTGTTGAATTTTACAGGGAAGAGAAACTTTCACTTCGGGAGAAAATCCAAAATAAAGAGACTTGGGAAATAGGACTTGCTCCAGTCTGCAGGGACATCCAAGGACTTCCCAGTTACTGAGAATCACTTTCTTAAGCGGTCACATATGGTTTGCATCTGCTAATCTCTTGAGCACCCTATATCTCCAGCATTTCACTGCGTAGAGCATTTCCCATTGGTTTTAATTGTATAAGATAAACACTCCTCGGAAAAGACAACTTTCGAGTTGTGAGCCTTTCACCCCTCACTGAGGGAGGAGATTTTATGATCATCCTGGGCAACCCTAACATCTTTAAAATCAGCACTAATTGTTTTAGCCCATTCATTTCTTCAAAAATATACAATATGCATCTACCAGGCTGGATAGTATGAGCTCTCTGGCTGATTTTCATAGGGATTTTGTCCAGTGCTGGATGTTTAACTCAGTTGCTCACATATGCTCATGGAGTGACCTACCTAGAAGTCATATCCCTTATCATATATTAACCATTCGCTCTACACAGTGTTGTTCCTGGAACGGGTAGAAATTTTCACACAAATTTCTACCTTAAATAGTAATTTCTTAAGATTACCTATGTGTAAATAACATAAGATTAAGAGTTCTCTACTCACGGGGTTGCCACCAAGACACAGAGTACATGTGTTTCAACCTATATGGTTCTGGTTTCATCCTGAGTGAAGAAGGTTGTTTGACAGGAAAGTTACAAAGATCTGTTCTGTGCAGCCCCTTCTAGGACACATCAATGTCATGACTGTCATGATGTGGTTTGAATCTCCATCTCCAATGGCAGCCATGCTCCTGACAGTTCCTTTCTAGTACTTTTGCTTTAGCATCATGTTGGACAGAAGGCACAGCCTTCTATCTATCTATAGATTAAGATAGTGTCCTCATCATAAACGGTGACAACTACTTCCTCTCTGTCCAGGGTCAGCTCAGTATCTCACCTGAAAGTTAACTATTATGTGTGCTCACTATCAGCCATACATAGTCTGGCAGAAACCATGGCTTGCTCTGGCTAGCATCTGAGAAGCCAGTTAGGAAATGTGGATCCTGGCCATTGACGCTGGGGCCTTCTGACCCACAGGGAGGGATCGAATTCTATGCGGATCAAGCCCTAACCCCATTTCCCAGTGTAGTCAGGTTTCTCTGTTATTATGATGCTATATTGGATAGTAGCTGTCCCCATGCTATGCACCTCAAGGCAGACGTTTAGAATGTTCAGAAGGGTCCTAGGGGAGAAAACTTTTGAGGCCTTCCCAAACACTGTGTTCACTGCTACACGGTCCCCACTCCAGCTCCACACAGCTGCTTGCAGCTTGCCTATCCTGCTCCAAACATCTCTTCACATATAAAGTCAGCTGCATTTGGATTTGTGGGGCCAGAGGGAAATTGAGAAGGGGACAGAAGGTGAGAGAGAGGAAAACCAAGGTTCTCATGTCCAGTGCTCTCCCAGGGTCGTGGCCGTCAGAACAAGTGGGAGATTCTTTACAGTACAATATCCAGACAACTCCCTGGGTTTTTCAAGCAGAGAGAAATGATCTTGAACACTCTGAACAGTGCCTGAGGCATCATGAAATCTGACAGGCCAAAACTCTACCGAATGATCAGCCCATCTCCTCCCCACCTTCACAAACCCCTGTCTCCCAGGAGCCATTCTAGTCTCTCAGCATCCCTCCCACCAACCCTGCATTTCTCAGTTCCTTCTTGACACACAGCCTATCAGTACGGTCTGTCTGTCTCCACGTCTGCCTGGGCTTCTGTCTGTGTGGCTCTGTGACTCTCTTCTGTCTGGTTTTCTTTTGTCTGTCTTTCTCTCTCCGACTTTCTTTCAGTTTCTCCTGTTCGATGACTCTGTGTATTTCCCCTTTGCCATTTCATTTCTGTCTTCCCACCCCATGTTCAGCCTGTGTTGATCCAGTAAAAAACAAAATAAACTTAATATGCAAAGGTGCTATCTCTGAAACCATATTAAACACCAAGACCAGTTCTGTACTCAAAAGACACTATCTATACAAACATAAACTTAAAAGAAAAAGTAGGTAGTAACAATAACCCCTAAGGACTGTGGTTCTCAACCTTTGGGGGTCATATATCAGATGCCCTGCATAGCAGATATTTACGTTACAATTTATAACTAGCAAAATTACAGTTATGAAGTAGTAACAAAGTACTTTTATGGTTGGAGGTCACAATGGCATGAGGAATTAAAGGACCACAGCATTAGGAAGGTTGAGAACCACTGCCCTAGGTGTTTGCCAACAGGAATCAGGAAAATTGAAGCAACTGGGGGAAGGGGATGAGATAGGGGTTTTCTGGGGTAAAACCAGGAAAGGGGATAACATTTGAAATGTAAATAAAGAAAATATCCAATAAAAAAAACTGTAGAAAAAAGATTTGTTTATTTTTGTTTTATGGGTGTCTTGACTGTATGTATGTATGTATGTATGTATGTATGTATGTGTATGTATGTATGTATGTATGTATGTATGTGTGTTGCTTTTGTTTATAATAAAATGGCATCCCCTTTGTAGTGTATTTTACCTGTTCATCTCTTGGATGTATCTATAAGGTTCTATGCAAGAGAAACTGTCTACCTTTTACTCCTTGGCATTTCAGTGTCTAATAGTTATTTCCTTGATGATTCTTAGACAACAACTGCCACATGGTATAATTTCATCCAAATATTTATAAGCTCAACTGTGCCTTTGAGATAGAGTACTTACACAGCTGAGTAAAAAGATTGCTATTTTTATTTGTTTGAAAAAAAATCTACTATGGAAAATGCACTGGACTAAACACTGGGACATAGATTAAAAGTGGATTTGTATATGAACTCTGCCACTAGGACTTTACAGTCAGAGAAGCACAGAAGGTGAACACAGAATCCGTGCACATACATAATCATAAATTATAATAATTACAATAAAGAAAAAGAATGAAACTAACTGAAAGAGCCTCATTTAAAGGGTGGTTAAGAAATGAGCCAGGGGATCACTATCTGACAGCTAAACCAGCTGGGCTAGGAAGATTTTAGACGACAAAATAGCTTATGTAGAAACCAGAAGTTGGAAGAGGGTTAAATCAACACAGCATTGAAACTCTAGAATGTCTCTATTGATTTACCTGTATTCTCAGTAGAAGCTGTCCATTGCAGATGGCGACACTTCTCATTCTTTATCCTCTCCCTACCAATACAGTTTCATACAGCATAGTTTATCTTAGGAAATATATAAACAGTGTGTTACGACTTATATGTGAAATGTCTCCCATAGTTTCACATGTTGAATACCTGGACTCTAGTGGGTGGCTCTGTCTTAGGACATCATGGAACTTTTGTGATAGGATCCAGCTTTGAAGGTTGTATCTGCTTCTGGTGGCAGCCAAATGGTTTACTTCATGATCCACCAAGAGTTAAACAAACCATACCACAAGCTACTGCCGCTGCACCTTTCCCATTAAGATGTGCGGGTGTGCTCTGAAATCAGGGGCCAGATTAAGTCCTTCCTCCCTTAAGTTGCTTCTGTCAGATAGTCTGTCAGTGACAATAAAAGTAACTAAAATGTAGGGCAGATGTGCAATGAAGGCCACATGGTGATGAATGAAACAAATACTCAAAATGAAAGAAATCAGAGCCTATAAAGTTGTCTACCTAGAGGGAATGCCAAGATCCCCAGTTTCACAGTTGAAACACAAAGAAATTGATTTACCTTAACATTAGTCTTCCAGGTCTCAGAAAGCCTGGGATGAGAACCATGATGCCCTGGCTTTCTGCATTACTCTTTCCTCTTCAGCTTGATGTCCCTACTTGGAAAATAGTCCACACATACTGCAGTAATACAAGAAATGTCACTGTCACTCCATAAAGTATGCCAGGTTTCTGAGACAGATATTGCTGTGGATTGTCAGTGTGATCTGCTGTGGAATATTTTTGATATTTTGATTCAAGAACTAATAAAGTTAATTAAGTATGCAGGTAGTTCTCTTTAAACAAAAGGTTTAATTTTTCCCAGATTAATAAACATTACATTTCCCTTTCTAGGAATAATATAATGAAAAAATATACTTTTATATTTTACTGTGTTCTACCTACATTTAATTTGGGTTTTCGGATCTAGCCCTTGTCTTCTTTATCTATATGCTTGGTAATGGGACAGGAGAGCACAAGCTAGTGGCTAAAAGCCAACCTGGATAAAACCCCAATACTAGGTCGCCTTCTAGCTTTAGACTGGCTCTCACCAATTGAATTGGATGGAGGAGATATTGAATATTTATCACCTCTAGCTTACCCTGTGTAGTAATTCCATGGGAAAACTGTACCCACTGGGTATAATATCATGCTAATCTTCTAATGTCACATACTATGAACTCCACACCTTCAATGTCCCTTGTGCCAATAATTACTCCTCCTACTGAGTGTACCAAAGTCCTGTTTAGCTACTAATTTCAGGCTTCCACACCCTTAGTTTGATTTTCTTACACTCTGGCCATACTTTTGTAATAGTCTTGGTGTTTTTGGTGGTGGTGGTGGTAGTTTGGGTTTGTTTTAAAATTCTGTTTAAATTGTCCTAATGTACACTTGCTACTTATATAATTTCCCAATGTCAAACCCAGTAAAGACCACTGTAATGAAAGAAAGGTATACAAGAGAAGTCAAATTTTAGTTTATTAAATGCATATTTCACATCAATATGAAAACATTCAAGAAATGAGTATTTGTCGGACAGGTAACTTCGAATAGAGTCTTAAGACACTACGCTCTAAGAGAGGTGGTAGGTGGTAAGAGAAAGACAGTGGTTTGGGTCTCTAGGGTGAGAGACTATGTCACAAGCTTGTAAATGCTGTTCCTCTTGTACAGCTCCATGCCATCAGGTACCATTAGTGGCTAACTTTTGCTCTTCCTAGTAAAAAGGGCAATAGAATACCTTCTGTCTCTGTAAGTCTATGTCCTACTTTTACGCGGACAGAGGAAGGCTCCTTCCTGTGGTTCATCTTAATTGCCTTCTGTTTAAGAGCCCTTCATCTACGAGAAGCACAGTCTGGCCTCCTAGCATGCTCACACGCACACCTGAAAGCCACAAAGAGCACACACACCCTTTCCTTCACCTGTACCTTGGAGTCTAGAGAGGTTCTATAGTGAGATGAGACTTGAGCACTGTCTTTGCTGTTTGGTAGATATGTCCTCAATAAACCCGAGTCTTTCACTGTGCTCCAGAGCCTCCCCATGACTATTTCTCTAGACTAATACAGAAGTAAACTTCTCTTCTTCAGACCTTGTGGTGAGTTGTGTTCCCCAGATGGATATGAAGTTTACTCTTCCAAAGCATGTGACTAGGATGTCACGTAAACAAACCAACAAAGTTGCCAAGATCGCTAGCAACACAAGAATAGAAAAGAATGGCAGGGAGTAGATTCCCCACACCTACAGCCTGAAGAAAGATAGCATGATTTTGCTGGCCCTCCAATTTTGGTCTTCAAAACAGAAACATTGCAAATTTCTATTGTTTTAAAACAACTAGATTTTGGGTGATGTTGCAGCGGTCCTGGGACTCTTGTGAAAACTCTCCTTTGCTCTATTTTCTCTCATCAATTATTTTAATGACATTCTTATCACACTGTCTACATCATCTCCTCAGCTCCTGTCATCAGTGAACATGTCATGGGACCTGCCTCTGGCAAAGGGGCTCTCAACCAGTGGTGGCTGTTTTCTCTGAAGGGATATTTAGCACCACGAGGAGACATATTTGAGAGGCTGATGTTGTCATCTAGTATACAGAACCGTAGGACCTCATAGTCTACCACAGAAAGAACTGCCCAGCTCCAGAGCCGAGGTTTGAAGCTCTTCTGTAGCACATGCCCTAAATATGTTTGCATCCAACCCATCCATTGAAAGGAGGAAATGCGCTTGGCTGAGCAGTGATGAGAAATAACTCATTAGGCAGCATGAAAATCTGTGTTCCGTTTTGTTTTAATTCAAAGTGATCACTGAGCATTTCAGACAAAGTGAACTTGTGTTTCCCTAGTAGACAGTGACACAGAGTCCCTGTCATGCACAATTCCATTTTCACATCAATATGCATTTCAACTCTTTAATCCGGAACTAAAGTTTCAAACTTTTGGCACAAAGCCGTTTCCTTTTTGGTGCCCTGTCCTCTTTGTGCTATCTGCTTGATTCTATTAAGCACAGACATGTGTTTAATTTTTGTATCCTGTCTCCTCTTTTTCCTGTCTTTCTTCACTCTTCCCCGTGACCTGTTCTACTAACATTTGCAAACCCACAGTCTTTTAAAAACACTAATCTGCCAAAATTCTAAAACATTTTAAGGAAACCATAACTAACAGAAAACATGATGGTGACATTTTCCTCTCTAATACTCTCTACGCCGATTCTGAGTCTAATGAATTTACTATATACTCCAGTATTGGGTTATTTGGGTTGTGTAGCTAGCCTAAATATTTAAGTTACCATCTCCTTTTTCCGACCATTGTTGTAAACTGCTTTGCTGTACCACCCACTGTGTTTTTTTCTTCCTAGTCAGAAACACCAGATGCCCAAAATGCCATTTCACCAGAGATTTCTCAACAAATTTGACTCTCTTTTGTCGCTCTGGAACTATTTTAGTTGGCCGTCCCTAAGTTAGGAAGGCTGAGACAGGGTATATCGCAGATAATCACTTGAGTTCAGTCTTAGATGGAGGAAGACTGGGGTTTGCAGCTATTGATGCTGAAAGGGGGATAGGATTTTTTTTTAATCTACTAATTTATGTTGCTTTACTACTTGTTTGTCACATAATTTTGGAAAATCTGACTTAAGTTCAAACCAGATGCAATATAAGTACCAAAAGTATTGTATCCCACTGTGCATTCTAACTAGTGGGCCTAGTGGGCACAATTCCTCAACTCTGTTGTTAAAGCTGACACCTGAAATTAACAAATTCCTGTGAGTAAACCCTTTTCCCTCACATGTATGAAAACATGGGGACTCGGAAGCCATCGTAGAATGTGGTGAGAAGGTGGAAAACGTATCATGCTTCCTCAGTATGCTAAGAAGTCAGCACTTGTACTCTTGAACTGGCTGGTTAATGGCTACCATCCCAGCTCTTGGAGAAGGCTTCTTCCCTTTTCTGTCACATCATCGAGTTGTCAAATGCCAAAATGAGTTCCCCGGAAAATGCTAATGGGAAATCTGTTTCTTTTTTGAAGAGAAATATTAAATGGTCTGGGTGAGGATGTGAGTGAGACATTTTTAAAATAAAGATGACTTATGTGGAAGCCAGAAACGTCACTGTCAATTCTAGTGATGCTACTTCAGAGTCATGGGAGTGGATATGCTGCTGCAGGAGACACTGGGACTTCCAATATGGAAGACCAATCTCACAGAAACAACACCTAGTGTTTACAGCTGTGACCCAAACATGGCAGGACAACAAGAGAAAAGGTAGAGCAAATGGTCTTTACTCTGTGAATCTAAATAGTATGGTTTTGGTTTAAAAAAGAAAAAAAGATGTGTACTGATGACTAAAGACAACCTTCGTTTTTGGTACAAGTAATAGAAAAACAAAAGCACTCAGTTATTTGTAAGACCAAATACAAGAGAAAACTTGCTGACACTAAATGAATTAAAGCAAATTGTTAATTATACTGAACATAAGACACGTTGATTTTCTTTGGGATAATATATGAAAATCTGGAGTCTTATAGTGAAATAAATATAGTAAATTTATCTGTCCTTTGAGTTTTATTGCATGAAGCTGTGTGAAAAACTATTTCTTTCTCTTTGATTTTTCTTGTGAGCAAGAGAGGGGGAGGGAGGGAGGAGGGAAGATCCCTTTGTTTCAGAGACTTATAGACCCAAGACTAATCTATAGGTCCTTGGAGTCCCTGAAACCCATCTGGAAGATGGGAAAATGGAATGGAGAATTACATGTGGGTGAGTTCCACCAGAAAAAGCTAAGCCATGCAGTCCTGTCTAACTGCATATGTAGCTTAAGAAGTGGGAAAAGTTTCTATCATAGACACTAATGTTTCCAAGTAGCCAGATACGCTTATGTTACATCAATTCTCAGTAGAATTCAAAAGAGTCGGCCAGATGCTCCTTACAACATTGATTTCTTGGTTTTTGATGCTACACCCTGCTAGCTCTCCTCTCCAATCTGTTATCAAAACTGCCAAGGCTGCTTTTCTGACTCCTCCCCCTCTGCTCAACAGCCAATCATTTGCATGCCTTATTATCAACGTACACATCTGTCCTGCATAGTCTCATCCAGCCTTCCAGCTCCAAGTACAATTTACATACAAAGAGCATTGCAATTCTGGACCGGACTCCTTCCTCTACCAGTCACTAGCTTCAAGACGCATCTAGCAGCCTACTTTAAATAATGGCTTCAAAATCTGACAGACAAACAAATGAAAATGAAACTCCATCTTACCTCATTAGAATAGGTGTTACAGAATAAGTAAACATTGCACGTGCTGGCAAGAATGTGAAGAATCAGAAATCATTCACACACTATGTCATGGGAGTAGATGGCCTCAGAATATCAAACGACTCAGTGAACCGCTGTGTAGACTGTCATGACAAGCGATGTGGGCATGAGTGTTATGGAGGTGTCCAACTGCTGTCTGATTGAGTACAAGGCCTATTCCACAGGATATAGCACATGCCCAGTACTGTAAACCTGACCAAGCACTACTACTTCTCTGTTAAATGGTTACAGTATCAATCCGCTTTTTAAATTCACATTTCCCTTCCCATAGATTACACAGTTTTCTGACTTCATCACAGATGTTTCTTTGTGCAGTAGATGGTGGTCAGTGCAGAAACTCACACCTGGTCAAAGTACAGAGAAAAAGTGTTAGCTGAGTATTAAGCCACAAATGAGACATCTATATCATACCTACACACACGTGCACGCAAGGGTCACAAACCACTGGAAAGTGGGGAGAGACTGTAGAAGCTAGCAGTGGGGGAAGACTAGAGCAAAGCAGTGATTTCTGGACAACAGAATCACTATGCATGAACTCAGAATAGCTGTGGTTGTCTGAAGGAGATCAAACTCATCCAGTCTCTAACATGGAGGACAGGAGAGATCGCTCAGCAGTTAAAAGTACTGACTGCTCTTGCAGAGGTCTTGAGTTCAAATCCCAGCAACCACATGGTGCCTCACAACCATCTGTAATGGGATTCAATGCCTGCCCTCTTTTGGTATGTCAGTGACAGCATACTCATATACATAAAATAAATAAATCTTAAAATATATATATATTATATATATTATAAATATATATAAAATATATATTTTATATATATATATAAGATTCTAACATGGAGTGTGGAGAGGAAATGTCACAAGCATCTACTTTTAAGTGAGTCACTATGTATTGTCAATGGAAGAGGGAGACTCAGTTTCCTTTAAAGGTATAGCTTTTAAGGGGTCAGCACACTCCAGTGGCTGGCCCCATACCTAGGAGAGTATAAGCAACTTAAGTTGGAGTAAAGAGATTATTTTTTTAAGAGAGTAAAGCTAGACTCATGTCTTTAATCTCAGCATTTGGGAGGAAGCAGGCAGGCAGCTCGCTTGTGAGTTCAAAGCTAACCTGGTTTATATGGTGACTTTCAGGATAGCCAGAGCTACATAATGAGAACCTGTCTGAAAATAAATAAGCAAATAAGGGAGAAAAAGAAAAAATGGCAAGAGTGGAGTGGAAGAAGGAGGAGTTAGGGAAAGGAGCAGAGGTGAATATAATCAAAATGTATTATATGAAATTCTCAAGGAATCGAATATTTAAAAAATATATTAAGAATAGAAGCATATGTGATACTATCCCATTCCTGCTTCTAGATATTATGTAACCATAGAATGTTATTGATTGCTACACTATCTACAATAGTTAAGATGTGGGGTCAGTTAGGTGTTCATTAAAAGATAAATGGACAAAGGAGTGTAACATACACACTCATATATATATATATATATATATATATATATATATATATATATATATATATATATATATATATGAATTTTATTTAGTCACAGGGAAGAATAAGAAGTCGCAATCCAAGTTACTATGTCAGCAAGAGTGTGTTGATGTAGAAAATGTCCTTTTAATCCAACTTCCTCTTACTATTTTTCCCTTTTCTTATTTTCCTCCTTCATTTTTTAAATAATTTTCCTTTATTTACTGCTGAAATATGAATGGGGAGTAGAATATTAAGCCTGGATATTTATCTCAAAGCTACCTTAAGCTACCTATACATGTAATTGAGCCTTAGGCTCTGGCTTGGTTAGAAGACAAATGTGTGCCTGGGAGCCACCTAGTATGATAAGGATGGAAAGGATAGATAATGACAAAAGTTTGTCACTTAACCAAGATCATCTAAAGCTAAGGATGTATGTCAATGATAGAGCACTTGTATAACACATGGACCCTGCATTCCAGCTTCAACACCAGCATAAAAATGATAACACAAATGAGTCTATGTAATATTATAAACTGTGGCACTAACAGATGTGATGCAATCTGCTCTCTGCTTTTCATGCTTGCTTTTCTTTTCTTCCTGTCCTCTTCCTGAAGTAACCAGCATGTTCAATACACACTATTCACAATAGCTAAGACACTGAATCTACGTAAGTGACCATCAACATATGAATGGAAAAAGAAAACGTGCTATACTAATCTTTAAAATTGCCACAAGGGTGTTGAACATTTCTTTAGGTGCTCCTCAGCCTTGCGAATTTCCTCAGTTGAGAATTCTATATTTAGCTCTGTTCCCCATTTTTTGATGGGGTTATTTGGTTCTCTGGAGTCTAACTTTTTGAGTTCTTTGTATATATTGGATATTAGCCCTCTATAGGACATAGGATTGGTAAAGATCTTTTCCCAATCCGTTGGTTGCCGTTTTGTCCTATTGACTGTGTCCTTTGCCTTACAGAAGATTTGCAATTTCATGAGGTCCCATTTGTCAATTCTTGATCTTAGAGCATAAGCCATTGGTGTTCTGTTCAGGAACTTTTCCCCTGTGCCCATGTGTTCCAGACTTTTCCCCGCTTTCTCTTCTATTAGATTCACTGTTTCTGGTTTTATGTGGAGGTCCTTGATCCACTTGGACTTGAGCTTTGTACAGGGAGATAGGAATGGATCAATTTGCATTCTTCTATATTTTGACTGCCAGTTGAACCAGCACCATCTGTTGAAAATGCTGTCTTTTTTCCACTGGATGGTTTTAGCTCCTTTGTCAAAGATCAAGTGACCGTAAGTGTGTGGGTTCATTTCTGGGTCCATTCTATTCCATTGATCTACTTGCCTGTCACTGTACCAATACCATGCAGTTTTTATCACTACTGCTCTGTAGTACAGCTTGAGGTCAAGGGTTGCTGTGAATTGAATCTTGGGTATTCCGAACTTTTGGGCTAATATCCACTTATTAGAGAATACATGCCATGTTCGTTCTTTTGTGACTGAGTTACCTCACTCAGGATATTTTCAAGTTCCATCCATTTGCCTGTGAATTTCATGAAGTTATTGTTTTTAATAGCTGAGTAGTACTCCATTGTGTAAATGGATCACATTTTCTGTATCCAATCTTCTGTTGAGGGACATCTGGGTTGTTTCCAGCTTCTGGCTATTATAAACATGGCTGCTATGAACATAGTGGAGCATGTGTCTTTATTACATGTTGGAGCATCTTCTGAGTATATACCCAGGAGAGGTATAGCTAGGTCCTCAGGTAGTATTATGTCCCATTTTCTGAGGGTCCGCCAAACTGATTTCCAGAGTGGTTGTATCAGCTTGCAATCCCACCAGCAATGGAGAAGTGTTCCTCTTTATCCACATCCTCGCCAGCATCTGCTGTCACCTGAGTTTTTGATCTTAACCATTATGACTGGTGTGAGGTGGAATCTCAGGGTTGTTGGTGAGACCTGGAAGGGGGAAAACATTTGAAATGTAAATAAAGTATCAAAAAAAAAAAAAAAAGAAGAAGAAGAAGAAGAAGAAAGAAAAAAGATAATGCCACAACGGAGCTTGAGACATGGCTCAGTAGTTAAAAGCACTTATTACTCTTCCAGAGGTCCTGAGTTCAAATCCCAGTAACCACATGATGACTTACAACCATCTGCAATAGGATCTGATGCCCTCTTCTGGGGTGTCTGAAGTCAGCTACAGCAAGCGGGGCCGGAGTGAGTGGGGCCAGAGCGAGAGGGGCCAGAGCAAGAAGAAAAAGTGTCTGAAGACAGCTACAGTGTACTTATATATAATAAATAAATAACATTTAACAAAAGAAAAAGAAAATGTCACAATGAAACATTATTTTGGAAGCATATTATATACATGTTATATGCTTAACATTATTATATATGTATGTGTGTTAATTAAGGCTTTTAACCACTGTGAACAGACACCATGACCAAGGCAACTCTTTTAAAGACAACATGTAATTGGGACTGGCTTACGGGTTCAGAGACTCAGTCCATTATCATCTTGGCAGGAAGCATGGCAGTGTCCAGGCAGGCATGGTGTGAAAGGAGCTGAGAGTTCTACATCTTGTTCCAAAGGCAAACCAGAGATGATTGGCTTCCAGGGAGCTAGGATGAGGGTATTAAAGCTTACATCCACCATGACACACTTCCTCCAACAAGGCCACACCTACTCCAACAAGGCCACACCTACTTCAACAAGGCCACACCTCCACCAAGCACATTCAAAGCATCACAGGGTGTATTAAATGAAGTTGTGATATGTCAGTTGGCCATGCTCTCCTCAGAGGCCATGGACTATAACAAAACCCCTGTGCCAGGCGTGACTCCCCTTGAGTCAGTGATCAGTGGAATAAAAGACACTCCCAAAACAACACAGACTCTTACCATTGCCCTTGGTTCCCTTCCAGATCTTAAAGGCAAGCCATATTGCCGAAGATGCCACAAACTTTGTGCACAGGACTTGGAGAAATGGAGCTGGAATTGACCTGGAAGCCTCCTCCCTGAAGAATATCATAATATTGAAAGATGCTATGCAAGCCACCAAGGGAGGAAAATAATCAGTAGTCCTACCAGCTGTAAACTCTATAAGCCACAACAACTGACTTAGCAAGAAATCCCCAGAGGGGATGGAAAGATGGCACACTAGTTAAGAACGTTAACCACTCTTGCAAAGGACATGCATTCAATATCCAGCACCCACATGGCAGCACACAACCATCTGTAATTATAGTTCCTGAAAATTTAATGCCCTTTTCTGCCTTCTGAGAATACCAGGCATGCCAGTGGTACACAAACACATATACTGACAAAACATCCATATACCATACAAAGAAAATAAAAATATTTAAATAAAAAAGATATCCCCAATTATACAATGGTGGTACTTTTATCTTGTGGGTCACCAACAGCTGTCTTGTTTGACTTAAGGCAATTCATACCTGGTGCTTTAAACGAAGTAAACTACCCATGGCTGGAGACCCAAGAGAAGAACCCAATACCACCATCTTTCTAAACCAATATAATTTCTAAGATATCTTTAACACTTACCTTTATGCCTACAGATAAGTATAACTATCACCCTCATCAAAGCAAATCCTTTATGAAAACGATGGAGATTATTACAGAGATATACAACTGTTCAAAAGGCAGAAAATAACTGACTGTGATGTCTAACCCCAACTAATACAACTACAATGCAGACACTACCCCTAAGGCTGAGAGAGCATCTTAGAGGAAGAAGAGAAAAGGTTTTAAGAGCCAGAGGATCACTCTATCACCTGTTGCTTAGTAGTATCCTCTAAACATGATAGACAGGGAAGCCACACTCTTTAAATCTCAAGTATACAGCTGCCTAAACAAGACCTGCATGATGATAACATCAGTTTAACATGCCAATACAGAGGTTTCATCCCTAAATGAAGTACTATAGTTGATCAGTGGCTGCTGAGAGAGAGAGAGAGAGAGAGAGAGAGAGAATTCATTTTCTTTAGAGAGATGTCCACTGATAAATTATCCAATCCCAAGTGGTCAACCCTAAACATAAATATATACAAGTCATACTAAATAGACCCTGTAGGTTTTATATATACATACGTATGAATACACACATGTATGTGTGTGTGGCAGTAATGCTTAAATAAAATGAAACAATGGATTTGAGAAGGTGGACATTGGAGGAGTTGCAGATGGGAGAGTGGATGCAGAAATTATGTAAATGTAGTACACATATATGAAGTTCTCAAATATTTAAAAATAAATAAAGTACAACTATGGAGACAGGAAAATGTGCTATATATACACAATGGAATATTATTCAGTCAAATACAAGATAAAATGCCATTTGAATAAAAACTATATGGAATCAGAAGACAATGCCCTCTTCCTCTTCTTACTTAGATCAAGTCACTAAATGAAGGTACACAGTTTTGAATAGCACTGCACAGAAGAAGATGCACACACAATGAAGAAGAAAGTTTCTAGAAAGTGCAAGAAGGACAAAGCCACTCTGACTCTGCTGCTGCTTTCACTGATGCTGCCCCACAGCCTGGCAGTGAGGGTCCTCAGAGCTGACTTTGGGAAACAGAACCCTTGGCCTCAGTAAGTGTGTACGGTGTCTGCTAAAGTCCTCACTCTCTGTTGTAGACTCTGATGCTTCCTGCTAGGTCCTTTCCCCTGAACTCCCCAGAGTCTTCTCCAGGACCTCCTGGATTTTGGCTGTGGTCTGCTTGTCCTCCTCCTCCTCCCTTTATGGTCCTCAACATTTCCAGCAGTTTTGCCTTTTCTTTACCGGTCCTTTGCTTTTTCATTTAGTCATCCAGAGCTCTAGAATGCCTTTCACCTTCAGGAGATCTCTTTGGGCTGGGTCCTAGACCCCCTAGATGCCTGCCTCATATGGATGTCTAAAGCCTTCCATTGACTAATCTAACATCTTTGTGGGAGCCTTCTCAATGAGATTGAGTTTAACATTATAGTTAGAGTTAAGCTTTGTGTGCCCAAGAAAGTTAGGTAGCTTAGGCACAAACATTAAGTTGTCTTATTAAAAGATGCTGAAATGTACCTGTGGGCCTGTCCTAATTCATGTCCTAATTGCCTCAGTCAGATTCCCAGGACCCAGTAAGTCTCAGGAGCAAACAGTCTAATAAAATCCATAATGTGATAAATGGCTAAATTTTATATGGCCATTTATTCCCTCTGCTACAAATGACTGCTCTTTGTGTGCACTTAAACTTATATGTGGAGAGAATTGAAATAAATATGGTGATCTCTGATGATCCTGGAGAAACGGTTTTAACATATATCCTTGAATATTTCCACGGATGGCCCCCAGCAAATTTAATTTGTTTCCCATTAGGCTTTCACTAGACTTATCAAGTCACCAAATGAAAAAATGTCATTGTCCATTTCCCATCTGTGGGTGATCACCGTGGTTAATTTCAAATCCCTGGAATCATGCCTTGAGAATGATAGCTTCCTGAGACCGTTTGGCCTTTTAAATTCTAGGAGATGGACCTCCGTGATAACTTCCAGATCTTCAAACAGCCTCAAAATAAAAATGATTCTGTTTATCTTCTTGGTTAATCTAGCCATGCTTCGCTGAGTTGCTTGATATACTGGTGCAGCAATGATTAGCTTAATTTATCACAGAGAAAGAGTATTTATAGATGGCCATTAGTGCTCCTAAGTCAATTAAACAGAAGGCGTGGTAGAAAACTGCAAACATTCTATTTCCCTCTGGGCCTTGGCTTCATGATATAATTTGCTACACTATGTTAGCAAGAGAATGTTTATGTAGACAGGTCTTTTTAATCCAACTTCCGTTTATTATTTCCTTCCCTTTCTCATTTTTCTCCTTTATTTCTCAACAGGCTCTCTTTATTTAATGCTGAAATGTGATTGTGGTGTAGTATATGAAATCTTTGTTAGTTTTTTAGAATATATTACAGTGATTATGGAAATTTTCATGAGTACTATGCATGTAGAGATACAGAGTGCTCAAGAAATGATTGAAAAGGACCAAGTTGGGGTTTTGTGTGCAATTATTGAAGCTCAACAAATAACTTAGCTACCATAATCTTATTCTGCTTACTCAGCACAGATACTCTGGAGTACTGAGTCAGGAGAGCAGCAGCAGCCATTCTGCTTTCATTCACCTCTAACCTTGGAAAGAATGCCAACATCTGTACCGTTCTCCATCACTTCACCTTATTTATGTGCATCTTTGTTTGCTTGTTTATTCATTAATTTATGGAGAAAGAATCTTGCTGTGTATCCCAGGCTGGCCTTGAACTCACATTCCTCCTGTCCTAGCCACCCAGTTCTAGGATTAAGGTGTGCCCCACAATGTCTGGCTGATATTGACTGCTATTCATCCATTCTTAGTTCTAGCAAGGGCCAGCAAGGTAGCTTAGCAGGTAAAGGTGCTTGCCATGCAAGCCCGGAAAACCTCAGTTAAATCCCAAGAAGTAATATAAAGGTGGAAAGAGAATCAACACACACACACACACACACACACACTGTGGCATGAACACCCACATAAAATAATGAATTGAAATTTGCTTTGAAGATAAATACAATTAAGAAAGTCGCTATATAAACTTACTTGAAAGAAGTTTCAAGATTAAAGCTAATTTCTTTTTTAAAAAAAAGTTTCAAAAGTCGTAATGTCTTAAGAAAGTGTGTTTGAAAATAGCTTAAATGATTATAATACAGAATTGTAGTATTTAGCTATGTACCATGCTTCTGTCCAAGTGGATCTTGCATACTACATGCTTAGAGTTCATGTCAACAAACAAGACACATATTATGAAAATAGGTAAATATGATGAAGTTGGAGCATGATAAAGAAGCCAGTCGTGGTGGCACAAACTTGGGAGACAGGCAGAACTCTGTGAATTTGAGGCCAGCCTGGTTTACACAGAATTACAGTTCAGCCAGGGTGACATAATAAACCCTGTTTCCAAAAAAAAAAAAAAAAAAAAAAAGACCAAAGTAGGGCAAGTCAGTTTAGAGAACAAGATTTAATTTTAAGTAGAATGAAGAAAGGTTCACTGGGAAGTGCATGCTTTAGGAAAGACTTGCATAATGGAGTTGACATGGATATCTGAGGGATTTCAGGTCGAGGGATTAGCCTGTACAAAAGTCCAAGTCCAGAGGCTAGGAGATGGCTCAGGGGTTAGGAGTACTTTCTGTTCTTGCAGAGGTCACATATTTGGTTCCCTGAATGCGTATGGTAGTTTACAACCATCCATCACTCTAGTTCCAAGAGATCCTATGCTCTCTTATAGTCTCTCTTATAGCCATAGGTACCAGGCACACAGACTATACATATACATACACACACACACACACACACACACACACATACACAGGCAAAACACTCACATACATAAAATAAAAATAAATAAGAAACTAGTCAGGAGCTTGCTTACAGTGCTAAGGAAATATCAGAGAAAGCAGCAGAATGAAAGAGAGGATAACTGAAGTGGTCAGAGAATTATCAGGGGAGACCTAGGTCACACAGGGCCCCAGGACTCTGCACCACATCTTTTATATGGAACATAAAATATCCTTATGTTACATCCAGGCCATTGTAAGATGATGGGTTTTACAGCTTAATAAAAGTGAAATCATTGAAGATTTTTGATTGGAGAAGTTACATGATATAGCCTAATTTTTTTTACATAAGATCACTGTGCTTTTCTAAAAAAAAAAAAGCATAGCATTGAACAAGTTGGAAACAATGAATTTATTTGAAGGGTTGTCACCTGGTGTCCCGGGCAGCTGGCGACTGAAGCCAAGGTTGTTTTATCAAGGTAATTCTTAAAGTGGCCATAGTCTGATGTTCTGAATGTACTCAGAAGGCAGAAACAACAGGATTCCCCAATTGCTGGATTGTTGGGTATGAAATGAGTAAGGCTGGGATGGAGGCCAGTTAGTAAGGAAATAGCTGTAGCTGAGTAATGAACACACTAATTTTGTGAATGTCTCTTGGTAGCTAAAAAAGTAAGTATTAGATTTTATGTATGAATCTGGAATTACAGAGCAAAATGGGAATTGTAAAAACACACAAGTGGCTCATTGTTAAGGATAACCTTTCTAGTTATGAAACTGGACCAATCAAATGGGGATCAGAGATTCACTTTAAATGCCACTCCAACAGAAAACAAACAAAAAAATTACATACAAGTAACTTTATATGAACCTGTTCATATATATATATATATATATATATATATATATATATATATATGCACAAAATATAATAAAAATAGAAACCATAAATTTCATAAATTTGAGAGAACAAGGCAGGCTGTAAAAAGGGGTGGAAGAAAGAAAGGCAAGGAATGATGAAATTATATTTTAACTTCAATAAAAATTACAAAAGAAACAAGAGAAGAAAACAGTTGACAAAGAAGTCTGAGTAGAAAGGGAAGTGATGTGGAGGAGACTTGGGATTTGAACTAATGAAAACACATCAGGGAAGAAAGACGCTCAACTAAATCCAAAGTTTCTAGAAGTTTCAGAAAGAAGATAAGAACTGACCAATAGATTCACCATGAAGATTACATTGGGATTCCTTAGAGAAAACTGAAAGACGTACTCGGATGTACATGTTTAAACCACAGGTGAATTACTAGTTAAGTGCTCAAGGCCCCCAGAAAATTAAATGATTTGCACAAACAACTCTATGTTGTAAATGGGTGTACATATCTACAGGTTGGACATATTAGCATCTACTGTTTCCCCTGAGGCACATCTTCTGCAATAAGACCACACCTCCTAACCCTTCCCAAGCAGTTCCACCAACTACAAACTAATTATTCAAATGGATGAGCATGTGGGGGGCTATTGTCATTCTAACCACTATAGGAATCTATTTTGGAGAAATATTAACTCCAAAATAACTTACTGTGCAACAATAGGAAATACTCCACTAGTCTCTGGTCCAGTCCCTGCTACCAGAGCTTCTAAACCCTTGGAACCCAGTGGATGGAAGTGACAAGCAAATCTCTGCCCTAGTCCAAGTGTCAGAGATGCTAGTATCTTCCTCCTCTGGCACAGTGGTGCTAGGATAGTCTTTGCTATGATGGGGTTTTGATGCTCCTTTCTATACTGGTCTTTGAAATTCCTTACAGAGTACTAGATAATGAGAGCATCTTTTGCTCCACCATGGGACCAAATCTTGGGGAACTCCTGCATGGAACTAGGTGCCAGGAACATATTATAAACCTGGCGATTTTAGTTTAAGTCCCCACTATCCAAAGGAAGGGAAAGAGCTGGAAATAGAGTAGTAATCTGCCATGCTTACACAAAGCTTCCATAGAAATTCCTGGACTGTGGTGATTGAGGTACATCTGAGACAGTGAACACATCTGTGTAGATAGAGAACAGTACATTTCAACTCCACAGGGTCAGACCTTTTCCACTCAGGACCCTTGAAGGCCAGGTGTCTTTCTGCACCTGGATATTCATGCTAATCCTTCATTATTTCCTTAATTAATAAACCAACAAACACAAGTACAATGTGATTTTTGAGTGACGTGACCCACTTTTAGAAATTAACAGGAACTGGCTGGGGAGATGGCTCCGTGTGTTAAGGTGCCTGCTGTACACATGCAAGGACCTGAATTGAAATCCTAAGAATTCATGTAAAAGCCATACATGTGGCATAAACATCTGTGTTTTCAGAACTTTCACAGAGAGATTGGAGGCAGAGACAATAGAATGATCTGAAGCTAGCTAGACTGGTGTAGAGGGGAAAACAAAAACAAACCCTATCTCAAATTAAATGAAAGGCAGGGGTTACCACCTGAAATGTCCTCAGCACCTCCACACACGTTTCACATGCATGGATGTGCACATGGCTGTGCGCATGGCACACACAAAGAGAAAAAAAGGAGAAGGAAAGGAGAAAGAAAGCCAGAGAGGAAGTTAGTTAACAAGATCCCAAGAGAAGGGCATCATGGGAAACCTTAGCTCATACATGATTCATCAAAATCAGATTACAGTCTATATACTTAACAATTGACATTTAGAATAAGAGGCAGTCTGGCAACACTGAGCCATCAACCTGTGGGATCTCCCATTATCTCCAAGTAGAGTCTGTGAAAGTTGAATTCAGGGACACTCAGCTGACGACCTCTGAAAAATCAGCCAGGGGATTGCTTGCTATGTGAGGAAAATCCCTCTTCATCTGGTGTCAGGCGTGTTGAGTGACTGGGAGAGCACAGGATAAGAAAAACAACTTGGCTTTCCTCCGTGCTTTATACCCTATGGCAGAAAAACTATCATGCTCCCTTTTTGCAAAGGGAGGCAAAAGAGGCCATAATTGGCTTTTATGATTGTATGTACTATTTTAGTCGGGTTATAGAACACATTCAAAATCAGATTTTATTTTATTTCTTTAATAAGTTCTTTCTCTTGAAACATACAATTAAAATTAATAAGAGAAATACAACATAACCTCAAATGAGAGCTTATATTCTGCATTCCTTACAACAGCTGTTTCTATTTCATTTTAAATTAAGCAAACTTTATGGAGAGTTTGTAGCTGACCCCTCAAACCTGCAATAGTACTAGTCCTGGCACATATGTTTCTGATTTTGTGTATCTGAGATAACATTCCTTATAATATTCAAAAATAAGGCTAAGTTCTGTCTAAAGGGAAGAAAATCTAGGTATTAATTAGATATCATTGAAATCAGTATGGATATTACCCTTCGAGGGTATGGAAAACTACAGACTTTATCTCCTTTGCTTAATCCACTATTCCTAGAGATCCCGCATTTAAAACATTAAAAAACAAATCTTTCAAGTCTGGCATCTGAAATAGACTGTGGGAGCACAGAAAAAAATTAATATATTTAAATAGCCATTCAAATATTTATTTCTAATTTTGTGTTTATGTGTAGTAACTTCCATGGTGTTTAAAAAAGACTCATGTGTAATTGTTAGTGAATCCTTTCAACATTTTTAAGAGACAGGAAATTCATATTGGTCAAGACATAAATGAAAGCAAAGACATGCTTTATTATGTATCATGGAAAAAGAAATCTAATGAATTACTTGACCGAAACAGTTAATTAGCTATTCTTCCTCTTGAGAACTAAACAGGAGGAAATTGGCTTAATATGTCTTAACAGTCAGGGGAATACAAGTCAGCAAAATGAAAGGTTCCGCTAAGCGCGAGAGCAAAGACGGGCTTCACTCAGGGCACAACATGCATCCCAACAATGGAACGTGAGATGACAGCCAAGGAGTGCAACGTGAGGAGGTGCAACAGAGGCAGAAATGCCTCTGCCACCTAACGACATTCTCCCCAAGAAGTCCCAGGGCTCAGGGCAGTGTCTGTCCTGTGCCAGTGGCTGTATCCCAGGCACCAGCGTTCCATAATTCCAACATCTTGTGAGTTACTGTTCTTCCTGGAGGACATGATAAATAAACATGGATATCAGATGTGATTTTTTTAAACCTGGTTTATAGCAGAGAATAATTAACTCCTTTCAAACTCATGGAATTCTGTATCAGTAAAAATGATAAAAATAAAATTAGTCTGAGGGCGAAGAAAGAGTATTGTGAAGAGTCCTCTCTTAAGAATCTTGTCACTACTGACCAAAGGGGTGGAAAATCTTAGTCAAACCTGGAAGACCTTATGGAACTAAATTAATGGCTTGACATACTAATTCCTCCCTGCATTGAGGGAACAGCTGTATTTATAAGCACCACAATTTTATCCGCCACTGTGATTAATCTATAATGTCTTAAAATATGCTATGGATTATGGGTTGAATCTGAAATGTTCCCTAGAGGCTTACATTTGAATGGTTAGTCTCCAGCTTGAAGCATTATTGAGAAATCTCTGGGTCCCTTAGGAGATGGGGCTTGTTTAAAAGTAGGTCATTGGGGAGCAGACGTTGAAGGTCATCCCTGCCCTGGTTCTAACCTGGTTCTAACCTGCTTTCTCTGCCTTTCAGTCCACCAAAATGATCAAGTTCTCTCTCATGAGGCTACTGCTTCAAAAGAATACCCCCTACCACCACCACCATGGCTTCCTTTCTGTGATGAACTGAAATTCCTCAGACTTCATGAAACAAAATAAACCCTCCTTCCCTTAGTAGCTATGTCGGGTGTTTTTGGTAACAGCAATGTCAAAATAGCTAATAGA
>CM052704.1:103025479-103068992 GCA_028551405.1 Uromys caudimaculatus
AAAAAAAAAAAAAAAAAAGTGCCCATGCAGAGTGTAAGAATAGTTCCGCAGTTTGGGGTTTTAATACTAATAACCCCAGAATTTTATATAAATACATGTGTACCATAAGTATCCACCCAAATGATAGAAATCAATTGGACTATATTTACAGGCTTAATCCAAAGGGCTAGTCTCATCAGAATTTCATGACTTCTTTTAAATAAATATTACCTAGGATCCAAACATTAATTAAAAGTTCTTCCAAATACATTATCTTGCCTTATTTTCTACCCACTAAAATTTGCAGATTGCAGTTTTAGAGTATGATGCAATTATCGATTTATAACAAAATTTACATCATATATTTCTTCTTGATTCAACTGTTATTATAAAGAACAGAAATTTATACCTTTTGTTTACATAATTTGGCAACAAATACTCCACAATAATCAGAAATCCAAACCAATATTATCACTGTTATTCTAGAGTCCCAGTTACTATTGAAATGAATACTTATTTCAAAGCACTTAATGAAGTATTTATAGTAGTTCATATTCTTTATAAAGATAACTATATTTTATTTACTTATTTTGTGTGTGGGGTGCATGCTACAGGCATGTGTATGGAGGTCAGAAAATAATTTAAAGGAATCCGTTCTCTCCTTTCACCGTGTGGGTCCCAAGGATTGAACTCACACGATCAGGCTTGGCCGCAAGCTCCTTACCAGCTGGGCCATCTCAGCAGCCCGTCATTCAGAAAGCCATACCTAAAACCAAAGGTACTCATTACTATGATAAGGCAAAAGAAAAATTATTTTTATAAAGTATCTTATATCACTTGCATATTTTGTTATAATGTAAAAAAAGGAAAATCTTCTTATAATTTCTCAAAATGTTAACAAGTCTGGAGTACTTATACATAATATGCTTATAAATATTGACCTGTTATATAGTTAGTTCTTAATAAAGGATATAGATTTTTCTTTTTTGAGTTATTTCAAGCTATAACTTAAGCTTACATTTAAACAGACATATCTAATTTAATATTTAATATTAATTTTATATCCACAAATAGAAAACATAAGTATTTGTCTTTTGGGGACTGGGTTACTTCATACAGGATGATTCTTTCATGGTCTACCCATTTACCTGCAAATTTCATAATTTCCTTTTTCTGAACAGTTGAATAATATCCCATTGTGCAAACGTATTGCTTTTTCATTGTGCTCTCATCAGTTGGTGACCTCTAGGCTGTTTCCAGTTCCTGGGTCTTATGAATAGAACAGCAATGAACATAGATGCATAGGTGTCTCTGAAGTAGGATGTAGAGGTCTCTGGGTGTATCCCTGAGAGGTCTATAGCTGCATCTTGAGGATGATTGATTCCCAGCTTTCTGAGGAACCAGCACAGTGATTAGTGGCTGTACCAGTTTGACTTCCACCAGCAATTAATAACCATGCCCCTTTCCCTACACTTTTGCCAACATATGATGTCATTTATTTCTTGATCTTGGCCATTATAACTGGGTGAGACGAAATCTCAAAGTAGTTTTAATTTGCATTTTCCTGGTGGCAAAAGATGTTGAATATTTTTAAATGAACATATTTATGTGTTTCTCAACTATTTGTGTTTAATCTTCTCAGAACTAAGCAGAGTTCTGAACCCCATTCCAATTGGGTTAATTTTTCTTGATGTTCATTTTTTAGTTCAGTATATATTATAGATAACCCTCTATCAGATAAATAATGGCTAAAGTTTTTCCTATTAGTTTCCAAATGATGTTGTCTTTTGCTGCAGAGAAGCCTTTCATTCCATGATGCCCCACTTATTATTGATCTTAATAACTGTGCTATTGGCACCCTGTTCAGAAAGACCTTTCATGTGCCAGCAAGCTCACACCTACTCCCTCCTATGTTCTGTCAAATCAAGGGAGTGTTTTAATCTACATAACCACAGACGTTAGGTACTAGGAAGGGACCAGGGTGGAAGGAGGGAATTTTCCAAGGGAGGGGAAATAGAATAGGAGAATATGCTGCTATGGAGAGACAGTGGAAAAACAGAAATGGAGGTGGCGGGTTAAAGAGGGGGGATGGGAAAGAGGAGTAAGGAGGGGATATGGGGAGGGTCAGCTAACACCAAAAGTGCCATTCGAGAAGCCATATACAGCTGGACCGTGGTGGTGCACGCCTTTAGTCCCAGCACTCGGGAGGCAGAGGCAGGTGGATTTCTGAGTTCGAGGCCAGCCTGGTCTACAGAGTGAGTTCCAGGACAGCCAGGGCTACACAGAGAAACCCTGTCTCAAAAAACCAAAAAAAAAAAAAAAAAAGAAAGAAAAAAGAAAAAGAAAAAAGAAAAGAAAAGAAAAGCCATATACAAACCTCTTACTACAGAAACTTCCTAAAAATAAATACATATATGAAAGGAATTCAAATGAAGTCCCTGTATAACAGGGAGAGAATATCCCAGTTACACATCTCATGCAGCCAAGTGAAACCTCCAGTGCCAGGAATGGGTGCCATCTTGATGTCATAGACACCCCCAAACATCACAAGCTATTTCCAAGGCTATAGGATATTATTCATAACCGGATAGTAAGGTCCTATTACTGAAGAGACAACTTGCTCATGTTGTAGAAGATGGAGAAACCACGGTGCTGGATGGTCCCGGGCAGACCGACTACTAGAGAAGAAAGGTATTCATCACGACCACTCAGCTACAAGACTGGTGACCAAAAGCAGCAACCTTCCTGCAAGATAGACTACACAACCATAGAACAAATGTTATGGGGGTAACCACAACCACTCTTTAAGTTAGATATAGGCCCATTCCACGAGATGGGACCCGCACTTGAAAGCGCCAAAGCAGCCAAGAAGCAGAGAGTAGATGGATCCCATGGGAAAACCCACTTCTATTATTCTGCTAAAGAAACATAGATAAAATGACTCCTAATGCAATGATACATTGCGATACCCGTAGATCAGAACACTGCTCAATATTAGAGATGCCCCTTTGCAGTGAATGGTAATTAACACAGACCCCCACAAGCAGACAATGTTCAGAGATGAGAAACTTCAAAGCCCTGAGGGTTTTATCAAACCCCTCGCTCAAAGCTTAGGGAGCTATAAAAGAACATGGAGGTGAAAAGACCGTAAGAGCCAAAAATAGAAGCTGCCAAGGAAACAGTCTCTCCCAGACATATTAGGTGTGATATCCACACTAACCCACAGACCCTGGGACGGCACAAGCTCCTGCACTGAGGAGGGGAAGTGGATATGAGGCTCTACTCTAACCCTGAGATTGTTTGCAATTGATACCTGCTGAGAAAGGAAAGATCAGCTTGTCCAGCGGACTGCCATGGCTGTGTCTACCACACTCCAGGCCCATGTGCAGAAGTAGTTGGCCAACAGAAAACATTCTCCACGGTTTTATGGGAACGTTTTGTATTGTATCGCTTTTGTCCTATCTTATCGGGGTTATCATTTTTGTTTGTTTGTTTGCTTGCTTGTTTGTTTTGATTTTGTTTTGGTGTTTGGTTTTTTTTTTTTTTTTTTTTTTTTTTTTTTTTTTTTTTTTTTTTAGACAGAGAAAGAAAAAGAAAGAACATGAAATTGGGTGGGTAAAGAAATGAGAAGGATCTGTGAGGATTTGAGCAAGTGGAAAGACTATTATAAAAATAAACTGTGTGACATTTTAAATTAAAAAATAAATTGGGTTTTTAAGAAAAGATAACATCTTAGGGATGGAGAGATAGCTCAGTAGTTAATAGGACTTGTTGGTCTAGAAGAGAGCCTGGATTCAGTTCTCTGCACCCACAAGGTAGCTAACTTTAATTCCTGGGGATCTGATGCCCTCTAGTGGTCTTTATAGGCACACTACAAAGGAAACATTCATACATATAAATAAAAATAAGTAATCTGTTTTTAAAAAATATTACACTTAATTTTAAAATATACTCCAAATCAATCAGTCTCTGCTGGCCAGAGTGAATGCTGCATATGGTTTCATATGCTTTGTGCATAAGTCAAGGTATTTATTTTTATTCTGAATCTTGGATCTATTTCTTGCATGTGACATGACACTGATTTGTGGGGAAAGTGATCCTGATGGCGAATGTTGAGAACGCTCTCTGCATTGGATTATATTTAAACACACTCAGTTCTCTGCTTTTTCCAAGGCTTCGCTCTTGAAGAAGGAACACCGCAAGTGTATAGGAGAAAGTTACAATACAACCAGAAATGATATCTACAAGTTTGGGTTTGTGTATTCAAAAACATTTGTGACCAAATCTGGCACTAAATATTTCAGACACCTGCTCTGGATAACTAGATTCATCCCACTTCTAATTTTATTCTGATTATCCTTCCAAGACAAAAATGTCCAAGTTTAACTACTGAGCAGTTTCCAATTCTCAAGACCGAGCTGAACTCCTTAGGCTGGTCTACAGGACACATCAGACCCCAGCTCCCACACATGCATCTCAGGCCTCGCCTTCCTTCACCTCTTCCTCACAAAATCAGCCTGAGTTTCTGGCTCCTTCTGCTTCCCACACCCTGTTGTTCTTCTTGACACCTGTGTCCTTAGCCATGCTGTGGTTAAGGAATAGTATTGTTAGAGCCCTGCTCGGTACTGCAGGCCAGCTCTTCCTTACGAGGAGCTTCCTCTTTGTTTGTTTGATTGGAGACAGAATCTCACTATGTAGTCCCTACTAGTCTGAAACTCACTTTATAGCCCAATGTATTCTCAGACTTACGGTAATACTCCTGCCTTGGTTGGGCTCCTGGGTGTTTGGATTATAGGTTTGTACCACAACCCTGGTTCTAACTGTCTTCCTCATAGGCCGAACTGCAGAGCTACACTCTCCTTTCTCTGTGATTCCCAAAGCATTTTGCTAGTATCTCTTTACACACACATACACACATACACACACACACACACACACACACACACACACACACACACACACACTTTGAAAACAATGTATCTATTATATCATGTATCTTTTGGCTCCACTTTAGACAGAGTCCTGAGTATGGTGGAACACGGCTGTAGTCCCGGCACTAGGAAGGTGCAGAAAGGTTCAAGGTGATCCTCAGCTAAGTGAAGTTCAAAGCCTGGGATACAGGAGACCCTGTTTCAAAAGAAAATTAAATATTCTCATTCATTTGCATAGAAACACTGTTTACTCTTACTTTTCTTACAGAACGACAATTCCCTAAGTAACTTCTTTCAATTTTATTCTCTGTTAAGCATAGTGCCCGGTACAATGCTCAGACTTGACACTTCAGCCAATGTTTATTGACCCAGTTGGCTCAATAGGAAAGGTTGAAAGATGTTCTTTATTTGTGGCCTTTGATTTGCATAAAGTGAATTTGGCATAAAACTTGGGTGGAAAAAGCTGAGTAAATAATCCATAATCCACACAGAATGCATATAGAGCTCACACACTGCCCTGTCTTGGGGGAGTACTAGCTAGCTCTGGGTTAGTGTGAAGCCTGCACCAGCTCAGCTCTAGGGAGGGTCTCCTGGATGTCATGACATGGCAGATGGCATTACTGTGGTAGCATGTGCAAGAGAAAGAGTTTTCAGGGTAAGACCCGGAGCAGAGGGAGTCCGAGCATTACTATAATACAACTGTGACAGCACTAGAACCTGTCTGATGTAAACTTGTTTTTCCTTTCTGTTACTGTTCTGGTTCGCTGGCACCATGCTTTTTATTACCTTGTCAGCCATCATCTGGAAAGAAAATATTCTAAATAACATCATTTAGAAGGGCTCTGATAGACTGAACAACCATCAGGGAGACTGCATGCGTCTGGTTCAGGTCCCTTTACATATGTGTTATGGTTGTGTAGCATCGTCACTTGTGGGGCTCATAACAGGGAGAATGGGGCTGTCTCTGACTCTTTTACCTGTTTGGGGGACCCTCTTTCTCCTACTGGGCCTTAATATGAGGGGAAATGTCTAGTCTCATTGCAACTTGATATACTCTGTTTGGCTGATACCCCTGGGTGGCCTGCCTTTTTTCTGAAGGGAAATGGAGAAGTAGATGGGGTTGGGGGAGGTAAGGAGGACTGACTGGTAGGGTAGGAGGAAGGGAAATAACTGTCCAGATATAATATATAAGAGAAAAAATATATTTTTAAGTAAATGGCTCTGATAGACCATAGTCGCTACTACATATCATAGAACAGGGACAAGATATTTTTATTCACAGAGGTATGATGTAGCATTGCCCTATACCTACATTCTAGAGGATACAATTCATGATTTGATTCTTCTTTTCTAGCAGAGGGTCCAGAAAAGGAAAATATTTTTTGACTCAAAGTCTATTGAAGGCTTGAAACTTCCAAATGTAAGCTGGAGACATGGCTAAGTCAATAAAACATTTGACTTGCAAGTATGAATACCCAAGTTTAAGCCGCAGGGCCCACATATAAACAAACAAATAAGCCTGACACGGTAGCATGCTTGTCATCGCAATGTTGGGAGGTGAACATAGGTCGATCCCTAGGGTTTGCTGGACAGCCAGCTTAGTCTACAAGGCGAGTGTAAGGTCAGTAAGATACTGGTATCATAAAGAAGAAACTTCCAAAAGAAGATTTAGAGTAAATTGTGACTGAGTTACTTTAGCTTTTCTACTCACCCTCCACCCACAGAGGCAGGGGACCTTGCATATGTTCCCTGAAAACCTCACAAGTAGCTGTGGAAACCAGAGGTGCAGTAAGACCCTGTGGTGCAAGTGCTGAGATCTGTATTCTGACCTCTGATTGCTGCTGCTTCTCACTGAAATGCAGGCCCAGAGGCCAGCAGCCACAGCTACACTAGCTTTTCTCCACACGCTGCATCACCCTTCGCTCCTTATTTCAAGTGATGTGCAAGGTCTTTCAAGGACCACCTTCCCTTTCTCCTTTAAATACTTTTGGGAAGCAGACATTAAGGTCAGAGTTCTTGGAAGCATCTTTATAAATAAAGCAAAAAATTGCTACCTTTGCTCAGTGAGGGAAAGTACAGATTTGCTAAAGGCTTGCATTAACCTTAAGTGTACACTTCATGTCCACTCTTAATTGTATAGAGACAACCCTTAACAACAAGAAGCAAAACAAAAGGACATCCTGGAAAGGAAGATAATCTAACACCCAGAGATACAACACAGGTTCAGATGCCCAGTTATTAACAAGAAGACATCATAATGCTTACAATGAAAGAGGAAAGTGAGACCCATTCACTGGAGAGATCATTATCCAGTCTCCAGGAAAGACTACATGACACACCTAATAGATAGGTTTTAGAACAACTCTTTGAAAGTTTCAGTGAACTAAAGGAAGCCATAAATAAAGAAAATTATTATGCAGGAGCAAAATGAAAATATCCATAAGAAGCTAGGAAATCCAAAACAAATAAAGGCAATTAGCTTGCCATAGTGACTTAGGCCTATGATCGTAGCACACGGAGGGCTGAGACAGGAGGTTTGTCACGGGTTCAAGCCCAGATTGTACATAATTCCAAGCCAGCCCAGATTACACAGTACGATCCTGTCTCGAAACAAAACAAAAAAAAGAATATTTAACTGAAAAATACAATGACTAAATTTGTTACTAGAGTTTTAGAGAGAAAGCAGTAGCTCCAGGAGTCACAGGGGACCAGACTCAGGCACCTGCTCCACATCCATTACGCAAAGAAAGCAGCAGTAGTCAACAAGAAATAGGGAATCTTTAATCAATGTGGCCATAGTGGAAAGAACAGATGAAGAGATTTAATGACCCCACATCTATCTCAGAGGATGTATCTTAGCTAGAATTACTATTGTGATGAAACATGATGACCAAAGAAATTTGGGGAGGAAAGGGTTTATTTGGCTTTCACTTCCATATAGCTGTTCAGCATTGAGGGAAGTCAGAACAGGAACTCAACAGACCATGAACCTGGAGGCAGGAGCTAATTCAGAGGCCATGGAGGGGTGCTGCTAACTAGCTTGTTCCTCATGGCTTGCTCAACCTGTTTTCTATAGAGCCTGTGACCACTAGACCACCACCCACGATGGGATGGACCCTCCCCCACCAACCACAAATTTTAAAAATGCCCTACAGTACAATTTCATGGCGGCATTTTCTCATTTGAGGTTACCTCCTTTCAAATAACTGTAGCTGTGTCAAGTGGACATAAAATTTGCCATCACAACTGACCATGTATCAACATGACACACAACACATCACTGTTAAGATATAACCTCTTCTTTCTTGTTCTTCCCTTATATTAAACATTAATATCTACATTATAATGTAAACATTACATAATTATGTATTATGTTATGAAATGCAACATTTCAAATTTTAAAAGTCCCACAGTCTTTAAAAATTCAAACACTTAAAAATTCAGTCTCTTTAAAATAGCCAGTCTCTTTTAAAATTCAAAGACTCTCAACTGTGGGTTCCTATAAAATCAAAAGTAAATTAAATAATTTCTCACTTCAAGAGGGAAGAACCTGGGCACAGTCACAATCTGAACAGAACAAACCTAAACTTAAATAGTATAAATAAATCAATGTCCAATGCCTAGGATTCACTTACCATCTTTTGGGCTTTTCCAAGGGACTTTGGTTTCTTCTCCATCTCTGCCTCTGCAGCACACACCATCTGTCTCCTAGGCTTCCAGTGGATTCACTCCATCTCTGCTGCTCTTCTTGGTGGTCCTCCCAGGGTACCAGCATCTTCAAAACTTCTGAGATCCCTTTCTGCAATCAGGCTGCACTTTTACCAATAGCGTTTTCTGAGCCCTCTTCTGGGACTCCATCCCTGCCACACAATGCCAGTCCTCAGCTGTGCTCCATGACCCATTCAAGCCTTCAAAACAAGTACCACCTGGGTGACTCTTACACTATCATGTTCCGATGCCAGTATGAGGCAAAACCTTGGCCACTTCTGAAAACAGCTTCTGTGTGCTGACCTGAGGAAACATTTCCCAAAAGTCTTCATCTCAACATAGTCTCTTCTTCATCACAGCTGACTCTTCACCCAGAGCTGACCAATATCCATTGTCCCAGCTAAGCAAAGGATTTACACTGATTCTTCAAAGGAATCACAACTGATTCTTCAGCTCCAGCTCACCAGACACCCCAGATTTTTCACACAAAAGCCCCAGTAGAGTCTTTGCTTTCCTCGGAAACTTACAAGCCAGGCCTCCATTGTCTGCACTGCTCTCAACAGTCTCATCTTCCAAGCTTCCACACAACATCCCACTCAATACCCTTTCCAGCCCCAAGTCCAAACTTCTTCCACAATCATCTTGAAAACAACATGGCCAGGTATGTCACGGTAATACCCTACTATCCTTGTTAGGGTTACTATTTCCGTGATGAAACACTATGACCAAAGCAACTGGGGGCACAGAGGATCTTTTGGCTTGAGCATCTATATCACTACTCATCACTGAAAGAAGTCAGGACAGGAACTCAAACAGGCCAGGAACCTCTCCAGGTTCTATATTAGCCAGAGTTAATATAGAAACGATGAGGAATGCACTTACTGGCTTGTTTCTCATGGCTTGCTCAGCCTACTTTCTTATAGAATCCAGGACCACAAGCCCAGGGATGACACCATCTACAATGGTTTGGGCCCTCCCCCATCAATCACTAATTAAGAAAATGCTCTATAGCTGAATCTTATGGAGGCATTTTCTAAATTGAGGTTCTCTCCTTTTAACTAGATTGTGTCAAGTTGACGTAAAACTAGCCAGCACAAAATGATTTTGTGTAAAAGAAAAAGTAGATAGAGGGTTATGTTTTACACTGTGGTTTATCGAGTTATCTTGGTCAGTCCAGTGATCTGGCTCATCGGTATCTCACTCTGGCTCTGTAAGGTGTTATGGAGAAGTCATCATCTCTGTGTCCACTTAATGGAACATTTCCATGAGATGATGGCACCTATTCCAGGTTGTGGCCTTCGTTCCCATCTTAGGAAATGGTCCTCAGTAGTACAGAGATCTCGAAGTCACTGGAGGTAGTTTGCTTGGAAGTAGTTTTGACTTCCTACCATTGTTGTGTGACACTATTTCTAGGAAGAAGTGAGCAAACATCTACTCACCTCAGAGAGGGAGCCAATAAGAGAGCAAGTAGGAATACCACTAAAGTCCAACGTGGTAAACCAATTGTGTTCTTGGTATTAGTTAGCAGAATGTGGTTGAGGGTTTATTTACTGAGCAGAAATGACTCAAAGACAGCTGCATTACTCCAACATGAGTGACAACCTGTGACAAACTTCATAACTTGCAGGTTCTTAAAAGGTTGGAAAGTGTCTTTTTCAGGTAACTCAGGTCCTCTTGTCTCTACTGGTAGCTTAGCTAATCTCTTCTTTGAGGTGGCTCATTTGGTCTCTGCTTCTTACAGGCAAGTTAACTGGTCTGACTATCTTCTCGACAGCTCAGGTGGTCTGAGAGTGTCTCTCAGCTGGTCTTAATGTTTATATATGCTTGAGGAGGGAGGAGACTAGTGAATCTGTCCAATTTCAGGGACTTCCTGAAACCTTTAAGATGTTACGTTCTAAATTTAAGGTACTTCCCTATGAGAGAACTGCTCTATAACAAGCATCAAGATGCTTGTATGGTCATAAATCTTCAGAAAAAGTGACTCAGGAGAGAGGGATGAGGTAAAATCTCCATAGAAAAACAAAATAGAGCTCTCAGGCCTGTGATCAGCTGTCTCCACTGAGAAAATGCTGCTCACTGTGTTCAAGGGTAGAACAGAGTAGACAGAAGAAAAACTGCAAAATTACCATGTGAGAAACAGAGAGAAAAAAAAGGATTAAGTAAAAGTGAAGAGTCCAGTGGCATGTGGGACACCATCAAATGGAAGACTAGAACAAAGATACAGAAGTAATACTTGAAAGGAAAAAAAAATCTAAATTTCAAAATCTGATTACGTTAAGCAGGGCTCATCCTTCCCAAAGAGAAATCCTCAGCACTCAGAGATAAAGAAAATACCTCTTTAATTAGCACACAACAGGATCCTCCGCTATTGCTTAAAGAGGGCCAGCCCTAACACTCCCCCCCCCAAATTTTCCATAACAATATTTCTTTTTTCTTCATTTTTATTAATCATTCCATTGGTTTACATCTCAAATGATATCCCACTTCCCAGTTAACCCCCATGAACCCACATCCCACGTCTGCCCTCCCTCTCCCCTTTGCCTGTATGATGATATTTTCAAGTTCCATCCATTTGCCTGTGAATTTCATAAAGTCATTGTTTTTAATCAATGGAGTCATTGTATAAATGTACCACATTTTCTATATTCATTCTTCTGTTGAGGGACATCTGGGTTGTTTCCAGCTTCTTGCTGTTATAAATAAGGCTGCTATGAACATGGTGGAACATGTGTCCTTGTTATATGTTGGAACATCTTTTGGGTATATGCCCAGGAGTGGCATAGCTGGGTCTTCAGGGAGAACTATTTCCAATTTTCTCAGGAACTTCCAGACTGATTTCCAAAGTGGTTGTACCAGCTTGCAGTTCCACCAGCAATGGAGGAGTGTTCCTCTTTCTCCACATCCTCGATCTGCTGTCACCTGCATTTTTGATCTTAGCCATTCTGATGGGTATAAGGTGGAATCTCAGGGTCGTTTTGATTTGCATTTCCCTAATGACTAAGGATGTTGAACATTTCTTTAGGTGCTTCTCGGCCATTCAAGATTCCTCAGTTGAGAATTCTCTGTTTAGCTCTGTACTCCACAAACAACAAAACAAATCCACCAACAATAAAAAACCTACCTAGGTAGAGATGAGAGAGTAAAGCAGGGCTATGAAAGGATATTTGTGTTAGTCCAATACAGATGCAGATGCTCACAGCCAACCCTTGGACTGAGCCCGGGGACCCCAATGGAAGAGCTAGGGTTAGGACTGAAGGAGCTGAAGGAGTTTGCAACCCCATAGGAAGAACAATATCAACTGACTGGACCACTCAGAGCTCCCAGAGACTAAACCACCAATCAAAGAGTTCACATGGAGAGACCCATGGCTCCAGATGCATACGTAGCAGAGGGCCTTGTCGGCTTCAATGGGAGGAGAGGTCTTTGGTCCTGTGAAGGCTTGATGCCACAGTATAGGGGAATGCCAGGGTGGTGAGGCGGGATTGGGTGGGTGGGTGAGGGAGCACCCTCATAGAGGCAAAGGGGAGGGGGAGAGGGCAGATGGGGGGTTGTGGAGGGGTAACATGGAAGGGGGCTATCATTCAAAATGTAAACAAGTAAAGTGATTAATAAAAAAAAAGAAAGGATATTTGTGTATCTTGTGGTAATTGTGGTGTTATCACCATAGATAAAACATGAGAGCAACCCAATTATATACCAGGAGCTGAGTGGATAAGCAAAAAAAGAAAGAAAGAAAGAAAGAAAGAAAGAAAGAAAGAAAGAAAGAAAGAAAGAAAGAAAGAAAGAAAGAAATGTCGTGTGCATATATAATGAGATAGTACTCCACCTTAAAATTGGAAAAAAGAGTGACATATACTCAATGATATCAGACTAAGTGAAGTCACAGAAAGGTAAATGCTGCTTAACGTGTACAGCATCTTAAAATACTCAAAAGCAAAGAGATAAAAAACAGATGGAGAGCTGGAGAGGTGACTCGGAGATTTAGAGCACTGTTTGCTCTTTCTGAGGTCTGGAGTTCAATTCCCAGCAACCACATGGTGGCTCACAACCTTCTGTAATGAGATCCGTTGCCCTCTTCTGGCTTGCAGGCATAAATGCAGGCAGAACACTGTGTACATAATAAATAAATAAATCTTTAAAAAAAAAATAGAATGGAGAGGTCAGGATAATGGAATAGTGTTGCTTAATTGATACAGGAATGGATGGATGGTGACGATGTTTGCATAGCGATGGGATGTGCGTAACACTCACAGCACACACAAGACACGAGTGAGATGCATGGTTAGGCTGGAGGTGTGTACCACATACACATTACTCACGGCACACACAAAACAGGAGTAGGATGGTTAGGCTGTATGTGCGTGTTAACACAATTTAAAAGTGAAGGGAGATCACTTCAAAGGTTTAACTAGCAAAGCGTTTCCTATGAAGCATCTGATCAATTAACCTCTGAATCTGAACAAAAATAAAACTTGGGCCACAATAAAGCCTGTACTATGCTAGTTTTCACTTGAGGGTGTGATAAATGCAATCCAGAAGCTGCTTTAAAATAACTCAACATGTGAGGTTAAAAGTCAGTTTTGTATTATGCAAACCATAAATTTGCAACATCATTATTTTTATTCCCTTTAGATAAACATGGAGAGGGAGCAAAAGAAAAGGCAAGAACATGTAAATTATCCTCTCTCTCTCTCTCTCTCTCTCTCTCTCTCTCTCTCTCTTCCTCTCTCTCTCCCTCTCTCTCTTTCTCTCTCCCTCTCTCTTTCTCTCTCCCCCTCTCTCTCTCCCTCTTTCTCTTTCTCTCTCTCTCTCTTTCGCTTTCTCTCTCCCCCCCTCTGTGTGTGTGTGTGTGTGTGTGTGTGTGTGTGTGTGTGTGTGTGTGCATTTGCCTGCAATGCTATTGTGTTGTTTGTGAAAATCTCCGTTTGTTTTAAATCTGAGCCTAATTAAGGAGGAAAACAAACCACGAGAATACCCTATGAAGTACATAGCACAGACTCAGACTTTGTATCTTCTCTTCCTTTCCATTTTCCCAACTGGTTTCATATGCTCACTTTACAACAGAGAAAAACAAAACGTGGGAACACGCACAGAAAACTGTTTTCTGTTTCTCCAGCATATGTTTTGTCTTTAAATACAACATTGAGTAAGAAAAAAAAAATCAACAAAATAAAATAAAATCATGTGAAAATTAAGCTTTTGTGAAGACTGATTAAAACAGAGGAAGCAGGGGTGTTTGTAGGTTGTTGTTGTTGGGATTTTTTTAGTTTGTTTGCTTCTTTGTTTGTTTTGGTGTGTGTTTTCTACTCTATTTCTACCCAAGTGACTTCACAGTAAATGACTGTCACTCAGAATAACAGAGCAATTTTCTTTGGAGCGGGAGGAGATCAGTGAGAACTCAGAAATGCAGCATGTACATTTTATCCCTGGAGGTTTGAAATTCCCAGCCTCAGCCTTGAACTTCTAAACACGTTTCTGTCTATCAGCAGTGCATGCGTTTGTGAGGACAACACGAAGCTGCTCGGAGCATGCTCGTTGGCCTTTCTCCACGAAGACAAGATCAACAAGGAACCTCAGACATGAAGCAATCGAACCCAGGGATGCTTGTCCGCAGGAACGTTTCCTTACATTGAAAACATTGTCTAAGGAACTGTCACGACCATCCATTCTTTTAGCATATAACAAAATGTAGTCTTGGATGTACTTTGAGAAATAAAGTAACTGAATTTGGCACCTCTTTACAGATGTAATAGTGATATTCACTCATCCAGAGTTCATTCGTTTTGTATTATATTGCCAAGTACTATACTTCTGACTTCAAGGTGCTCATGATTGAGAGAAAGCTGGATGGGAAAACCAAAGACAGGAGAGTAGTAGTTAAATACTCCGTGAGGTCCATATCCTGGCTTTAGTTGGAGGCACTAAGAAGAGGCATTAAGCCGGCTTGGAGTAAGGTGAAAAGTTTAACAAAACTATTTCAGCAAAGGTTACCTGAAGGGTAAGTTTTACCATGGCAGACAGGAAAGGACAAGGAAGACGTCCAGGAGGTGAGAAGTAATGTAAAGACCATCAGGAAACAAACCTGCACTTCCAGATCACAAGCCAGGGATGAAGGAGAGAAACTTAGCTCTTTGTCAAAGTCATTGTTTTAAAAACTAAAAGCCCTGTGGCAGTGGGGTTTGAGGATGTAAACCCCATAGGCAAGGTTTATAAAAGCAAGCACAGATATGAACAGCAGGACGCAGACTCAAACAGTAAAAATCCAGGGGAGAGAAGACGCCTGCTGGATATGAAGGTGGAACTAGCAAAATAGTTGAAACAAGATACCTTCTCTTCTACTGGTTTTAGAGAATCCAGAATTCTTTTTGCTAAGCTCTGATTCTGATCTGCTTCTCAGTGTTTCTAGACAGACACCCAGCTGGTAAGAGCCAGTGCATAACCTTTGTGCCTTCTATCTTGAAAAGCTAGGTTTTAAAGTTAGAAGGGAGAAAGTGGTGGGAAATTGAAAGTCAATAAATAAATGTAGAAATTCAAGATTAGCTAAAACCAAGCATTCTGCTCTCCTTGCTAGAGACAAGGAAGCAAGGATTTCAAGATGGGAGAGTTGGCTACCTTGGCCCGTGGACATACTAGAGAATTGGTGATTTACCCACAGTTCCCATCTTCACCCCTACAGGAAAGAAAGAACATGCTCACACACACACACACGCACACACACACACACACAGAGAGAGAGACAGAGAGAGAGAGAGAGAGAGAGAGAGAGAGAGAGAGAGACAGAGAGACAGAAACAGAGACAGAGACAGACAGAAACAGAGACAGAGAGACAGGCAGACAGACAGACAGACAGACAGAGGGGGAGGGAGGGAGGGATGGAGGAAGAGAAGCAATAGAAACAGTCCACAGAAAACACTCTTAGTAGGGAAAGGAGAAACTAAACTGTAAAGTTGTTATGAATGGCAATAGGGGCCATTGGGACCTTATGGGGAAAGAAGCCAGCCGTCCTTGTTCCTCGATACAAAACAATCTCCGTATTGAACTGGAAAGAGAGTGGAATGCTCATCAATTATATTAAAAAGTGGATCGACTTATTAAAAATGCAGCAATGTTTGCCAAAAGCAGATGGAAAACAGAAATTCAAAACAAGGTGAGGTCATTTGCAAAAGCCCAGCCTTGCCACTAACTCCCAGCAGCTGACAGTTGTCCTACTTCAGTGGGATGCTGACGGACTGTGGGCAGGAAATAGGAGGCTGAGAGGATGGGGAAGAGAGGGAGTAAAACCCAAGACATGGTTATAGGCCCTTTCTCCTCCATCATTTCTGAACAGAGAGACAAGTGGCTTCATTCCTTTGTCAGATTCTCGGGTACCGATATCAGCTCAGACTTAGGGTCACGCATCCTGGTGGGAGTGGGACTTGCTGTCCTGTAGCTCAGTTGTGTGGATGCTCATTAGACACAGCAGTTTTGTACAGCTAGCACCTGCCAAACTCCACTTCTGCACGAGCCTGGCCTGGGATGGTCACTTTTCCATACTATTGCAACTTAAATTCTGAACTTGAAATAACCTTAGAAATATCTAGTCTTTGGCTCTTAAGTTCTCTAGTGGGGAAAGCCGAAGCCCAGAAAAGGCAGGTGATTCGCTTCAGCCCATGAGCAGCAACTCCACAGCTAGAATCTAAGACTTCTGGCACGTGTTATAGGATGGAATGGAAGAAAATGAACTAACTGGTTCAAGACTCGACTGCAAGCAAGCTAATGAGTGTGCTAACAGCACTTTCATATTGCGTTGTCTTCATCCGCTCTGTCATGCTGGGCATGGTGGCACTTGCCTGTCATCCCACCACCCGGGAGGCTGAGACCGGAGGATCCCAAGTCCAAGTTCAGCAGCACAAGCTGCATAATGAAACACTATCTCAAAAACAAATCTAGTAAGTGGAGGTATCATCAAAACAGCAGGAATGATAAACATGTCTGAACTTTAATCATGACATATTATACAAAGTCAAAAAAAAAAAAAAAAGAAAGAAAGAAACCCCTCTGCTTAGAACTATTGCCACAACAAAAACGTACTTTACTTACCAAACAACGGAAGGGGTTTGACAAAAGCTTTCCCACCTAGTTCCCTATTTCAAAGGAAATCAAAAAAATCTGCTGTGACTGACAAAGCACTTAGAGGAGAGATTAAATTAGAAGAAAATCAACTCTCACTGCTTTAATCATCCATCCGATGGAAATCTTTCTGACAACCACTGTCAATTTGCACATAAGTCACTATTCAATTATCCAAATTTGAATCAGAGAGTACAGTTTTCTTCTTCAGTGGGATTAGAAACTAAGACCTTACAAATTATGAGAATGTTGACTACAGTCAGGTCTTACAATTTCTTTTCTTCTTAATAAGTTCTTCAAATTAGGGCACACAGAACATGGCTTCCAGAAGGACAGATGCGGGTGTGTCCTGGCACAGATAGAACGATGCCGTTTCTCAAGAGCAAGAAGCACAGTGCTTTTGAAAGTGAACAAATTGGATGATAGGAGGATCTTCATGATCTGAAGAGAAAAGGTGTAAACTTGAAAACGTGTAAAGCTGAGACTCATGATTCTAACTACCATTCGCTTGGCTCTGGATAACTCGGTCCATTTCAGAGCTTTGGTTTTATGTGTGAAGCTTGTGTCACAGAGTGATGTGTTTCTAGTGTTGTTGGGTTGCTGAGGACCAAGAGTGACAATAAAAGGTAGTGCTGGCCCACCTTCAGTGAGTACCAACATGCCACTAAATGTTGGTGGCCCTAACCCAACTGCTTCATAAGAAATGTAAAACAAGCTGCACACTGCCCCCTGCCTTTCAAACCTCCCCATCAGAAAGGTAAAGGATCTACTCACTCATTATTGCCGTTTTATCTTATTGATAGTGTCCTTTGCCTTACAGAAGCTTTGCAATTTCATGAGGTCCCATTTGTCGATTCTTGATCTTAGAGCATAAGCCACTGGTGTTCTGTTCAGGAACTTATCCCCTGTACCCATGTGTTCGAGGCTTTTCCCCACTTTCTCTTCTATTAGATTCAGTGTAACTGGTTTTATGTGGAGGCCCTTGATCCACTTGGACTTGAGCTTTGTACAAGGAGATAGGAATGGATCAATTTGCATTCTTCTACATGTAGACCGCCAGTTGAACCAGCACCATTTGTTGAAGATTCTTTCTTTTTTCCACTGAGTGGTTTTAGCTCCTTTGTCGAAAATCAAGTGACCATAAGTGTGTGGGTTCATTTCTGGGTCTTCAATTCTATTCCATTGATCTACCTGCCTGTCACTGTACCAATACCATGCAGTTTTTATCACTACTGCGCTGTAGTACAGCTTGAGGTCAGGAATGCTGATTCCCCCAGACATTCTTTTGCTGTTGAAAATAGCTTTCTCTGGCTACCAAATCCAGAAAATATCCTGCATTATCCACTGACCCTGTGGGTCAGCCATTTGCTCATTTCTTCTGTACCACCAATAGCAATTGGAGTTCTTTATTTCATTTGTGGCGATGCTTTGTAGGTCTTGACTGAGGAGAAAGATCGTGTCTGTGTTGTTGGCTATTCTATTACAACATTCCGTGTTGCGCCAGACATAAGATAAGTACTCAATAAATGTTGGTATAGTTCAGTTTTGGCTTTGCTTTTATGAAGGCAGCTTCTAAATTTTATCTCTAAACCTTCTTTTCCCCAGAGTACACTGTAGTTCCACATCTGAAACCATTTGCTGAATACAAACTTACTGGCTAAATAAACTGGGACAAGTAATGTAAGAATCATATCTAGAAATTTGATGTTCAATTAAAACTATAACACAAAAAAAAAAAACTACACTGATGTCCAATTTAAGAAAATAACTTATCATAGATAGGTTCTGGTTTTGGGGTTTTTTGTTTTTTTTTTTTTTTTTTTTTTGGTTTTTTTTTTTTTTGGTTTTTTTTTTTTGGTTTTTCGAGACAGGGTTTCTCTGTGTAGCCCTGGCTGTCCTGGAACTCACTCTGTAGACCAGGCTGGCCTCGAACTCAGAAATTCGCCTGCCTCTCCGCCTGCCTCTGCCTCCCAAGTGCTGGGATTAAAGGCGTGCGCCACCACTGCCCGGCTAGGTTCTGTTTTATTAAGCATTTACAACTTTTTATGTGTCAGATGTATTTGTGGGAAGAATATAGGTTTATTAGTTATCTATTGCTACAGTAATGCTATGTAACAAAACCCACACAACCTTGGGGGCATTTAATGAGCCTTTATTGTCTTGCATCTGAAATAGTAAACTACAAAGGTCTGCAGATCTTGACTAGGGTTACTTGTGCACCTTCAGGTTGTCTGGATGTTGCTCAAGGCTCTCCCAGTTTATTGAATGACTGAAGAGAATTTTGGAAAGAATTATCTTCATTTTTTCTGTTGAAAACCACTGTCAGTTGTAATGATTGCTCTAAGAGCAGACAACTACTTCCTCCTTTACCCCTCCAGTGACTTTGCTTCCTACTCTGGCTAACTTCATGGCACCATAGCATCTTCTGTAGGTCCCTCTAGTCTCTGCCTTTGCTTTTATAGAGAATCCTTTGTTAACACTCGTCATTCACCTCACGTATGTGTGACATCTGCTGCCATTCTAACTAAGCCAGTTAACAAACAATAAGGTTAGAGTAAACTAGAAGTTCAAATACAAGCTTACTGGCTAAATAAACTGGGACAAGTAGTGTAAGAATGTATAACTTTATAGATAGGATAATAATATCTGCTGCAACAGGTTACTGTGAAGACTAAATTTGAAGTAGCTTAGTGCATGCTACGTAAAAGATGCTTAATAAACACACAAGCCTCTTTCCCAATCTCTCCACTCCAGCGTTCCTCCCGCAGTTTCTGAATTAGCTTCAGCTGGTTCTAAGGGCACTGATTTCCACAGGTCTAAGAGCTACTTCCAAGGCTGAAAATGTAGATTTCATTCAGGTAGCTCTGCCCTGTCTTTTTCACTCATTACTGTGTTCTCTGTCATACACAGCTGATATACTAATAGCAGCTGAATCTTCAGTTTTCCCAAGTAAATTTCAAAACAGAAAGAATATTGAGAATAATATTGTCAACACAATTTATAAGTTGATTGGTATAAAGAAAAGATATACAAAATGTTGGTGTATCAAATAAAACTGCAATAATTTTTTCCTAGCCTATAAATGAACTGCAAAATGACCACAATAGTTGATGTGTATATATATGTGTTTGTATCTATACTCATATATTTTAAAAAATATTATCATATATATATATATATATATATATATATATATATATATATGTACGGCTCTATAGTATATATAATAGAATATTATATAGCAGTTATGGGATATATAAAGTCATTGGGTCAAACTAACAAAACTCAATTCCTATATCATACTTCATATGCAATATATTTTATTTCTATCTTATAAATAAAAAAGTCAAGTTCCAATGATGTGTAAATTAGTCCAAAGCCCAAGAGGTTGAACGAGGCCAAATATCTCATAGACACACGTCTCCCTTCAGTAGTTAATGCTCTTTAAAAATGATTACACTTTCCCAAATGCACACTATGTCTTATAGTATTCCCTAAAGCCATATCAATAAATGCTCAATAGTGACAAGAGCATTAAAAGTTATTTAATGTAAGACAATAATAAATACTAAGTATATTCATAGACACAAAGGGAAAGTATTAACTAATAGTTCAGTGAAAAGGAGAAGGAATCATGGGAATTAATTATAATATTTTCATTGATAGAGAAAACGTTTATTTGATCCCTTCAAGGGGTTATGAACTCAACCCATTGCTATATGCATGTGTTGAGATAGTATGTTCAATTCCCTTGACATGTACGGAGCATAGTTATGAAAAATAAAATGGAAGTAAAAAAAAAAAAAAACACTATAACACGCCAACCCTGTATTTTTTTGCATTTTTACCGAAAATAATTTGTTCATACAATATATTATGCTCACAGTTTCTTCTCCCTCAGCTCCTCCTAGATCTTCCCCACCCCCACCCACCTAACTCCATGCCTCTTCTCTCTCTCTCTCTCTCTCTCTCTCTCTCTCTCTCTCTCTCTCTCTCTCTCACACACACACACACACACACACACACAATCAGACAGGCAAATAAACCATAATTTAAGCAAAAATAACAAAGAGAAAGCACAGGAAACATAAATACACACATAGACATATAAATACACAACAACAAAACCTATGGGAATATAAAATGGAAAATCATAATATAAAGCAAAAATCCAGTAAGATAAAAAATGTACAAACAAAACAATATGAGACAAAATGTCTACAAAAATACCAATGAGTTCACTTTGTGCTGGCCATCAACTTTTGGGCATGGGCCTTCTCTTAATGTGGCCAATATTCCCACAATATTCTCCACTGGAGAAAACCAATTATTCCCCTGCAAGCAGATGCCAGTTGGAGATAGCTTCTTGGCTGGAGATGGGAGCTTGGGTCCAGTTCTCCAACTCAGGGCTGGGATCCTGTCTGACTTACACCTGTGCAGGCCCTGCGCGTGCTGCCACAGTGTTCCTGAGTTCATGGTGTGTCTGTTCTGTTGTGTCTGGAAGACAGTCTCTTTGGTGTCATCTGTCCCCTCTGGCTCCCAACCCTGCTTTTGAATATGTTAAAATCAGACAGAAAATGCTGGTATATAAATAACTGCCATATGTTACTGCTAAAGGAAATTATAAAAGTCTTACCAAGCATAGTGGCTGCACATACAAATTATCATTAAAATATTGACAAAAGCCTGGGAGACAGATGAGAAAGTCTCCACTGAAGATGTAACTACAGTGGAGTATTGAAGCAAATAAGAAAAATAAATGATTTCCCTTAAAGCTTATCCCCTTTATTAATAACAGATTTCTTGACAGTTGAGCTCATCCACAATTTAAAATCAGACATTTTAAGTGTACACTTCCATAGACTTTAGTGAACTCATGGTCATACAAATATCACCTCTATCTGACTTTAGGATATTTCCATTATTCTACAAGAAAGCATATACCTATTGACTAGTCCCTTCCTATCCCTGCTTCAGAAAATGTCTAACCTTTCTCTTTGTGGATTAGCTTATTCTGGATATTTCATATAAATGAAAGAGTCAAATTTGTGAAGCTCCCTGGCTACCTTAGGATACTGTTTCCCAGACTCATCTCTGTAGTAATATTGTACCAGTGTTCTATTTTTCGCTGTTGACAAATATGCCAAATACCAAGGAGTGTCTCACTTTATCAGTTAACTAATTAACCTAATCAATGGACATTTAGGCTGTTTCTACTTTGGGCCTGCTATAAATATTTATGTAGAATGGTTTTCATGAGGAAATATTTTGATCTTTATTGAATATATATCAAGAGTGGATTACTAGATTATACAGTAACTTTGAACTTAGTAGTTTGTGAAATCATAAAATTGCTACCAAACTGGCTTCATCAGCATGAGCAATATAGGAGGGTTTCAATATCTCTGTATCACTAATAACACTTGCTATTATCTATTACTCTTTATTGCCATCTTGGGGAGATTGACTGGTATCCTGTTTTGGATTTGATTTGCACTTACATAGTGCAGTGATGTTGAATATCTATTAATGTCCTTATTAGTCATTTATATCTCATTTCTGGCAAGTATCTGTTCACATCCTTTGCTCTAATCAAATTTTTTTCATTGAGTTATAATCATTCTTCCTGTATTCTGTATTTAATTATTTTATTAGATATGAGCTACAAAGTTTTCTCACACTCTGTGAGTTACCCTCTCCCTTTCTTGATATTGTCTTTGAATCAAAATATTTTTAACTTTTAAGATGTCTGATCTATTATTTTCTTCATCACTCAGGAGCTTGTAATTTCATCCAAAACACCATCGGCCAGGAAGAAGTTGCAAGGATGCATTCCCATATTTTCTTCAAGTAGTTACATAGTTTTAGTTAGGTCTATGATCCAATGTTTGTCAATTTTATGTATGATATAAAATAAGAGTCAAAGTTTTTTCACATCTATGTGCATGTGAATATCCAGTCAACTTTGCTGATAGAGCTACAATCCGGTTGGTTGATTGGTTGGTTGGTTGGTTGGTTGGTTGGTTGGTTGGTTGGTTGGTTGGTTTGGTTTTTGTTGGGTTTTGTTTGGTTGGTTGGTTGGGTGGTTGATTGGTTGGTTGGTTGGTTGGTTCTTTTGTTGAGTTTTGCTTGTTTGTTTGGTTGGTTGGTTTGTTGGTTTGGTTTGGTTTTTTGGTTTTTTGTTTTTGTTCTTGTTTTTGTTTTTGAGACAAGGTCTTACTATGTATTCCTGCCTTGCCTGGAACTCACTACGTAGACAACACTAGCCACAAATTCATCCATGTCTGATCTCTGACTCCCTAGTGCTGGGATTAAAGGCGTATGTCAAGACACCCCAAGATTTATTTGGATTTTGTTGTTGTTGTTTGTTGTTTTAAGACTCTCCCATTGAATTGTCTGGAAACCCTGGAACAAAAATTATGGTTTATTCTTGTACTTTCCATTTTAATCACAGATTGATATGTCTTTTATGCTGCTAAGTTGTTGTTTTTTGGGTTTTTGTTTTTTTTTTTTTTTTGAGTTTTTACAGCCAGTGGGCAAGAACAGGAAGTTGGCTTTGGTCAGTGCAAAGAGGCTGGGAAACAGCAGGGAGTGGCCAAGAGTGATCAGATTTAGGACTAAGGAGTCAGAACTCTGCCCTACAGAAACACACAGCCGGTGAAGATGTCTGCACACTACCAAGCTTCATGGAAGTATACTGGTCACCAAGTAGCAAATGGGGGTGGAGGAATTAGAGCAAAAATACAATTATTCTAAATGAACTCTTACATATGCTTTTAATGCATTAAACATTATGCCACTAGTTTGACATCAGTAGTTCAGTTCTTGTATATGTGTTATTTGACTAGTCCCATAAAGTTTTACTCAATCCACTTTGGAGAGAGAAAATAAAGTATATATATTTCATATAGGCAGTCAGTATTACAGGAGAAAGTTAAACCAATATCTGTACATTTTAAATAAATTTAGATAACCTTTTCAATTATATTTCATTCAAGAAAGTTATTGTAGAAGATGTAAATTATATATCAACTCAATATATAAAATCTAGCCAGTTTTTTCCTCTCTCTATTCCTCTCTACTACAGCTTTTATGGTGGTCTCATTTGTAAGGACACATGAATGCACAGGTTGGAATGACCTTAAGACTAGAAAAGAATTGGGTTTAAAGTGTCATATTGTAAAGATAAATTTAACAGATATGTATTAAGCTTTCACTATTTCCTCAGTCTCCTCCTCCTCCTTCTCCTCCTCCTCCTCCTCTTGTTCCTTTCCTTTAACAGAATACCCAGGTCTGACTAATGTACAATGAAAACTTTGTTTTAGCTCATGAGTTTTCAGTCCACAGTCAGGATAATGAGAGCTTTGCCTTCATCCTTTTTAGTAGGAAAAGAGAGGTTTGGGGGGCACAAGCTGGCATCTGTAGAGGAGAAGCAGGAAGGCCAGCTTTGCTTTACCATTTTACCATAGCCAATCCCATCCCACAAGCATGAAAACTCACTCAAGAAAAGCCTCATTTCTCTGAGGAGGTCTCTTCACCCAGATTGCTCATGCCACTGCGAAGCTGGGACCAGACTTCATCATGAGCCTTGATGGAAACAAAGCCAAATCCAACCCTTAGGCATCTACCTCAGAAAGACTTTGTAAAACAGGTTTTCCAGTCACTGCCCTGACCTACAGCAGCCCTGTGCAGTGAGTCGTATCTCCTTATCTACAGAAGTAAGACAGGCTTAGAAGAGCTCTTGATGTCTTTAACCAGTTGTCTACTTATGTTCCTAGTATGACTCCACATAGAAGTATCCACTTAATTCTTTAAGTGACTGACTCTGCTTATACCTGGTAAGAAGGGGAAGAAACAAAGCAAGGATGCCTTTGGCTTTTTGTTTGTTTGTTATTGTTGTTTTGGTTTGGTTTGTCTTGTTTTACATTTTATTTTATTTTGTTGTGGAGAGGAGATAATCAGAGGAGTCAGTTCTCAACTTTCACAGTGTAAGTCCTGGGGATTAAATTGAAGTCATCATGCCTGCCAGCAGACAGTGAGTGATAGAAATGAGCTTAAAACTGAGTGTGTTTCATTTTAGTTTTGATAGGATTTTTTATCTTATGAAACACACACAAGATTGGGAATACAGATTTACAAATAAACCCTGTATAATTTACGCTGCCTCACATTTGGATTTCCAGACAGTACATTGCACCCAAGCACAGCAGTCACTCAACATTATGATTTATATTTATTAATTGTTCGTATATATTCTGGGAGTGAAGAAACTCCAGAGCTTAATATCTATAGTTCCTACAAATGCTGTAACAAACATTTGTATCTTGTTTTACTTTTCAAATAAAATTATTTCAAGAATACATTCACTTTAAATAACAGTGAGATTTATTTAATTGTCCTTAAGGCATACAACCAAAAAAACTTTTTTAAAAAGATGTATTCTTTCACATTGTGTGCTGTAAATACTAGTCATGATATTTAATTATGGTGCCAGGATGTAAATCCATCTATATTTATTTAACAGAACAACTCTAAACATCATCCTTTTTTCTGTGATTATAATGTAAATTTTATGTACACCACAGAATTTAGAAATAGCTTTAAAGAATACCTTACTTAGTCCTTAAAAAGAAGCAGTATAACCAAGGACTGAAGATAAAATTAGTATCATACAAAGGACCACCAGGGGTCATGAAGCTGTTACTCCCTGACATGTGTTGGCCAAGTTAAGCTTCCTATCAAGCTGTGTGAACACAGTCTTTATTCCATTTTCTAATATCCTGTATACCTTCCCCATCTGGCTAGAAGGTGAAATTCAACTCTTCCATTGCATCTGAAACAACAATGTGTTTCAGATGCGTTTCCCCAAATATGATGGGCCACGGTTTCCTTTTTAGTCCAGCAATTTTATAGTCTTATTGTAAAGCAATGACTTCAATTTCATATAGTCATGCTTGGCGCAGATAGTGGCTCTTATCCAAACCTATTCTGTTTCACCTTTTAGGAATTATATAAATATCATATGTCTCTTTTCAAAATTTACCACTTCATTGTTACATACTGACCTCATCTCTCACAGACCACACAACGCACCAACCTTAGCATTTGTCTCTTTGTGCTTAGCTCATGCGGCAAGTGCCTGAAAACCATTCTTAAAACTTCCCATCCACTCTCTGGCCTGCTCTGCCTCTGAGTTGTAAATCACACTTACTAATTTCTGTGGAGTCTTGGCTGACAAGCAGGATGTGATGGACTGTGTAGGCCGTGATTACAGAGCTTTAGTACCAAATCAGCAGGGGGTAGATTTTAACAACAGAGTCATTTATAATAGTTTTGGGGTATGTCTTGAATTCCTCTCTACTGCTAAGCTGTGACTTGGGAAGGAGTCTCTTCCAGAGATTCTTCATCTGGAATGACATTTGTGCCTACAACACACTTGTTATTTGAAGGTTTAAAAAAAAATGCTCATAAAGCACTTAGTCCATGTCTGCCTCGTGGCAATTGTCCCATAAAGTCTATTTTTGCTATTACTATTATTAATACTGTTGCTGTGATTGTTGTGCGTTGGAGCCTGTATGATTATAAAAACTGAGATCAACAAGACGGGTACCAAACAGACGCCAAGCACATCATTGTCAACGTCAAAATATCTTTGGACAACTTCTCTTTACAAAACTCTGTAGTTCCTTGGTTTTTCTGCTTTACCTGTTCTCTCAAAATAGTTCTAAAGAAAGAAGAACAAAAAGAAAAACTCTTTTTATATGTACAGATAACTTACACATGCACGCGCGCGCGCGCGCACACACACACACACACACACACACACACACACACACACACTAAAGGAACCACGTTGTAAATTTAATATATGGTTTTTTACCTAAAGATCCATTTAAAACTTTATAGGTACAGAAGTTAATCGTGTTTACACACAAAGAAAGCATTTCTTGCTAAGTAAATAGAATCTCTTAACACATTAACATAACTTCAACACATTAGCCACTTCTGAACAAAAGTGGAGAACTAGTTCTAGAAACAAAGGTAATTGAACATTAAAAAAAAATAAGATATTGGTAAAATAAGTATATACCACAAATCACCGAAATGTATGCAAGAAAGGTCAAATTACTGTGGTAGAAAATTTAAGTTGTCCAAGAATCGGTTCTAGAATGCCGTCCAGTTCAGCTATCTTCTTGGGAGTTTTATAAGTCTTTTGAGGATATGTGGTATAGATTATAAATTACCACAAAGATCCATACGAGAGAGAAGTTTTCCTAATTTTTTTTAAGAGGGTAGAGTATTCCTGAGCATAAAATGGGACAATATAAGATGAATAGAATGTCGCAGGGGCTGGAGAGATGGTTTCCTGGAGAAAACGCTTGCATGTAACAACATACGCAGGAAAGCAAGGCATGGTGGTGTGAGCCTGCAACCCGGTGGTAGGGGCGCAGTGCGAGCCGGCCGTTCTAGCTGAAATGATAAGCCCCATGTTCCGTAACATTTCCTTTCAAAGAAAATGTAGAGAGCAACATCAACTTGTAGCCTTCTTGTAGATATGTGCACATACATGTGGACACACATGTACACCACAAACATAAAATAGAAACCATTTGAAAAGTGTAATGCTATAAGTAAATCTTATTATTAATAAAGTTTATAAATTTTGAATATTATAAAATTGAATGCGGTAGTATAGTAAAAAGCAGTGTGACTTAAGTGATTGCCAAAAACTGCTTTTTCCTCCACAGAGTTCAAAGACCAAAGCTTCTTCCATCATGGATGCTTCTCATTGCAGAAGATTTTCTTAAAGAAGAGAAGTAAATGGAAAGAGGGCACAGTTAGAAACAAGAAATGTCCCCAAAGGAGCCAATATGGTCCCCCAGCAATTAATATCCAAAAGCATCTCCACTTCCCTGTAGGCTAGTAATTTTTCTTTCTGTATTTAATGATTTGAAAAATATGCACTACATTTATAGTTTGAAAAGATGTACAACTGTTCAGCTAAGCAAACGACTAACAACAGAACTAAATCCAAACACCCTGACTGTTCTGCATGGGAATATGAATGCCAGAAGCTACAAGATACAAAACATGGTTTGGACTGAACCTGTCCAAACCTGAACATTCTTCATTGCTCCGACAATATTCAAATTAAGATAATTTGCCTAGTATATTTGACCAGTGTCTCAATAAGTGTGAGATCTGATTCGTTATTCTAAAATCAACTTGAACCATGTCATCCAAATCACAGTCAGCCTCAACCTTCTGGCCAGCCGAGAGAAAGTTCAAGTTTGTGTAGTACTGGCCAAGACTAAAGCATAGGCCATCATAGAAAACCTGGCCTGCCTATATCCTATGGGTCTTATTTATTATAAAAAGAAATATAATCAGAGCAAAAGGTTCAGGTTGAACCAATGAAAATGAAGATTCATTAAAATGTAAGCACACTCATTAATCAAATTGCTGTCTGTCAAGAACTGCTTATAACAAAATTCATTTGATAAAGATGTGGGATTTTATTGAACATATAGACAAGTTATGATCCTTGTTCATATGTGCATATACACATGAACACACAAAGAGATATGCATATGTGCACGTGTGTGAATACTGAATGTATACCAGTGGTTCTTAGCCTTCCTAACACTGTGACCTTTTAATACACTTTCTCATGTTGTGGTGACCCCAAACCATAAAATTACTTTTGTTACTACTTTATAACTGTAATTTTGCTACTTTGACAAATTGTATGTAAATATCTGTGTTTTCTGATGGTCTTAGGTGACCCTTGTGAAAGAGTCATTTGACCCCCTAAGGAGTCTCAACCCACAGGTTGAGAACTGTTACTATATACAATATATACATATATATATACATATACATATACATATATATACACACACACACACAGATATATATATATATATATATATATATATATATATATATATATATATATATATTTGAAATCTAATACTCAGCTAGGGTGTTGTCATCTTAAAATATATGATTTCATGGATTACAGAATGTCTAATAGCCTCTGAATGGTTCCTACGAGTTCCTGAGAACTAGCATTCTTACAGCAGAGACCTCTCATTTCTGATGTACTCCAACTTGTGTGGTCCTTATCCTGAGTTAATACACAGATAGACTTGAAACCTTTCTTTAACTTCTACCGAGTAAAATGAAATAAAAACCGAAACTAAAATAAAATGGAAAGCAATCAATCACATAAGGAAACTATGAAAACAGATAGTTTTGCATCCCACAGATGCAGAGGACTAAAAGTCAAATATTGGCCCTTTCTGCTCTGAAGTTGTCCCTGAGTTCTTTCCATATTCCAGTTTAGGAGATTCTCCCAGACTATAATGCTGAAATCCTTATCCCAGGCCACAGGCCCTTCTCCTCCTGGTGTTAATCTGCATGCTTGGCGCTCTCCTTTCAGCCACTAGCAGGCTGGCACTGCTTTTTGTGATTGTATCTCATTTTTTCATGATCTGCTTTAATTTTTTAAAAACTTGAAGTAGCTAATTTTTGCTTTCTAGCACAGAACCATCTAATTAAGGACAATGTCTTTTTAGTCCTATGACTGCTTATTTAGTAAAGACAGTGAAAAGGTACTTTTTCAAGTTGTTCTTTTACCCTGATTTACCAAAGCAAACAGCAATAGAAACAATAATATTATTAGATAATTTGTTTAATAGTTGTCATTTTCCTCCTATAAATCCATATAATAGTCCCAAATCTAATATAGCCTTAGACAATGTGTCTAGGCATCTGCAGATCCAGTGACATTTATAACTATGCTTGTGAACGGTCCACTTCCTTTAATAAACATCAAATTTCCTTTTATATCTCTTCCTTCTGTATTCAGCAAATGACCTAAATTCTCACCTCAAACAGGTGAGAGGTTTAAAAATTAGGGTCTGTGTGTGCTCGCTGCATTCCATAGAGGAACACAGAAATGAAGGTCTACTAGCCTCCACTCGTTAAAAACTCCACCCTACAAATAATAAGAGTTGCTGTGGGTGGCTGGATGTCAGTTTACACTTTAAGGCAGCAACTTAAATTCTGGTTCACTTAAATTCCTTCTGAGGGAAGCTGCTACTGCCACCTGGGGGAGGCTCTTTTCTGCTTCATTCAAGAGAACCAGTGCTCATGAAGGATAGATCCCATTAACATCTGCCTGTCAGACTCACACAGGAAGAGGAAGTCCCAGCTGTCTCCAGATTGCCTTCACCGAAGTACTACTACTTGATGGACTTCTCAAGAGCTGTAAGAAAGGACTAGAATGTAACCACAAAGATGCTTCTGTAGCTCACACCTGATGTGAATGAGTTTGGGGAAGTGTGGGTTATACAATAACAAGAGGAGGAAGACAAGGCTGAGATTTTAAATATCAAAACAAAACTAATTTTAAAGAAAAACTACTTAATGACAACTTACAGTTCACTGTGCACCTTAAGTACGTCATCAGTAGTTGCTTATGAAATTGCATGACCTCAAGCACACAGGAGGTTCTAACAGGTTAAAATGATACATTTCAAGTATGTGGAAATAGCCTAGAGAATTTTCTTAGAACAATTTGAATTTATGAATTTATTGCTGTTTCATAATCTGTAATTATTATACACGTGTGTATGTTCACTGGCATTTTTCAAGAAGTGATGCATGGTTTATCAATTAAAATGGAAAAGTTTTAACTGCCACTAAGAATGTTTCATACTTTTGTTCTGGGTACCTGGTTACTTATTAGAAACACACTCAGAATTTAATTCTGGAAATATAGGTTTCAGGAAGTATTGATTAAAAGAATAGTCCTGTAAGATAACATATGTAAGCTCTGATTAGAAGACAGCTAATCACTTATAAAGAGGATGTCTGGTGACAGATTAACTAACAAATCGAGGCAGTATCAGTCCCTAGCTAGTACCACATGGTAAGGAGACCAAAGTTCACTTCAAAGAATAAACTGTACCAGTTCCAAGGAAGTCTGTAAGAATACATTTCCAGGATCAAAAGTGGTGAGTGGATTTAAAATGTATTATATACGTGACCGGGACTAAACAGGAATGAACGGCAACTCGACGCTGTGATGCAATCGCATGACCCACGTGAGCGGCTACTATGGATTGTTCAACTGTGTGGTTTCTTGAAGGCGTTTGTGATAAGACCTGGAAATCCTGGAGTGAAAAACCTTAGAGAACAAGAGAAGCCTGGGTTACTTAACAGCATGTAGCAGAATTATAAATCACAAGCGAAATAATAGCTATTACCTATCAAAGTGTTACTGAGGTCCTGTGACAGTTTGCCAGTAGCTTTGCTTGTAAATCAATGAAAATGGCAAGTGAGCATGGGAGGGCTTTCCATCTTCTAATATTTCCTTCAATCTCCTTCTTCAAAGTCTTGAAATTTTTATCATGCAGGTCTTTCTCTTGCTTGGGTAGTTACCCCAAGATGGTTTATATTATTTGTGGCTATTGTAAAGGGTGTTTTTCTCTAATTTGTATGCAGAAGGGCTATTGATTTTTTTTTTTTAGTTCCTCTTGTGTCTAGCCAGTTCCCTGAAGGTGTTTATCAGCTGTAGGACTTCTCTGGTAGAATTTTTGGGGTCGTTTCTGTATTGTGTCATATCATCTGCAAATAGCGATGCCTTGACTTCTTCCTTTCTAATTTGTATCTCCTTGATCTCCTTAGTTTGTTTTATTACTCTAGCTGGAACTTCAAGTACTGTATGGAATAGATAGGAAAGAGTGGGCAACCTTATCTTGTCCCTGATTTTAATGGAATTGTTTTAAGTTTCTCTCCATTTAGTTTGATGTTGGCTACTGTCTTGCTGTATATTGCTTTGATTATGTTTAGGTATGTGCCCTGTATCCTTGATTTCTCTAATACCTTAAACATGAAGGGGCATTGGATTTTGTCAAAGGCTTTTTCAGGATCTAATGAGATGATCATGTGACTTTTCTCTTTCAGTTTGTTTACATGGTGGAACACTGACACTGACAGATTTTCTTATGTTAAACCATCCCTGCATTTCTGAGATGAAGCCTACTTTATCATGGTGGATGACTGATGTGTTCTTGGATTTGGTTTGCAAATATTTTACAGAATATTTTTGCATCAATGTTCATAGGGGATATTGGTCTGAAGTTAACTTTGTTGAATCTTTGTGAGGGTTAGGTATCAGGGTAACTGTGACCTCATAGAATGTGTTTGGCTATGTTTCTTCTATTTCTATTTTGTGGAATGATTTAAGGAATATTGGTATTAGCTCTTCTTCGAAAGTCTGGTAAAATTCTGTGCTTAAAATCATCTGGCCCTAGGTTTTTATTGATTGAGAGACTTTTAATGACTGCTTTATGATATTGAGACAATTGTTCATTTCCTTTAGATTTTCCAATTTTGTGAAATACAGGCTTTGGAAGCATGACCTAAAGATTCTTGGTTTCTGTTGCTATGTCCCCGTTTCATATCTGATTTTGTTAATTTGGATATTCTCTCTCTGTCTTTCAGTAAGTTTGGATAAATGTGTGTCTATCTTTTTAATGCACGTGAAGAACCAACTCTTTGTTTCATTGATTCTTTGTATTGTTTTCTTTGATTCTATTTTATTGATGTCAGCCCTCAGTTTGATTATTTCCTGTCATCTATTCCTATTGGGCATGTTTTCTTCTTTTTGTTCTGGAGCTTTCAGGTGTGCTGTTAAGGTGCTAACATGAGCTCCCTCCAATTTCTTTATGAATGAGCATAGTGCTTTGACTTTCTTCTTATCAGTGCTTTTGTTGTGTCTGCTAAGTTTAGGTATGTTATGCATTCATTTTCATTGAGTTCTAAAATGTTGTTAATTTCTTTATTTCTGCCTTGATCCCACAGTCATTCAGTAGGGAGTTGTTCAGTTTTTATGAATCTATAGGCTTTCTGTTGTTTCTGTTCTTGTTACTATCCAGCTTTAATTCGTAGTAGTTTGATAGGATACAGGAGGTTAATTCAATTTTCTTTTGTCTGTTGAGACTTGCTTTGTGACTGGGTATGTAGTCTTTTGAGAATGTTCTATGAGATGCTGAGAGGGTATATTTTTTTTTTGTTTTGGGGTTAATGTTCTGTAGAGATCTGTTAGGTCAGTTTGATTCATAAAATCTGTTAGTTCCATTATTTCTCTGTTTAGTTTTTATCTGGATGACCTATCCATTGGTGAGAGTGGGGTATAAAGTTCCGTCACTATTAATGTGTGAAATTCAGTGTGCAATTTAAGCTTTAGTGATGTTTCTTTTACAAATATGAGTTCCCTTGCCTTTGGGGCATAAATGTTATGAATTGAAATATCACCTTGGCAGATTTTCCCTTTGGTTTGTATGAAGTGTCTTTCTCTATCACTCTTAATTAATTTTGGTTTGAACATCTATTTTTCTAGATATTAGAATAGCTATACCAGATTGTTTTTTGGGTCAATGCTCATGGATTAGTTAGATTAACATAGTAAATATGGCCATCCCACCAAAAGATATGTATAAATTCAACACACTTTCCTCCAAACTTCTAACACAGTTCTTTACAGACCTTGAAAGAACAACACTCAACTTCATATGGAAAAACAAAAAACCCAGGATAGCTAAAACAATCCTATTCAATAAAAGAACATATGGAAGTATCACCATCCCTGACCTTAAGTTGTACTACATAGCTGCAGTAATATAAACCACATGATACTGGCATAAAAACAGACATGCTGATCCACGGAATCAAATGTAAGACCTAGATGTAAATCTACACATCTATGGTCACCTAATTTTTGACAAAGAAACAAGAACTATACAATAGGAGGGCATCTTCAGCCAATGGTGTTGGTCTAACTGGATGTTGGTATATAGAAGAATGTAAATAGATCCATATCTATCACCCTGAACAAAACCCAAGTCCAAGTGGAGCAAAGACCACAACATAACACCAGATACACTGAAGAGAAAGTGGGGAATACTCTTGAACCCATTGGCACAGGAGACAACATCCTGAAGCAAACATCAATAGTGCAGGCACCAAGATCAACAACTAATAAATGCCACCTCATGAAACTCAAAAGCTTCTGTAAAGCAAAAGACACTGTCAATAGGACAAACAGCAGCCCACAAATTGGGGAATGTTCTTTATCAACTAACTCCACATCTGACAGAGGGCTGATATCCAAAATATATAAAGAACTCAAGAAACTAGACCTCAACAAACAATTTTAAAATGAGGTACAGATCTAAACAGAGAATTCTCAACAGAGGAATCTCAAATGACTGAAAATCACTTAAAGAAATGTTCAGCATCCTTAGCAACCAGGGAACTGCAAATCAAAATGACTGAGAGTCCATCTTACACCTGTCAGAATGGCTAAGATTTAAAACACAAGTGACAACTTTAACTATGTTAAATATCTTTTAATTCTGTCTCATATTTAAAATTAAATTAAATAAAGCAAAGCTGAATGCCCTGGACATGGGGCCTCATACCTGCAGCCACTGTGTTCGAGGCAGGTGAATTCAGTTGAATAATTTGAAATCAGTCTGTACTGGCTGGTTTTGTGTTAACTTGACACAAGCTGGAGTTATCATAGAGAAAGGAGTTTCAGTTGAGAAAATGCCTCCATGAGATCCAGCTGTAAGGCATTTTCTCAATTAGTGATCAAGGGGAGAGGGCCCCTTGTGGGTGGTACCATACCTGGGATGGTAGTCTTGGGTTCTATAAGAGAGCAAGCTGAGCAAGCCAGGAGAAGCAAGCAAGCCAGTAAGGAACATCCCTCCATGGCCTCTGCATCAGCTCCTGCTCCTTGACCTGCTTGAGTTCCAGTCCTGACTTCCTCTGCTGATGAGCAGCAGCATGGAAGTGTAAGCTCAATAAACCCTTTCCTCCCCAATTTGCATTTTGGTCATGATGTTTGTGCAGGAATAGAAACCCTGACTAAGACACAGTCCAAGCTACATAGTGAGTTCAAGGACAGCCTGAGCAAGAGTGAGACTCTTCCCTCAAAAGATTAGGGGATGCTGGAGAGACAATGCAGTGGCTAAGAGAACTGGCTGCTCTTCCAGAGAACCAACGTATGATTCCCAGCATTCATACTCGGTAGCTCACCACCATCTTTAATTCCAGTTCCAAAGGAGCCAACACCCATCTTCTGACCGCCATAGGCACCAAGCATGCTTGTGGTACATATACATTCATGCAGGCAAAATACTCATAGATATAAAAATAGATAAATTGAAATTTCAAGAAAAAGAAAAGAGCTGAACTGGCTGTTTCTTCTACTGTTCTGTTTTTACATCTTCAACAGAAGTGGATTTTAAATCCTCTCCATGGATTCCTGAACTCAGTAATCTCAGTCCCGAATTCTCTCCTCCAGCGTACCAGGGCACCAAGATGCTCCCCCTAAGTGAGTTTGTCTTTGTGGGATTTAGCTCTTTCCTCCTTTTCCTGCACTGAGTCCTTCTTCAAACCTTCTTCATTTCTATTTGGTTTACCTTTCTGTCCCCACTCTCAGTTACTATTGTCCCAATCCCAGCTCTGTCTTGAGACATCAGATAGTGGAGCACATGGCCCTGGTTCAGTTACTATGAAGGAGGAGAAAGCTCATTACAGGCAGTGCAGGAAGCTCTCTCCATCCGTAAATGCTGCATCAGATTTACTCAATCGTAGGCTGAAAATATTCAGAGAAAGTTACGTCTCCATTGGTCATGTACAGACTTCCTTTGTCCTTGTCATTGTTCCTCAAACAATAAAGTACAATGGTGCTTACATTTTCTTGTTAGATTATACTAATTATACTGTTACATTATACTAAATATAAGCTAGATAGCATCTAGAGCAGTGGTTCCCATCATGTAGGTCTTGACCCCTCTGGGGTTCTAGGACCCTTACACAAGGGTTGCATATCAGATATCCTGTATATCATTCATTTACATTAAATTTTATAACGGAAGCAAAATGAAAGTTATGAAGTAGCAACAAAATAATTTTATGGTTGAGAGTCACCATAATGGATTATGGCATTAGGAAGGTTGAGAACCATTGGTTTGGAGTATTATAAAGGGTGCTGTACATAAGTTATATAAATACTACACCATTTTTATAAGTAGGTTGAGTATGACCAGGTTTTGGTAAATTTGGGGGCAGTAAGTCATCCCCCACAGACACTGTGGGACAACTGTACACAAAATATTCCAGGTCAGGTCAGAGGCTTTATGTTGGGTAAGCACAGATGCCTAACTCTCTTTGTGGTGCCTCTTTTTACCCACAGCTATGACAGACACCAACAAGATGATCATCAATTTGGCTGTCTTTGGCAGGACTCAGAGTGGGAAAAGTTCTGCTGGAAACATTCTTTTGGGAAGTGCTGACTTCTACAGCAGCTTTGCTCCAGGCTCCGTAACCAAAGATTGCAGCCTGGGTCGCAGTTGTCACCTCCATGGCTTCATGCGTCGAGGGGGACAAGAGATAAGCCTGAAGGTACAGGTATTGGATACTCCAGGGTATCCACATAGCAAGCTGAGCACTAGATGTGTAAAACAGGAAGTGAAGAAGGCCTTGGTGCATCACTTTGGACAAGAGGGTCTCCATCTTGCTCTGCTGGTCCAGAGAGCTGATGTGCCTTTCCTCGGACAGGAAGTGTCTGACTCCATCCAACTGATTCAGGTAATACAAAGATGCAGTTATACTGGTACCACCCCACCTGGGGGCATTATCTTCATAGTCAAGGCCTCAAAAGAAACTGGTTCAAAAGACACTTGAACTATAAAATGTCAGCCATATAGCAATAGTCAGTAAAAGAGATTTTTCTGCCACAAGTTCTATTTTGTAATTACTTTTAGACCAGTGGTTCTCTACTTTCCTAATGCTATGACTTTTTAATACAGTTCCTTATGTTGTGGTGACCTCCTAACCATAAAATTATTCCATTGCTACCTCATAACTGTAGTTTTGCTACTGTTATGAATTTTAATGTAAACTGATATGCAAGATATCTGATATGTGATCCCAAAGGGTTGCAACTCCCTATTCAAGAACTTCTATTTTAGAGTAATTCAGTCAGTTATTCTACAATTGGTCATAGACAGAAATTTTTAGACACTAGTTTGCAGGAGGTAAGCCTTAAATCTTTACGAACCTTGAACTTGAGAAAGTTTGTACAGTGTAACCCCTGGACTATCCGCACCAGAATCAGCAGGCAAACTTGTGGAAAATGCAGACTCATCCATGACTATTGAAATATCATCTCAAGAGGGAGGCCTGTGTATCTGCATTTCCAGGTTTTTATATAGGTTTATGAAAACAAAGTGAGGTTCAAAACTACCAACTGAAGTGCCCACACACCATGCAACGTCAAGAGGACAACTTGTTATTTATTTATCAACAAATGCATATCTGTTCGCTGATGATTATCCCGTGTAGCACTGAGTACTTTCAGAGACAGGAAGCCTAAGTGCAAAAAGCTCATAATGTAGAAGAGGTAAATAAATGTCAGAAATGACCATGTGTCAACTGCCCAAACAGTGTAATGTGTTAGAGGAGCGACTCAAGACTTAGCACCACGGCAAACGTCACAGGAAAGCTGTGCATGATTCACAGGAAGGAAACCTGCAGTTTTCCATGTTTACCTACTACAGCAATCATATATAGTTCTCATTCCATCCATAAACTACAAGGACTTTAGGCAGAATCCAGATGGCATATGGTGTATTTGCTTATACAAGTTTATTTGTCCACTTATCATCAGTTGCTAAATTGGGGTTTCATTCATTAGACAGTCCAGCAAAGGGTCTAGGTAAGGACGGGGTCTTGGCATGGCCATAGCTAGAAGGACTAAAGAGCATATGTATTTATACTGCCAGAAATAGTGCGGTAAGGGACCCATGGAGACGACCACATTAAGTTCCTGGAAATCATTCATTGATCTGCTCCGTTCTGGCTAAGCTCTTGATTCTCTAGACAGGGTTCACCCAAGTTTAACTGCTGGGCCTCACGAGTAAAAGTCACTGAGTTCAGATGATAAATGTCCCCTTGTCACTAGTGAAGACAAAAGACCGGCCCAAATGGCAGATACAAGGTTTGTTTCTCAAAGGTTATGCGTGTTTTTAAAAGTTTAGGGGAAAACCATGTGTGGGATTACAAGGAAACGGTGGAAATTTAGGGCAACAAGAGCAAAAACTTCATCATGCAACTCCTAAAGTGTCATGTTGCAGCAATAAACAAGATGATTGCAATTAAGATACAATATGATATCTAAGGTAGCCATGCAGCTCCCCGTACTATAAAACTTGGATTTCAAAGCATTTCTGTTAGGAATTGTCAGGAAACCTGCACCCAAATATCAGGATAATTTTAAGAACGTATTTAATGTTCTCTAAGGCTGCTTTATATAAATTCTGGAAATTCACAAACAACTACTTCTCAGAAGCCATCTTGACTCTCTCCACAGGTGTCTTCCTGCTCCTTGTAGTACACTATGCTGAGCCCAAAAGGATTTCAATATCATACATTTTGGAAACAGGTTCTTCTAGTGTCAGCATACAGAACATTATAATCCACCGTTTTCCTACAGTGTGATTTAGTTCATACTTGTCTCTTGTCTTTCGAGATGGTCTCTGCATAGCTTTCTCTGATAGCTGTATTCCTTAAGTCATTGTCTATCTCAGGGATTAAAGACCAACATGAGATGGGCAGAAACAAAGTTCAGATCCTGTTTGGTTTTTTAATAGAATAAATAATTTCTCTTTATTTTCTGAATATCAGCAGACAAAGCTTATCAATCCCCAGAACAGCCCCATGAGTGCTGAGAGTGATTGAAGGCCTGTTTGGAGCACCTGTTGGTCTTCCAGTGACGAACTCTGAGCCACAGGCATGACGTTTATGACATTCCTCCTGAAGGTGCCTCCATTACTCATGGAAGCCAGCTGTATGCTCCCAGATAAGGAGCAGCTGCCAGATGTCTTCATATTTGACAGGACCAAGAGCAGATGTCTAAGAGGCTAAGGTCCATGGCTTCCAGGCTTATCCTGGATTTCTTTTCCTTCTTGGATGATAAACAAGGAGAATGGAGTAACTGCCCTTTCCCTTCTGGGTAAGGGCAGAGTCCTGGCATGGAAGGATTGGCCTCATCTTTCCTGTGCTTTTCTGTTCTCTCCTGCTTTGTGCTTGAATACTCTACAGAGGAGCCATAGGCTGCCAGCTGTGACAATTGAAGCATTCCTCCAAATGATAGTCTTCTTTATTTTATATTAGGTCCATAATAGTAAAGAGATGTGAGTTGTATCCTCCAAAATGGGAAAGGAAAGAATTGACTCACGTGAGTGTTGGTGGGAATATTTGAATTTAAAAAAGAAAATCCATAAATATATCAGAGAAGATATAATATAGACTCCTCCAATAAAGAGCTAACATGACGGAGACAAGGTAGATCTAGGCACTAAAACTATGAACTGAGTAGAATCGATATTCTTTTGTACAATCAATCATAGACAGTACAATTACTGTGAATGGGCAGGCTTAAGAATGTATTGTTTTTCTTAAAATCAACAACTAAGCTGTTGATGTTTTAGGTGGGTGCTCACAATACAATAGACTCACAAAGGCCAGAGATGGGACCTGCATGTACTAGACAAACCTCATGTGCCTATTTAGCAGTTGGAACTTACTCAAAGACAAGCCTAAAGTTACTAGCCTTTCTTGGTTTTCGATTCACAGTCTCAAAGAATGTTGATTTTATTGATATTAAAGACTTCTATGCACTAGTGGTAGTTATAACTGCTACTCTTCTGCACTGAGACGCTCACTCATTCAAGTGAACCACAGAGAGGCATGGTTTCTTACAGAGGTGAAAAACATGGTGTCTATTATACACACCTGTGTTCAGATTCCTTCTTACCTACTTGTTTGCACTGTGACCTTGGGCAAAGAACTTCTCTGAACCTCATTAGAAAGCAGTAGGTGTTGAATGTATATACTTAGTTTCTTTTTGGAATTTGACATGAGCCTGGCAGTACTAAATCCTTTAACTGAGACACTGGCACACCATAAGTGTTTAACTGTGGGAACTATCAGTTTATATTACTATTAGCCAAGGCTCTGGCAGTCAGGGACCCTTTCTTAAAGGCCCAGACCTGCCAGTAATCAGAGTCCCACAGATATCCTTCATTTTGACATGCCACCATCATCTACACTAAGTTGTTGGCATCATAAGGATACTTAGATTTATAGAGTCATGACTTTGAATAGTTGAGAAAACACAAGTGTCTAATAGACTTGGATTTAAAAGCACATGAGAATGTGAGAAATGCCGCACCATTTTGTGAATTTCCTGTTAAATTTACTCATGTTTTTACTGTTAAGATAATGTTTTCTGATACATTGATCTTAGAAAGTTGGCACATGTTTTCTGGAAACAGGACATTTTAGGGGAACCTGTGATTCTGTGGTGTAGGTAGACAGATTCTGATTGGGTAAGGGCAAACAGGTGGACTCAGCCCTGCCGAGATTTGCTCCTAATGCAGAGGGAAAACACCCAATGTCCTGAAACCTTCTCGTGATAATGCAGACACAGAGAACGTACCTTCAAAGAAGTCACTGCTAAGTTTCAGTAACATATATCTAAATAAATGGCTCAGGTGAGATCCTGGCAGCTCTTGTGGTTGTAATTAGCAGTCATGGCAATGCTATCTCTGGCTTAAAATCCATGTCTCAGAGTTCTTGTGAGTCTTCCCCTCTTTTCTTCTCTTTACACAATAATTAACAACTGTACATTTATTATATGTATTGAGACATAGCTTCCCAGACTATTTTAATAAAAACATGACTACGATGTAGTTCAACCTCTCCAGGTGTCAATTTTCAATGCCACAATGAGAAGAGTAATAGTATTATGGCAAAGATTCATGTTGAACATCAAAAAGTCATGCACAGTCAAGCATGGCAGGCACCTGCCTCTAACCCAGCACTAGAGGCAAAACCAAGGCTGATATGTTTGCAATCCGCTTGGGGAACAGAGTAAGAATCTATCTCACAGGACTCCAACCAAACCAGATCAAACTGAAATGCGGGATGCGGAAGGAGGGAGGAGATGGGAGATGGAATGAGATTGCCCACCTAAAAGGCTTAATATCTGACACCAGTTTTTCATTTTTGCTTGTTTGCTTGCCTGCTTCTGATTACTAGAAAACCTGACTAACTCTTGCTATATTCATCCATAGACATTTTGTATTTTAAAAACAGTGTTATGAACCGATAACACCTTTGTAAGTATTTTTCAGCCATAGGCACATTTAGAAAGAAGAAAACGTTACTTTCCTGTCACTTGGTCATGAGTTCTTGTAGGTTTGGAAGCATTCAAGAGTTAAGTGGTTACTCCTAGATGCCTTTGGCGTTGCGTGAGCAATATGCCTGCAGAGGCTTCTGCTTTCTATCAGCTAATTTTCACTCATCAAGCAAGAATTTATTGCACAACCAACTTGCACATATCAGAAACAAAGGGACAACCATCTTCAGTGCTTTTCAAGCACATTAGAAGAAGCCATTTGATAAATTGCCTTTGACTGCAGGCATGTGGCAAGAGGAATATGAGGATTACAGTAATCTTGTGTAGCTGTTCCAACTCACCAAACAGATTTTGATCTTAGCTTTTCCGTTTCTTGTCATCTGGTTAATCAATAAAGCAAAGCCAGATTATGTCATTTTAATCCCTTACTAGATATTTTAGTGGTGATAATATAACATCCAAAAATAAAAAAAATAAAAAGATTCTGTAGCAATTGCCTAGCTTAAGGTACTACCAATTAAAGGAATTGAGGGGTTCTAACAGGGTCTCCGGTTGTGCAGTAAGTACAAGCAATCACTGAATGCTGACCATGTCACATTCATTGTAGCCAGATGCTCTGCAGCATTAGTTTTGCATATCAATTATAACAGCAAAGTAAAAGGATGAACCAGAGCCTTCTTGTTGTTGTTCAGAAAGCCCATCCATCTTCCTCAATGTGCTAACAAGACTTGAGCTCATAGTTGCTTCCCATTTCAGATATCAGCTTTCAGAAATATCATGACACATGGATCTGTTGGCTAACAACATTGGACTTTAGTAATGGCTTTGCTTATTTTTGAGGAATAGAGTCCAAGGCAAATAGTCATTTAACTTCTCTCTCTTTCAGGAACTTCTGGGAGATTCCTGGAAGAATTACACTGCTGTTCTTTTTACCCATGCAGAAAAACTCGAAGAGGCTGGGTTGAGTGAAGAGGAATATTTGCATCAGGCTTCTGACACACTGTTAGCCCTGCTAAATTCTGTTCAGCACAGATATATTTTCCTGTACGAACAAGGAAACTCATGTAATGAACAAAGAATTAAAATCTTAGAAAGAATCATGGAATTTATAAAAGGAAATCACTTTCAAGCTCTTAGTTTTACATAAAATTTAAGTGAAAAGAAAGAGCACTGGGTATTAATTGGGGTCAGAAATCTGATTTTAAAACCTGCCTTTTTTCACACGGATATGGGGCATTAGAATTCCCTATACAGCCATTGGGCCATTTTGGAAAAAATTGTAAATAAAAGCTAATATCAAGGATTCAAGGTTTCATGATATCAGAATTATACTCACAAGTATTTATCCAACAGAAAAGTGTGCATTTGTGCATTTAGAAACGTGCATATACAAGAATGCTCACTGTGGTACCATTCACCATAGTTAAAGACTGAAAACTATCTAAATGTTCATCCATAGAATAATATTCTAATTGTGGTATATTAACCCACTGAGATATACAGTGTAAGAATGAACAAGTTCAACACCTGTAATAGTAGTAATCAAGAATCTAAGTACAACGCCAAGAGAAAGAAGCCAGACATGAAGTTTGCTCAATGACTTCATCTGTATAAAGATCAGCAACAGTCAAAGACTAAGGCAACCCTTCTGCTCTGGTGCGAAGAAGTGTGGGCATCAGCCAAGTGAAAGGATGCTGCGGGGTAGCCGCAGAGAGGTTGGTAAGGCTATTTCCCAATTTGGAAGCTGGTTTCATTGGATGTGTACCTTGTGAAAAATGGAACAAAACGTCCTGTAATGTATGAGCTCATAACTGTATTTGTGAGTATAATTGTGAATGAATAAACTTTCTTCCTTTTTAAGACATTTATGTCACTGCTTATTTGATGCAAGAGAAGGAAGATTGTGTAACCATGCCAGAGTATGTTTCCTCATGTACACTGTGTACACCATCTACACTTAAATATATTCTCCAGAGTTACTGCAATATTAAGTGAATTGTCATGTGACAGAGACTCCATGTTAGCTTTCTTTTCTGCTTTAGAGAGACCTGCTAGCCTCATTTTGGCTTATAAATAGTAAATATTAAGGAAAACTCAGATCAAGTCCTTCGGCAAATCCCATGGCTCCAGCTGCATATGTAGCGAAGGATGGCTTTATCTGGCATCCACGGGAGGAGAGGCCCTTAGTCCTGTGAAGGCTCGATGCCCCAGTGTAGTGGAATGCCAGCATAGTAAGGTCAGAGTGGGTAGATGTGTGGGGGAGCACCCTCATAGAAGTAGGGGGAGGGGAGATGGTATAGGGGGTTTGTGGAGGGGAAACCAGGAAAGGTTATAACATTTGAAATGTAAATAAATAAAATATCCAATAAAACAAAAGTTATCAGAGCTGGCTATAACTACAGTCTTTTTAATCCCAGCACTTGGGAGGCAGAGGCAGGCGGATTTCTGAGTTCCAGGCCAGCCTGGTCTACAGAGTGAGTTCCAGGATAGCCAGGGCTAC
>CM052704.1:103069092-103116361 GCA_028551405.1 Uromys caudimaculatus
GTGGTTTTAATGGAACAGTGATAATAAAAAGAAAGCAATTGTATTTATCCAGAGCCATGTCTATCACAAAGGCAGAATCATATTCCTTTCACATGTGATTATGTATGAATCTTCCCAGATACCCACTAGTTCATAAACTGTTTTCATAAAGTTAATTTATGATTATTTTACTTTATTTTTCTTACTCTGATAGCCTGTAGTAATTTCCATTACAAACATGATTGTAAATGATGGGTTTCCCCCAAAGCAGTTCTCAAAGGGGTACTATTATCGGAACCCTAGCACAGATAATATTTATTAAATTAGTCATCAACTTCCTATTTGTTAGGTAGACAGCTACAGATGGACAGTGACAGATATTCAGCCTTAATTCTCTCTCATCATTTTATTATATTGCTGTCTACACCCAAAATTTTAATTAAATTGGATGCTTAATTGATATATAATATTTGTGCATCTATATAGTGTATTATGGTAATTCATTGCTTGTTATATAATACATAAGGATCAAATCAGGATAATAAGCATTTGACTTCTTAAATTAGTAGTCACTTGTAAATGCTGGGAATGTTGTACTTCTCTGGTCAATTTTAAAGACATCTTAGATGAGCTAGGGATGTAGCCCAGCTTGCACAAGGCCCCAGGTCCAATCTTGTCAGGGTGAAACCACAGCAACAAGGGATGAACGGGTGTGGGGAAGTGTGAGGCTAAACTGGTAGGCATGCATTCCATATGTGTGATGCAGAGCAGCTTTAATAGAGAACAAAATATATGTCATAGTTTACAACAGTTATACCGGGCTGGATGAGAAGCACCAGGGATCTCTCCAACTCCGTGATTTGCTGCACTCCTTGAGACCTAGAAGTTCAAGTTTTCCATGTTATTTTTCTTTTTTAGAAGATTTCCTGATATTATCACGTTGAATTTTCTAACACTTCCCTACGTTTATTTTGTGGTTCAGGTATATACATGTTTTTGGTCAAAGACTATTGTTACTGAATCATTTCCTTTGTTAAAGCACATGGGTGCTTCTCTCCTTTGGCCTTCATGATTTGTTTTATGTGCCTGTTATTTCTTGCATTTTCCTGCCACCACTTCTCAGTTTCCTAGTTTGATAATGTTACTATTTATCCTGTTTTTCTCTTTAACTTTTTGGAAGTTTTACTGAAATTCAGACACTGAATGGTAATCTCATATGTTTTCTACTATTGCTTGATAACAAACTTACAATTATTTATTCAGCCAAGAAACATCTCACTGATAAGCTCTTCAACTGGGAAGCTAAGACCTGCAGAATACTTTCATCTCTTCCTTCTTCTTTTCTGTTTCTATCATCCTCCCCACAGAAAACATCTTAGGAATGATTCTTTTCCTCATATAACTGGGTTTTGCGAGACAATCAACCCAAGACTTCCTTTTGTGGGTTGTCCAATTTGTTTCAAGAGCCATTTTATACTACTTCAGCCGAATACCCCTCATAGTTTAATCAATTACGTTATCTTAAAAATTATTTATCAGCATGCACAATATTAAATTTCATTAGGCATTTTCAAATAAAATTTGTTTTCTGATTTGACTCCTGCCTTTTGCCGTTCACTTTTGACTCCTCCTCAGTACTAGAGACTCTAATCTTTACCGCACATTCCCCGTGTCTTCAGCTTCCTCAATGTTTCTAGAATGAATGGTTCCCCTAATAGACCCTGCAATCTTGCATACTCATTATTAAATTCCAAGCATACCCTTGAACACACTACTATGCAATAGCAGTATTGGGTCTTCATAATCATCACCGTAATGAAGGGCGGAACATAATGTGTCTGCTGGGAATGGGGAGTTGACTCTTATCAGTCACTGAAGTGAACTTTTGCTACTGTGCTTGAGTTGTGCATCTCTTCCTGGATGACAGTACATAGTATTTATCCACAATCTTAACCATTTTTGGAGATAATTGTGACTCTCAAGAGACCCGTGTGAGCAGGATTAGCTTTGGGCAAAAGAAATGGCACTCTGGTAGCTGTCCTTTGGTGTCCTGCTGCCTTTTCTATTAGAGTCTGTTATTTGCACTCTTTGCTTGTCTTCTTCAGATGTCTAATCTAGATGCTAGTCTCATCTGGATAACAATGGATTTCTGCTAAATTTTAGACTGGAAAGTTCTTTGAACATTTTGAAGCTCATAGGATAATAAACTTGGTGTTTTTGAGCTTGTAGGATAGTATCCTTGCTGTTACTGAAAAGCTGGGGTCAGAGATATGTAAGCATATACTCTTTGGGGGACCTTAGTGATTACCCCCAAATCTCCCAGCTCTCATAGTTAACTCTTCTAGATATAAAGCTTCAACGAACATTTTCCAACTCAATTCCTACATTTACCTTTTTCCTTTTTAATCTACTGTGGATGCAAAGACCCCACAACTGCCACCTCAACGTGCATCCCTGAGAAATATTCCATTATGGAGCCTAATGTGAGTGACCTCGGCCCAGGAGCAGATTTCATACCCCAAATGCCATGTTCCAAGGGTTTCATAGTTCGATGACATGTTTATGGCAACAGAATGAAGCACATCATACATCAAGGCACTTTCAGATACCATAGTGGAAGCATAGGCAGGTAAGTTCCAGCAAAGCAGGGGGAACTCTTGTGTGGGCCTCAGATGGTACTCACAGCAATCTTAGCCCATTGGCTGGTTGAAAACTAGGACTGTTCCTGCATTCCAAAGGATTTACCTAATGGTCACAAAGATGTTAAGCCTGGTATTGAGGAGGAAAATAAATGTTTTCCGAAGTGGGATAAGGATGACCCAGTTTGGCTTTGGACATGAAACATTCCAACCTCTTCATATCATTCATGTTCTAAGCAATTAAATCAGCCATGCATTAGGTTCAGTGGAAGGTGAGGTATAGTTTAGAGACTTTCTTTCACACTGATCTTTTTTTTTTTTTTTTTAGGTTTTGTTTTGAGATTTTATTTTTATTTTATGTATATGGATGATCCTCCGACATGTATGTTCATGCACAGCATCCATGCAGTACCTTCAAAGGTCAGAAGAGGGTGTTGGATCCTCTGGGACTGGAGTTACAGACAGTTATGAGCAGCCATGTATGTGCTGGATACTGAACACAGGACACCTCTATAGAGCAGCCCATGTTCTTAACCACTGAGCCATCGCTCCAGGCCCACAGCATGTTTTTGAATACTCTGCCTTTTATCTTACAGAGCTGCTTCCTTTTATTAGTCTACTAGCTTTCAGATACATCATATTTTGTTTTCAAAAAAAAAAAGAAAAAAAAAACTGAGATCTTCAAGCATTACTGTAAGAGAACAGACTAAAGATTACAGAAAAGATGAAAATAAATTTATAAAGGAGAGGGAGTCATATTAGGACGTAATAATTTTCCTCAGTTGAGAGAGAACCAGGAAGTCACCAAAGCCCTCGAAGACTCACCAGTCTCCATTACTCGCTTATAAACTTTATACTTGTGCCCTCACTGGATGGAACAGCCTTCCTTTACTCTTTAGTATATTAATAGGGATGCAGACTGTACGAGCGCCTGGAAAACTGGGGAGAAGTATCGGACCATCCCTGCCCATTAAGGAACTCCCACTGGAGAGCAGAGAGCTTTAAGCAGGAATCTCCCCATCTATTGTAACATAAAGACTCCTTCAACCACCTCCCCATTTTAAAATGGGGATTCCTTTTCTATGGGGCATATAGGTCTCTATTCTATTTTCTCAAATTAGGGCTGGAACAAAAGTATCTCCTCTAGCAGTTGTTCTCTCCTTCCTGGTTTGCTTCGATAGAGGCAGCTGGTAGTAGGATAGCCAGGTGCTGATAACAATATTGCTATGTTCAAATTTGTGTTAAAAAATAAGCTTCCTTTCACAAGCTTTGACTGTTTCTGTTTTTAATATACACACTATTTAAGGATACAATGTTATCTTTTCACATGAAAGATGAAGGTTACAGAGAGAAGTTATTTCAACCACTATTATTCTTTTGTTAACTTATTGAAAGTGGCTTTTAGTTTGACTTTTCCATCGGCCTTTTAAAAGAGGAACTCAGGCATGGTGTTGATTTTGGATGACTCTTTTCTGCTCTTTCCAAATTTCCCAGGTGTGAAAATCTGAGAGGGTTTTAATGAACCAGGATCAGCCAAATATGTAATCTTGGGTAAAATCGTAAGGGGATGTATATATCAAAAGCATTTCTCTATGGGGAGGTATAATATTCTAATGAGGCAATTTACAAAAACAAATGTAACACTCTGTCCAGAGCAGCCTTGCCAGAAAGGCCCTGAGGGCAGATGAGCAAACAATAGCTGATATGTGGCTAATTCTGTGGGCATTGTACAGCAAAGAAGAGCAAGAAGACTAGTCACCCCTCATCAAAGAGGATTATTCATTTTCTCTGTGATTCCCGAGCCCCAGGATTGTTTGGCTCTGGTTGCTAAGGACAATAGCTCACCAGATAGTAAATGATGATGAAGAAGACAAAAAAGAACACTTCTCATGAGATCTGGAGAACTGGGAATAGAGCCTGTCAAGAGGAGGGTGGGGTAGAATCGAGGGATGAAAGAACAAAATACAAACAAGGGATACATTAGAGTGAAAAATACAAGATTCCTAATTAACTCACACTCTGAAAAAATCCAGATGGCTTGCTTTCAAATCAGTAATTATTTCATTGTTTTAGGTTCCAAATAGTTATGGAGTTAACTCCTACAAGTCATCACTGCCAAGACGTATTCAGAAGGAAATCCACAACTCTAAAATACAGCAAACAGATGAGAGCATGCTGTCCCAATGAGCCGGTGCTTGTACATGCAGCTCTATGGAGATTTTTTTTTTTTCCGTTTCACTGTTAAAACATTTAGGGTTATCAATTAGGTTTCATCTGTGATTGGGCGTACCCCAAAGGAGTTGTTCCTATTACAAGTCATCTATCCATCTTAACCATCTATCTCTCTTGAACCCAGTGACTCTGTTACCAGTCACTTAGGGTCATAATCCACTCCCATTCTTTCCTCATATTCCAAAAGAAATTGGGAAACATAAATTATTAAATTTGGCCAGATTGGGGAGAGGAAACTTAATGTTTTCCCCTATTGTTATATAGATTTAGGGGAGAGTGAGTTTAACTTTCTTGGGAACAGGCCCACAAGAACCTAGAGGCTGGAACTGAAGCAGAGGCCAGTGAAGAATGTTGCTTACTGGCTTCCTCCTCATGGCTGAAATTTCCCACATCAGTCATTACTAGAGAAATGCCCTATAGATTTGTCTGCGGGCAATCAGATAGAGATACTTTCTCAATCCAGATTCCTCTTCCTAGATAACTGTAGTGTGTGATAAATTGACATAAAAACAAAAAGAGTAATTGGCTATTTGTCAAATCAACAAACAAATAATTACTATTAAACCATAACCCGTTGTCCTAGATACTGTTCTATTGCTGTCAAAAGACATGACCACCAAGGCAACTTATAAAGGACGGTACTTCCTTACAGTTTCAGATTGTCAGTCCATGATCATCATGGTGGAAAATAGACAGGCATGGTGCTGGAGCTTTATATTCTGATCAGCAGGCAGCAGGGAGGGAGAGAGAGAGAGAGAAGGGGGGGGGAGGGAGGGAGGGAGGGAGGGAGGGAGGGAGGGAGGGAGGGAGGGAGGGAGGGAACTGAGTACCAAAGCGGTCACTTTCATTCAAGCCACCCCTCTCCACTCCCTGGTCCCACAGGCATATAGCCATATGATAATGCAAAAAGCATTCCTCCAACTTCAGGAGTTCCCATACTCTTTCAGTCTTAAGACAGATTCAAAGTCCAGAGTCTCCTCTGAGACAAGGCAATATCTTAACTGTAACCCTATGTAAAAGCAAAGCAGAAAGTAGATCATATACTTCCAGTATACAATGGCACAGGATACACATTACCATTCCAAAACAGAGAAAAGGGAGCACTGTAAGGAACTACTTGACCAAAGCAAGTCTGTAACCCAGCAGGGAAAACTCCAAGTTCTGTTTTGCTGACTGCAACACACCCCATTAGCAGCTCTCCTTGGCAGGCATCCCATGGTACTGGGATCTCCAACATCTTGGGTTCTCCAATGTAAACCTGACTTCCCCTTCACAGTTTCATGCAACGACCTCTCTTGGCCTCCACATCTGAGCCACACATTTATGGTCTTGGCAGCTTCTGGTAACCTTAGAGGAAGATTCCATTACCCAGTTCTTGTATCCTTCTTATCTCTATAGCCAGAACCTCATAGCCAGCCAAAGCTGACAACTTCTTCTGCTTGCTGGGGCTGGAACCTGGCTTACTCCTTGAATCTTATTTGCATAAACTTCCTGTTGTTAATGGCTTCCTTTGCTGCTTAAGTTTTCCTTTTCATAAATTGGATACTTAACTGGGTGACCTCTTGCCCTAAGGGCACCACTGCTTTTATTCCTTTTTGAACCAGACCTTTCTTTAAACCTTTTATTTCCCTGAGTACAGGACTTGGTTCCAAAATTACATTTCCTGGTGTTACTTTTCTCCTCAAACTGTACATTTACTATATCTATTTGTCCTGCTTGCTCCTTTGTAGATCTGTTTAAGATCTAATAACCATATGACAGTCAATACTAGACTGTCTTAAAATCTCCTTCACCAATAACCTTAGTTAAAGTTGCTTTAATTTAGCTCCACATAGATACTTAAGACAGGGGGCAACATGCAGTTAAATTATTTGTCCAAATATTACAAGAATGGTCTAGAGCCCAGTTGCTAACAGTAATATTGTTCCCCTCTGAATCCTTTAGAGCTGAGTCTACATATCCCACATCACCATCAGCACTGCTGCCTTCCACACTTCTAATAGGATAGCCTATTAAGTCCCACTTAAAGCTTTCAATGACTTTTCTACTTAAAAGTCCCAAAGTCTTCCATATTCCTTCAAACAACAGCATGCTCAAGCCTGTCACAACAAAACCCTACTCCAGGTACCAATTTCTGTCTTATTTACTATTCTTTTGCTGTGAAGAGATGACATGACCAAGACAAATTATTTAAAAAGACATTTAATTGTGGGCTTGTTTATAGTTTCAGAGGGTTAGGCATGGTACTGGAGCAGTAGCTGTAAATACTGGTCTGCAGGTAGTAGATGGAGAAAGAGAGACACTGGGCCTGACATGGGCTTTTGAAACCTAAAAGCCCACCCCCCAGTGACACACCTCCTCTAACAAGGCCACACCTCCTAATCCATCTGTCTTAGGAATAGGATTTCTATTCCTGCACAAACATCATGACCAAGAAGCAAGCTGGGGAGGAAAGGGCTTCCATGCTGCTGTTCATCACCAAAGGAAGTCAGGGCTGGAACTCAAGCAGGTCAGGAAGCAGGAGCTGATGCAGAAGCCATGGAGGGATGTTCCTTACTGGCTTGCTTGCTTCTCCTGGCTTGCTCAGCTTGCTCTCTTATAGAACCCAAGACTACCATCCCAGGGATGGTATCACCCACAAGGGGCCCTCCCCCCTTGATCACTAATTGAGAAAATGCCTTACACCTGGATCTCATGGAGGCATTTTCTCAACTGAAACTCCTTTCTCTGTGATAACTCTAGCTTGTGTCAAGTTGACACAAAACCAGCCAGTACACCATCCCAAATATTTCCACTAACTAAGAACCAAACATTTCAATATTTGAGCCTATGGATGTAGCAGAATTTTCCTTGTCCAATAAATTTAAATATTAATACAACAAGAAGCCTGTGATTGGACATGGAAAATGGAGGTGGGGCTAAGAGTTTTAGAGAGAGGGAGATATGAGGAGGAGAAGGAAGATGGAGGAAGAACAGGATGATCCAGATTCCGGGTGGCTTTGAATAACCAGAAGTAGCTATAATATCTTATAGGGATAGAATAATTGAGATAACTTGTCTAATCTAGGTGGACAGCTTGTATCATTATCAATTGGCTCTAAAATTATTGTGTGGGCATCTTGTGAATTGAGAATTTATTGACATATAAATCTGACTGATTAATTATAAGTTTCTAGAGTTTTGATTTACTGAGTTACTGGGATTTGGAACCGACAACCACAGGGGGTGGTCAGCTGAGAAAGTATGGGTGGCTCTGAAGCAGGCGAACCAGGCTGGGAAGACCACCAACTGGGGCTGGCCTAAAGGCTGAGAGACTGCAGGCAGAGAGTAGCTGGGAATAGTGCGGGATGGTGCCAACTTTTTTAATATTTCCTGTAACATACGGAGGCCATTCTCATTCAAACCACTACACCCTTCCTTTCTTGTTTATCCCCAAGATCCCACATTAATATTAATATCACAATATAAAACATAAATGGCCTTAAAATTCCCACCGTCTTTTAAGAATTCAAATACTTTGGTAAGTTCAGTCTCTATAAAATATCTGTCTTTAAAAGTCCCAATGGTAAGCTCCTGTCAAATCAAAATTAAGGCACATACTTTCCTTACTCTAAGAGAGGAGAACCAGAGCATAGGTACAAGCAAATCAAAAGTAAAAACCAAAATTCAACAGTGTAAAAACTACAGTGCCTGACATCTACCTACTCATGATCCTCTGGGCTCCAAATGGCCTGGGCAGCTCCAATTCTCCAGGTCTTCCATCTGCAGCACACACAGCGTGTCTCAGGGTTTAGGATTACGCTCTGGTTGGCTCTACTCCTTAACTACTGCTGTCCTTCAGAGTTGTCTCACAGTTCTAAGGTTTCCAGTATGCTGGAATCTCCACTGCAGCTAAGGCTGAACCTTCACCAATGGCCTCCCTTGGCTGTTTTTTAGGAAACACAGTGCCAAGCCTTAGCTGCCCTCCATCACTCTTTCATGCCTTCAAAATTAATACCACCTGGGTGACTCTTACACCTTACCAAATCCAGCTACTAGCTAGCAGCCATAAGCCCCTGTGAACCACATCTATTGTGTGCTGACCTCAAGGAAATATTTCTAGAAAATTTCACTTCTGTGAAGTTGATCCCTTTTTCCCCTTCTTCCTCCTCTTCCTCTTCTCCTTCTCCTTGTTCTTCTTCGACTTATTTATTTAATGTATTTGAGTATTCTGCAGCTATCTTTAAACACACCAAAAGATGTCATTGGATCCCATTACAGATGGTTGTGAGCCACCATGTGGTTGCTGGGAATTGAACTCAGGACCTCTTGGAGAGCAGTTAGTGCTCCTAATAGCTGATCTCTCTAGCCTGCTGATCTCTTTCTAAGCACCAATTTCTTAGCTTCATCTAACTAGCATGGATTGTCCCACTAAAGCAAAGTCTTCACTTTAGTAGTTCTGGTCTCATTAATTACATCTGATTCTTCCAACTCCAGCTGACCAGAGCCAGAGATTTGCAAAACAAAACAGTACATGAATTACACTGATAGTCTTTACTTCTCTTTGAAACCTCACAGGCCAGGCCACCATCTATAGTGCATTCAGCATTCCTGTCTTCCAAGCCCCACAATAGCTCTTTAAACTCTGAGGACTCAATTGTTTTGCCAGCCCCAAATCCTTCAGTCTTTCCACAACATGGCCAGCTGTCACAGCAACACCCCACTACCCTGGTATCAATTTTCATTGTTTGCTTCTTATTGCTTAGTGTGACAAAACAACCAAAAGCAACTTGGAGGAAGAGTTTATTTGGCTTATAGATTACAGGAGGTGGGAGTAGGGTAAGGGAAGGAACTTAAGGCAGGAACCAACACCAGACACCATACAGAAATGTTGCTGTCCTGCTTCTTTTGGCTCCTTCAACTGGCTTGTTATAGAACCCAGAATGCTTAGTTGTCAACTTGACTACATCTAGAATTAACCAAAATCCAAGTATCTGGGCATACTTTTGAGGTATTTCTTGATTGGATCATCCTAAACATGGGCCACACCTGGTGGCAGACCACATAAAGTCATAAAGAGAAGGGAGTTTTTGCTTATTGAGGCGCCTTGTCCTCACTGGCAAGTTCATCGATCCTGCTGCTGAGTCATCACTCTACTGATAATACAATCTACTTCTTCATAATGCTTTTTTTTTTTTTGGTTTTTTGAGACAGAGTTTCTCTGTATAGCCTTGGCTGTCCTGGAACTCTGTAGACCAGGCTGGCCTTGAACTCAGAAATCCGCCTGCCTCTGCCTCCCAAGTGCTGGGATTAAAGGCGTGTGCCACCACTGCCCGGCTTCTTCATAATTCTAATGTAGCCTGAAGACCAGCTGAGAAATCTATCCTCATGGACTGAACAAGTCTTAGATTCTTGGCCCTTCCTTGTAGGGTTGGCCACACCACAGCCTGTAATATACTCTAATAAGTCCCCTTTTCATATGTACAGATTAATCCTATCAGTTCTGTTCCTCTAGAGAACCCTAATACAAAGCCCATAGATGTCATCATTCACAGTGGGCTGGGCCCTCCTGATCAATCATTAACTAAGAAAATGCCCTACAGAGTTGCCTATGGGTAATGTGGTAGAGGTGCTTTCTCAGTTGAGGCTCCTCTTTCCAGGTAACTGAAGCTTGTGTCAAGTTGACAAAAGCAAAAACAAAAACCAAAAAAACAAAACAAAAAGCCCCAAACAAAAAATCAAACAAATGAACAACAACAAAACAAAACAAAATAAAAAACAAACAAATGAAAAACCAACCAACCAGGACAAATCTCACAGCAAAAAGAAAAAATTCTGATGGATAAATTTCTAATAATAACTCATAAGGAGTGCTTAATGTTCACTTATCTCTTTAGAATATATTAAATACTACATTAAATGAGTTTCATAAATGAACAGGAGTTCAGTTTTGTGACGAGGTATAACATCTGGGCAGACAGGCATGACAGAGCAAACTGAACAGCCTCTTGGTGGTCACAAAGGATGCACACATGTCCGTGCATATGTGCTCTCATGTGTGGGGAGGGAGGGAGCTGTCAAGGTGCCAGGTACAAGATACACTTTCCAAAGGCATGTCCCCTGTAAAACTCTTCCAACTAGACCCATGAGTTTCACCACATCCAAGATTCATTTAGCATAAATGCATCGATAGGTTAGTCAAAGCTCTCAGGATAATCACTCCCTCAGAGCCCAGCCTCTGAGCGATGCTGCATTAGGGACCAAGCCTTTAAGATCTGAATGTTTAAGGGGTAATCCAGACCCAAACCAGGACACTTAGCTCTCAAAGGGTTATGTTCATCTTACAACACATTCAGTTCATCTCCAAGACTTGAAGAATCTTGACAATTCCATCATGGTTAAAGGTACCAAGTTTCTTCACTGACTTAAGACAACTCTTGGCCTCTGTAAAACTTAAAACATGAGGTATGTATTTTCCATAGTAGGAAAGGAAAAGATAAGCATACTCACTCCAAAAGGGAAGAAGAGTAAGCAAGAATCTGAGCAAGCGAGATTCAAACCCAACAGAACGAACATTAAATCTTGTAGCACCGTGTCCAGCATCATGTACTGTGAGAAACACAAGTGAAGCCATTTTGTACGACTTGAAATAATGCAATCTTTGCAAGATGTGTTAAGGAGCCAGCCTCAAAATAGTCTCATGTAAGCCAAGCCTAAAGTAGGCCCCTGTATGTTAATAAACCAACCCTAAGCAGTGAGCACTGATAGCACCAAGCTAAGGTCCACTGGGCCAAAAACTAAGAGGTGGCCCCAGGATGAAACTGTCTTGTGGAGACATGATATCTCAAGCCTCTGTGCTAATACTATTGCTAACGTGACTTTGAGACTGGCTACTGTGTGACTCTGGCTCCTGTGGCCTTTCAGACAGTTGCTGAGTTCACACATGTCTGCCTGTTAGTGCCAGCCACTGACCGATGGTCTTCAAGAACATTCTGGAACTTCCAACAGTGCCATCCCCCAGCATGCCACAGCAGATGAGGTCTCACCAAAGAGGATTCACACAGGAAGCCTGCAGCACTTGCTGTCCATCTCCAACTGGTGAGATGCCCGATTACATGATAGACTGCAATAGCATAGTGTAAGGAATGTCTGTGTGAATAAACAGAGCATGTCCGAAAGGCATCCCTTGTGGACATCCTAATTCCGGCGGGGCTCACAGCTCACCAGCTCTTCTGTCAAAGGTACCTCTGATGGGGTGTGTAAATGGCTGGGCTGAGCCCTTCTACTCTATGGCCTCTCCAGCTGCAGCCCACATGATTGCTCTCTTGGGCTGCCTCTGCTTCCTCAGGGGACATTCCACAACTGTCACTTCTAACATCCTGGGGTCCCCACCACATCTTTCACTTCTGTTACCTCTTAGGGGATATGTGCCATGAGATCTAGGCCCTGCTACAACGTACCTCTTCTCACAAGCTTTCTTATAATCATTGTGGAAGCCTCTGAAATCCTACAACTCTTGCATTCTCTCTGTCTTCAAAATTAGCATCAAGGGGACAACACAAAGATCTGCCGATAGCAGGCTCAGTTATCTGGGACCCCCTGCATGGCTGCAGTGGCCTCAGAGTCCTTTCATTGCTCAATAGGGAAGAAATTCTAGGGAAACAACTACCTAGGTCAGTGGTTCTCAACTTTCTTAGTGTGACTCTTTACTGCAGTTCATGTTGTGTTGACCCTCCCCAATCATAAAATTATTTTTGTTGCAACTTCATAGCTGTAATTTTGCTGCTGTTAAGAATTGCAATGCAAATATCTGATATACAGGATATCTGATATGTGACCCCTGTGAAAGAGTCCTTCAACCCCTAAAGGGCTCGTGACCCACAGACTGAGACCCACAGGCCTAGGTGGTTCTGTACAGCAGGCACTATTCTCAAACCACTTTCAAAAGAGTAATGCTTTATATCTTCCAGCCTGCAACAAGGTCTGAGCAGCCTTAAGGCACCTTCTGGTACAAAGTTCTCAGCATCTTTAATGGCTGGGAACATTTCATAACACCCTCCATGACCTCAAATGTCTTTTCTGGTCAACCCGAAAATTACTCAAATCTTCTTACTTTTAGCATTTGAACTTTGTTTATGGTTTCTGCTAGAAATATAGCCAGCTTTACCTGGACCACATCCAAGGTATGCTGACCTTTAAACTCAGCTTTACACAAATCTCAGGGCGAGGATAGGATGTTAATGAATTCTTTGTCCCATATGACAGGACTGACCTCCAGTCCAAACCGAGTTCCTGTCCCTGTCTGAAACCTGGCTGACAGTCTTTACAGTCCGAGTTCTGATCAGCACTCACGGTCTTCTGGGGGCCCAGCAGAGCCCCCTTTCTTTTTACCTTCCCTCATTCAGTTGAGGCTTTCTCTAACAGAATAAACTACATCTTTTAAACTCTTGAACAAACCAGTTCCAAAGGCTTCTAAAGCACATGGTCAGGCATACTCACAGCAGTGACCCCAGCTCTAGTACCAAGATTCTGTTAATTAATTTTCTGTTGCTGTGACAAAGTATCTGAAAAAAAAAAACCAGACTTAAAGCAAGATTGAAAAAAAAAAAAAGTCAAAAGCCCACAAAAAACGAGCAAGACGTACTTTATGTGTAAGTGATAAACACACTTCTCTTTATTGTTATTAAGATTTCACCAATGTCTTTCAGTTACAGAGTGCTTATTTAATTCCGCTATTGGCCATGGTTTGGGCCCTGCAAACTCCCTTCCCCTTCACCTCAAAGGGAACTCCTTTGTATGTGGCCACACACTCAGCATTGGTGTGCAGGTCAGGCTGGATCTGCTCCCAGATCTTCTTCTTAGGGTTCAGCTCCTTGTCAGGCTCTCCTGTTCAGAGAAAAACCAGAAAGTTACACAACTCACACCCAGACTCACTCACATGTTCCGGACACAGGCTTCTTGTGAGTTCTGACAGCGCTATCTTTAGCCTTAATCAGAATCCTTCCGCTGAACCTCATTCTCACGTCAGCAGTATATACTGTTGACAGGTAAAATAAATTGTTCTTCTCACTTCCTTAAGAACACTACATATTTCTGCAGACAATACAGCTTAATAATTTGTTTCCCAAGTTATCCTCGTTCTTATTATTACTGCAGTGCTGGGGATTGAACCCACAGCTTCATAACTGCTAAGCAAGCACACTAGCATTTAAGCTCCATCTCCAGCCCCAAATTATTCAAGAAAGCTGTAAGATATTCATTTCGTCATGTAAAGAAAATCTGGAAAGATGGGAGCCAATTTAGATAGGGTTGAACTTGTAGCCCTGGCAGGGTGTGTGACAAGCACAACATACAGCCTGCATGACAGAAAACAAGCAGTAAGAGCCCAAAAGCAGCATTTTCCAAACACTAGGATCATGTATTGTTGCCTGAAATATATACAACAATCTTGCTTCTAATATTACCCATGGAGAAACTGAAGGAGAGAAGATGAACTGCTCAGTCACACCCAAAGCAGGAAGAGGAGGATATTCCACCAGAGCCCATTTCTACTGGGACAGCTAGCATCTGGCCTCCTGATATGCCATGCTGTCGCTTACAAAGAAAACAAATGGCCCTCAAATAAGTGGTTATCACTCCTAATCCTCTATTTGCAATTCCTGACAATGTATATTTTATAATCAACAGAAGACAAATAAGGAGTGAAGTATCTGGTCTCAGTTTAAAGATAAGTAACAGACCAAATAATTCTTCTACCTACCGATAGGGAAGCAGAACTATCCTATTACTGCAAATAGTTTATACTCTGTACACACCATGTGCACACGTGCTCGCTCTCTCTCTCTCTCTCTCTCTCTCTCTCTCTCTCTCTCTCTCACACACACACACACACATATACAGAAAGAGAGAGAGAGAGAGAAAGAGAGAGAGAGAGAGAGAGAGAGAGAGAGAGAGAGAAATGAAGGAAATTTTTGGCTCTGGTGTCTGTTCTTATTAGCCTTTCAGTGACTAAAAAACTAAGAAGAAAAAGCAAAACCATGCTTATGTATATAATACATACCAGAATAGCTCAATGAATGATATATGTCTACTAGCACATGCTATGAAAGTATAACTGAAAAGCTGACTAGAGTCAAAGAAAGGGTTCTTTCTCGTTTCAGACCATTTGACAATAAAGAGACTAATAGAAGCAGAAAGCCATCAATAAAAATGCAATCTCATTCCCGTTAGATATGCAAGGCTAGAACTTTTCTGTTTCTGAGTCATTCTAAAAGGTTAATCTTGTAAGAAGTGGGCATTTCAAAATCCTGGAAACTCCAGCGAAGAAATTATTTAGCAAGGTGTATGCACTGAATTTCATTCCCTCTACCAAGGGATCAAACTGATCATGTGTTCAGAAAGCAGAGAGACCCAGATTACACCAGCTTTAAGGTGAAGCAACAAAAGCTGATATAGAAGTTACAGCAGGCCATCTAGGAGGTCCAGCTAAGATGAAGTGATGTAGGTGGTTATATCCACATCTTCAGTGGAGACCAACTACTACATTAGAAGGCCCTCTTTACTGTGCTCATAGTTAAAGTCAACACCAACTTCAGAGCTTCAAAGGCAGGCTGACTATATATATATGCAGCTAGTGATTGTAAGTTAAAGACACTGTTCATCTACCATTCCAAAACTGGAGAGAAATATGATAGAAATACACTGAATCTTTTCCACTTGTATTCTAAATGGAATGCCTATGACAGCAAATCTGTTTACAGTTAAAGGTTACAGAATACGCAAGGTCCACTGTTCAGACTACAGCTCAATAAAACATTTCTTTCAAAATATCCTTTCTGGGCACCAAAAGGGCTGTAGTGGAGACATATGAATTCTTTATACCTAACATAGCTCCCATCCTGTAGCCCATGGGTCATAGAATTACTTTGGAGTTGCAGGTTTTATTATTTAAGAAATACATGCTATAAGGTCACAGCTGTCCCAAGCAGTGATTGCCCTGATGGGTGTGGGCAAAGCTGAAAATCATCTGAATTCACTATTCTAGATGCCACTAAGAACACTTGTGCACTGGAGTGAGCAACACAAACACGTTTTGAAAAAGGCACTTCCAACTCTACATAGCTACCTAAAAATAGATGATATTGAAAATACAAGTTCTTCAAACTAAAAACTGCAAATCTTTTGAGCCTGCTAAATATATGTCAAAGATCAGCACAAAAAACAGCACTGCTCATGCCTACTGCAGGAGGGCTAATTCTGACATTATTTTAGATTACATTGTAAGAGAAAATGCTATGGAAAGGGGCTAGATCAGGACATGGAGCACAGCATTTAGAGCACTTGCTGCTCTGATAGAGGATCCAAGTTCAATTTCCATTACACATGGCTGGTGGCTTACAACTGCCTGTAACTCCAGTTCCAGGGCCTCTGAGGCCCAGAGCATGCATATGGCACACACATATACATACAGTCACATACACATGCAAAACAAGTAAATCTTTTTTTAAAAGATAGGGACATGTATTCTTCCATGGGACATGTAAGCAAAGGAGTCTACTAGGTGTCCGGGCACAAAACCGATGAAATGACCAAGGCTTTGTGAAGGAAAGGCAAATGGTCCAACAGCCAAGGTCTGAGGTTCTCACTGAGAACTCACAATAGATCAGCCACCAAAGAGGATGCAAAGGTGCCACCAGCAGAGAAAGACCAATAGAGTATGGTGCCAGGATCCAAGTGAGTTAAAGAGCCTGAAAACCAGACATGGGGGTCTTCTTAACCACAGCAGAGGATCAGGAGAGAAGGAAACCTGAATCAAATGGATTTCAGAAGAGAAATTGAACATAGTTAAGTTTGACTTAAAAAAAAAAAAGAATTCAAATGCTAAATCTATGCTTTCTGATTATTAATTTTTATTATTGCTAAGGCAATAATATTTATTTATTAGACTATGAATAGTGCAGTGTCAGAAAAACAAAACCTCAAACCAATCTAAGAAACTTATCATGACCCTTGTCTTCTGGCTACAGAATTGCCTTAAAATTATTTCTACTTTGAGCTTTAGGGACCAGTCAGTATATTTCAATACTAAAATTTATGGCTGCCCTCAATTATATTTTAAAAACTGTTAGGTGGATTAAAGTGTTTTAGTTCTCAATATACACGTATTATGTGGCGTCTTCTAAGCTCTATGGGAGTTTCTGGCTTTGTAATAGGAAAAAATTAGTTAAGTACGAAACTCTTTAAAAGGCAAAATAACAAGTCAAAGATCTGAGTCCCTAGTGTGATGTCTACAGCATGTCTTCACACACTGAACATGTCAAGTGAGGGGTGGAGTTCCAGGGGATACCCACAAAGATATAAACCACGGATAGCCATGGCATCTATGATGGTTTGTATATGCTCGGCCCAGGGAGTGGCACTATTAGGAGGTGTGGTCCTGTTGGAGTAGGTGTGTCACTGTGGGCGTGGGCTTGAATACCCTAGTCCTAGCTGCCTGGAAGCCAGTATTCTGCTAGCAGCCTTCAGATAAAGATGTAGAACTCTCAGCTCCTCCTGCACCATGCCTGCCTGCATGCTGCCATGTTCCTGCCTTGATGATAATGGACTGAACCTCTGCACCTGTAAGTCAGCCCCAATTAAACGTTGTCCTTATAAGAGTTGCCTTGGACGTAGTGTCTGTTCACAGCAGTAAAACCCAAACTAGGACAGCATCTTAAGAAAAAGCCCAAAGAAGACAAAACACAGCAAGACCAGCTGAGCGCACGTGGTTTAAATTGCTGTTACTTCGGAGCTCTACTGCTACAGAACCGGTAGTTGGTAAGGAAGCATATACAAGATGAGTACTCAGACCAAATCTGATCAGTTATTTGTGGTCAGTCTGGCTAGGCATATTCTAAGTGATAAAACTATTTAAGTAATCTCATTTATTAAAATTTCATTTTCTCTTTATAAATATTAACTTTTCCAAGACATTGAGTGCTTCATGAACAAGAAAAGAATTAGGAAGAAATACCAGACAGAGGATCATGAGGCATGTACATGAAGACAGCCAAATCAATGCAGAGAAATCAAGAACATGGTGAAAGCAAGACATCCATCCCGGGCTGTTAGCACTCCAAACACTAGGTCACTGAGAAACTCAGGAAATATTGCCTTTCCCACCCAGTAACAGGCAGATAATACAAATGGACTCAAAATCTAGACTTATTCACCTATTAGCTCTGAGATAAGGAAATGAAAGGTTATCATAATAAAAGAGCTGCAAGAATTCATAAGCTAGCCACTAAATTTCACTGGGCCTGGTTTTCAAACGTGTAAAAAGGATAGTTAGAGTAGATTTATTCTGCTTTTAAATATTTGACTCTATGATACCAAGAAATAAAATAAATGTAAATAAATAAATATAGAACCTGCAAACAAACAAACAAAACCGAAGCACTATGTGTATCCTGGGCAGGCCTCCAACTCAGTCTGCCTTGCAAGCCCTGGGATTACATTTTACACCATACCCCACCCAGTTTAATTCTTAGGTGTTCAAATAATAAATAAGGCTAATGTCAATATGGAAATGTTAATTGGAATTATTTATCTTTTTCTCAACAGATTGTAAATGTTAAAAGAAAAAATTACTTTGTTATTTTATTCAAATGTATTGAATTCCTAAATGATTTCATGTTACATAAATAGTGTGACAGCTTACTCCAAAGTGGGAGGTGTTAGGACATGCTCCAATATTGTGGGACCGAAGGAGGTGACAAGTATGCTTTCAGAATTTAAGCCAATCAAGTTTCCTTAATCATTCAGAATGGGATTTTCTCAAAAAAAAAAAAAAGAAAGAAAGAAAGAAAAAAAGAATCATAAAACATAGGTTATGATGGTTTCTCATCTACTGAGTTTGAGATATTTCCATGCTTAGGAGTGCAGGAAGCCCTGAGTAAAAGAGGTCCTGGTGAGTATGTGCTGCTGACATAGGTGTAACTATTTAAAGGAACCCAAAGTCTCAATTCCATGGAGTAATACAAAGCCTTCCCCAGGAGAAGCTCTGAGGGAACAGAAAACCTTCTTGGGCTGAGGATGGGGGTGTTTCCCAAGTACAGATATGGACAGGGTGTGCAGAAAGTGTCCCCTGTGGTTTTGTCTTCTAGGATGACTATGGCTATGGTGTGAAGCCTCCCCCCCCCAAGATGGCTCCTATTGAGATGAGATTAGCTAACCTGATTCCTGTTTTTATAAACATTTTCTACATCTGGCAGGCATTCTTTATTCTGTTTCAAAGACCTATTTTTTAAGCTAGACATGGTGACTCATGCCTCAAATTCCAACCCTTGGGAGGAGAAAGCAGGAGGAGGGCCTGGCTTACAGATGAGATATTATCTCCAAATGTAATAAAACAAGACAGGAAACCTCCTTATTTCTCCTGTATTATGACACTTCAGCTGTCTCAGGATTATTTATACTCAAAAGAGCAAACTGTATAAAAGAAACGTTACTTTCCATGGCTGGCCTGTGTTATCATCTAAAGCTTAAGTGATTGTACAGCACATTAATTTGATCTACATCTGTGTTATAGTATTCTGCAGGTATGAATATGAGTGTTTTTACATGAGACAGAACCTCTGCCTACTTACTTCTGTAACATGTGACATTGTGCTCACTGTGCTAGCTTAAACCAATCCCATGAAAGGCCTTGGGATCCACACACAGGACTGGTTTTACCTCTAAGCTTTATAAACATCACTTTAAAACTGATTCCCAAACCATTTAAATAATTATTAGTCCTTACCAGGAAAAGCATCAAAAGTAATTCTGTCTCCAGGGACGGACCCGTTGGGAGGAGCCAGAATCTCCACTTTCTCTGGTGAACTGGCACACATCACCATTGCTTGAGACAGTACTCCTCGCATTTTTGCAGGCTTCAGATTACAAAGTAAAACCACCATCCGATTTTGCATCTGTGCAGAATAAAAGTGATAATTAAAGATGTGCAGAGATTTAGAATAATCACATCTGGAATATTCTAGGCGTACCTGTTCTCTACCTACCAAATGAGACTGCCTTTGTGGCTATACCTGCCTCTGTGTATCTAAAATATTTTTTGTTATGAAGTCTTGTATAAAAATGAAGACTAATATTACATAAACATAAAAAGAAAATCTTTCAGATTAGCAAGGCATGAGCACAACAGTAGAAATCTTTTTTCTCAAATGTATATGGGGGTATTTGGGTTTTATTAATTGTATATGGGTGTTTACCTGCAAGCACATCTGTACACCACCTGTGAGCCTGGTGTCTGTGGAGGCCAAACTGGAGTTATAGATAGTCAGTTGTCGCTATGGGGGCACTGGGAACTGAACCAGGGTCCTCTGAAGAGCCAGTGTGTTTTTGACAGAAAAAATAACTGAGCGAACCAGCTCGATGAAAAATTTCAACTTCAACCAATTGGAAATGTATAAAGTTGACCCTTTGTTTCATTTAATAACTAGTCAAAACACATTGAATTTAGGAGTTCGCACAGGATAAAACTAAAATAGGTGTGTAAATTATTTAGGTTAGTGTTAGAACTATAAAATAAGTGAACCCGTTAACATTAACTTTTTTGCTTTTATATACCTGGCCATTTCTAATACTATGCAAGGTTTCTCTCCTTTTCTTTTTGCAGTTCTGGAGACTGACCTAGACACTGTGCAGACTTTGCTGGCGCTCTCCCTCCCAGTGAGATTCCCAGTCTTTCTTATAAAGAAACTAGCAGTTTAATTCAAACACTATACACGTCCCTGTTAACATTTGGGGGTACCTCTATAATTTGTTCAAGACTTAAAAAGAAATTCCTTATCTTCCAGAGTTGAAATGTCTTAACTTTTCTTCCAACTAGAAATAAATTATGCCAATCCTCTCTAGGCTTAATCAAAGCAACACAAGATTACAGCTCCAGGGAGAAAATAAAAGATGTATCCTGGATAAAAGATGGCTCTCTAAACAAATTAGGTGCAAGTTTATGTCTGGGTTCTACGATTAAAACATACCTTGAATACCCTTCCTGAATAATACCTCCCCTTCAGTGACTTGAAAATATCACATTGTAACAACTTATAAAAACCAAATCTATGTAAGAATAGTATGTGAAATAAACAAATGCAGTCTTTTCAGGGTCTAATGGTAGCTGCTCATGTTCTTTAGGAAAACATAACAGACAAATGGTGCCGGCACTTTTATAGGCCAAGTGTTCCTGCCTTACAGAATGCTTACTAGTCCTGTCTTGAATTCATGGTTTAGATAGATGTTTATCGAAACAGCCTTGCTCAATGGCTATGGAAATCTGTAAGTTCTGAAAGCAGAAGAAACCCTTACATGCAGCTTTCCCACATGAGTCACTTCAAGACTAGCTGGTTCTTTTTTCTAGGACGCTTTAAGAATCTAACTTTTAGGGATACAGAAATGGTTCGGGTGTCAAAGGAGACAATCTAAGCCTGACTGTTTTGCGGCATGCCTTTAATCCCAGCAGTAGAGAGGCAGAGGTAAAAAGTCTCTTGAGTTTGAGGCCACCCTGGTCTATAGAGCGAGTTATAGACATGCTTGGGGACACAGAGAAGCTCTGGCTTGAAATAACAAATACAAAGACTAACTCCACAGACTTAAACGGAAAGCTCGGGGTAGTGCTGCACACTTTCACTCCCAGCACTCAGGAGGCAGAAGCAGGAAGATCTTTTTGAGGGTAAGTCTGCCAAAATTACGTAAAAAAAAAAAACCCTGTCTTAAAAATAGAAAAAAGAAAAAGTAGATGTGGGGGGTACACATCCACGTGTCAGATTAAGCACTTTTTAAGAATGGAGAAATCTTCATTGATCTATCATGCACCCAGCCTCCAAGAAAGCCAGCCGCAAGGCCAATCCTACCATAATAGAACACTTGTAACTTCTCTGGTCAAAACACCAACCTTGACCCTCACCTTGCTCGTATCTGAACTTTTTATAATAATCTCTAAGACCCTGTCATCTAGAACCTCCATCTCTTCTCCCACAACGCCCCACTCTTTACTCTCGCCTCACTGGCGCTGGGATGCCCCAAATGCCTGACAGAGAGCACGTGGCTTGATGATGTCACTTCCTAACACCTTACTCAAATGCCACTCTCTCCACAAAGTACTTCTATCTGACTACTTTGTATATTAAAGAGACAGTACTATCTCAACCTAATCCAGTGTACAGTCTTTCTTAATTTCTTCCTGGTATTTATCTCTATTTAATGTTATTAATTCACTTACATGTTGATATTTTGATACCTTCATAAAAAAGCAAATTTCACTTTAAAAAGAAGATTTCTTATGAATAAGCTTTTTCCATCCCTCCCCCCTCCCAAAGTCACCTATCTTTCTCTCTACTGACCTATTTTAATTTGCCCCCTGTCTTTTTCATGGACCAGTGCGTGGTTCACAATAGGCACCCGATATATACTTGTACCTAAAAATATGAATGTGTGATATGGATTTACCCAAGACAAAAGAGCGAAGCAGCAGCAGAGTGAATGCAAACAGAGCCATCTTGATGCTGAGTCTGCAGCCTTTGCAAGGGCCCCGAAGCATCAGGAGGAGCAAATGCTATCAAGTCTCTACGGATGACATTTAGAAAGCAAACTGAACACTGCCCTGACTCTTTCCACTGCTATTACAGATTTAAAGTGAACCTTTAAGTTTTCAAGTACATGGTATTCAAAAGTGAAGGAAGAGAAATAAGAAAGAAACTGTTGAGATGAGGGCTTTAACGCTGAATAGCACCAGGGCAGAACCTCCAGTTAGGACGCACTGCTCTGAAGGGTGGCATCAGAATATGTTTGAAGCTGTAGACGGAATACCTGCTACACAGAACAAATACACACTAAGATCTGTTGTCAGTTCTGCTTCAAGAAAGAGTGGAAAACAACCACAATTTCTAAATAACTAAAATTAAAATATTTATATTTTAATGGGTAATTTCACATAACTAAACACTATGAAAGATATCCTCAACATTCTGACACCGCCCCTTCTATGTGCATGCAAAAGTAAACAAAAGATTATCTTAAAAAGGTGGAAGGCGAGGACTCTTCAAGATTGTCCTGTGACCTCCACGTTCACTCTAAGAACACACAACACTGCATTCACATACGTTAAGATATGAACACAAACATAAACATTCTGTTGTACTGCACTCATTTTACCTTACAGGCCTTTAAACTCTGTGGTGGTTTTATATGCCTTTTTCTGAAATTCATCTAAACTATTTTTTATGAGTTCAGCTCAGGTCCTCTCCAAGAGCAGTAAGTGCTCCTACCCCGAGCCATCACTCTCGCTCCCAACTAACCATTCTGAAATTCCCATAACATTTAAAGCAACCCATGAGCAGACCCCCTGAAGGGGCACACGTCAGCAGCAGTCGCTTTAGTGGACAGCACCTGTTCTAAAGGAACATGATTCACCAGCCCGCTGACGACCGTTCGTGGGCCTGCTTCTCCCACATCAACTTCTTCGACATACAGGGAATCTGCATCAGGGTGTTTCTTGGCAGTAACGATACAACCAATTCTAAGATCCAGGCGTGATACGTCGATAGGCTTAGAGTCAGCAATTGCTGCTGCTGACTGCTGCTTCTTCTCTTTTTTTTCTCCTAGGGATTAAGAAATGCAAGCATTACAAATAAAACAAACAAAAAAACACTAGAAGCCTCTGCTACCAGTGCTAATGAGTTCAGGAAAAAAACCACTCAAGTGCTAAAACCATTACACAGCTTTAACTATTTCTCTAAAAAACTGTATCTCAAAAAGAAAAAGTTAGCATATTGTTCTGATCATTCTATTTCATTCTTATCATCACTGTTAATCTCTTATGATGTCTAATTCCTAAGCTAGCCTGTGGGTAAAGCGCACTACTGCACAGTGAATTATGTGTTAACATCAGATACACAGGACTCAGAGGCACTACAGCTACTCCTGTGCAGTGGAGGAACCGGGCCTGTGAGGATGCCAACCGCCCGCTACCCAGGGCAGTTTATGAAAGGGACAGAGCTGCTTAAATAGGGACAGTGCTTAATCTCACGCTCTCCATTATGGACTAGCAAAGACTGCTCTAATAAAATAAACAGATACATAATAGAGAAATATTAAAATCATGTTGTCTTTGTATTATAAATTATACAATTCACTATCCTGCATTATAAACTGTAATATATTTATATGCATATTTTTAAATAAAAATATGCTTTAAAATTAATGCTCAATAGCCATATTTAGATTCTGGCTACCCTGCTGAACAATGTATATATAGTGTATAACCACCCTTACAGAATGTTTCACTGGACAGACATGTTCTGAACGCAATCCAGTTAAGTTCTGTGTTCTTGTCCTCTAAGAGTGACTTGGCTGACTAGTCAAAGCATCAGGCTAACAGTTAGAGACAGAATAGAGACCAGACAAAATTTGTAAGATCAAACCACATGATTATTTTGTGTTCCGATGCTGACTAGCTTTCACTGGTTCTGTACTTCTAACAAAGTCTGATGATATTTATTTACAAAAGGACTGACAGGAACTGGGTGCTAAAATGACTTGTGTCCATTCATAAAGTCCTCAGACATTTTGCATTTTCCAAAAAACTGTAAATGACTATAATTATAAACAGGAGGCATATTCAAGAAGGAACAGATTTAAAAGAGAACTCTTGAATGAAGTCAGATGTTTACCTGAAAAGCTATGTCAATAGCAGGTATTAGTGAAACACAGAACCTTAAGAACTTGAACAAATGTGGTCTCTCACGAATCAACAGCACACTTGAAAGCCTAGATGTAGTTGGTGACAAGAATTCGTTGACTACCTAGCTATGAAGACTGAAGAAAAGGGACAGGTAGGGCCAACTGCAGTGTTCCAGTGGCTGCCTTCACAGATGTCAGAGCTTCTGCCATGTGTGGTTTTGTTTTCTTAACATTGTCATGCCTCAGTTCAGATGTTCTGCTTTGACAGGATGTCACTGTCCCATTTCCTAAATGACTCGAAGCCAGTCTTACCCTGCGACCTCTTTGGAATGGAGCTCCAGATACACAGCCAGGCTTACTTGCAAGTCTCGTCTTCTGTTGACTTTATTTATACTGATCTCTGCGCATAACATAACTCGCTTTACCCTGTCAAAGGCGTCAACACCCACATATCCTTCAGGAGTCAATCCCAATGAGAGTGTTCTAAACTTTATCTCAGCTTTTAAATGTTTGGACTCTCTTTCTGATACCATTATTCATCATAAAAGTATTAATATTACCAGATAAAACAGTCAAAAGTCAAACAAGATCAATGATAAAAAATACCTTTCTTTTCAGTTTTCTCTTTAACCTTCTTTTCGTCTCCTCCCTCTCCTTTGAGCTGTTCTTTTGTACCAGAAGAGGCGGTGGTTGTTACTGATGGAGACTGTATCACACTTTCAGAAACAGTACAATTAGTCTCTAGTGAAGCACTCGATGGGACAGGTACTTGCTTCACTGAATCACAGGAAATGAACAGTGTTAGCCATATTAAACTAAAAAGTGGAACGATATGTTTGTACATGTCAAATGTGAACACTTAAGAGAAAAATTTAATATATATGACTATCAAGTACCCATTATCTGAGGCTATAAATATCTATCAAAAAATGAAGTCTTTTTTAAACAATTACTAAGGTCACAAGATTTGATTTCCATGTATTCATTAGTAACTACGGTAAGAAGACTACAGATAACAACAGTACCTAACATTTATCATGGACATACTATGTCGTCAATACTTTTCAAACTCCTGCTGTTTACACATGGGATAGAGAGGTGGCTCAGCAGTTAACAGGAGCAGCTGCTCTTTCAGGACTGAATTTTGTTCCTGTACCCATGCCAGGCAGCTCACTATCACCGTAACTCTAGCTCTATGCACCTGAGAACTCCTTCAGCTCTCTGTGATCTTACTGTCTCCTTTTTTTCCGGGGGAGAAAAAAGTATTTATAGAGGTAAAGTACTTCAGCAATTCTTTAATGTAGTAAAACAACTTGCATCTCACCAGTGAGCATGGAAAAACTGTACAATACAAGGGATTATAAAGTGGATTAGAGTAACTTATCTAGCATCGACAGAAATGAAAAGCAGTTTTAAATTGCTAAAACTTTCTGTTTCATTCTGCAGCTGCATTCCAAATCTACTAGCCTTAGAAAACACTCATCAGTCTCAAATTTTCCACTGACAGCTACACGTATACATCACTAATTTCCCCCTAATTTTATTTAGCTAAGGGAAGAATTCATAAATATTCAAAATAATATGTTGGCAGAATGTCAAAAGAAGCCAGTAATTGAGAAAGGCTTCTCTGAGCTGGTGAGATGGCTTAGTGGTTAAAATGTTGGCCATGCAAATCTGAGGGCTGGAGTTAAGATTCCCAGAACCCACATAAATGCCAAAAGCTGGGTATAGACTGCTTGTAATTCCAGACTAGGGAGGTAGAGATAGGAGATCAGCAGGGCAAGCTGCTCAGTGAGAGTCGGCAAGCTCTTAGTCTGATGAGAGATCCTGCCCCAAAGAGTTACGTGGAAAGCAATCAAAGGTGACCTTAACACGGACCTCAGGCCTCCACACGCATGTGAGATCATGTGCCACACATGCAAATATGCATACATCCAGCCCTCCCAACTCCAACACAAACAAGACAATAGAGAGAAAGTTTTTTACACAGGTCAATAAAATTTTAACTTTATTTACAATTTGTAGCGCAACTGATAATTATTTGATGGCTTGGGTAACAAAAGTTCTTTGATTTTTTTTTTTTTTTTTAAACAAGTAACTTTGTATCTCTAAGTTTCATTGTTTTGGGGTATAAAAGATAGCTGAAGACAATTTTTTTCTTATACTTTTTGAGATAGGATTTAACTGAAGCCCAGACTGGGTTGGAAATTATCAGTAGCCCAGGATTGCCTCAAATTTATAGTAATCATCCTGCTTTAGCCTCGGATCTTGGGTCACAGGTGTGAATATACCTGGTGACAAGTCTTCCAAGTAGATACAAAGCACGTGATTCGACACACGTGCTCCTGAAAGAGTTTAGTGACTGTAAACTAATCACTGTGGCTATTTTTCCAGTAGTGATTCGAGCACAACAGTGCCAGTCAAGTCAAGAACATAGCCCAGACACGAAAAGCACAGGTTTTCAGCACCTGCTCTACCACTTTCCATGATCTCCGATGAGATCAGTTGCCTGTTCTACATCTCCATGTTTCCCGTACAGTAGGGGGAATGCACAGCAGGAGTGACGTAAGGATAACAAGATAATCGGAAAAAGTTAAATAATAAGAAAACCATTGTAAAGCGAGCGCCCTACACTTCTATACTCACCTCCATTATGAATTTCTGCCTGAATCAGCTCTTGCTTTAGTTCTTCTATTTCTTTTTTCAGTTTAGCATTTTCAACTCGAAGTTTCTTTTCTTCTCTCAACGTTGCCTGCAAAACTAGAATCAAGACAATTTAGTTAAGAAGTGTTTTACAAATATCTTGTTTGAATAATATATGGGAAAAGCTGAGGTAACAACACAGCATAGAAAGTACCGCTACAGCTGAGGTAACAACAGAAACCAACATTTGGCCAGTGGCTTTATAACAATTTACTATTTATTAATATTATTAACAACCTATAGGTAGTCATTGGGACATTGGGTATAGGACTCCCACAGAACCTAATCTCTGAAGATGTAAATAATATAGTGATTTATAGATTAAAAACTAGGAAATCAATCTATATAGTGAACACATTTTCCCCACAATGTATATATTTGATCCACAGTTAATTTGATAAAAATCTATAAAATAGGACGTGGGACAGAAACGTGTGTGTGTGTGTGTGTGTGTGTGTGTGTGTGTGTGTGTGTGTGTGTGCGCGTGTGTGTGCTATATATGTGCATGTAGAGCCTGGAGGTCCAAGGGGGTATCTTCCGCAGTTACTCTTATTTTTCAAACAGGGTCTTTGACTCGGCTAGACGGGCTAGCTGGCCAGCAGGCCCCAGGATCCTTCTGTCGCCCCAGCAATAGGATAATAAGCTCCTGCACCTAGTTCTGTGATGTGGGTGCTAGTGACAGAACTCAAACAATGTCGACTGTGCCATCTCCCTGTCTTCTATAAGGCCCTAATAAACAATACAGAACATGGTGATGATTCTTTGTAGAGGAGAAACTATTCCCTAGAAGGGATTATTCTGGGTAGTCAGAACAAGTTATTTCTGGAACGTATTAGGCAGGAGCCAAGGATTCCATATGTTCAGCAGGACTTTCTAGTATGCAACTGCACATTTCTGAGTGTAAAGCATATAAATAGCTATTTTCACTGGAACCCTAGCTACTACATCTACAAATGTGATGCATTTTAAAGCATTTTTAACACATCTGAAATTTTTAATACTCAATGTCCATTGTGTTCTCTTTCATTCATGGCTCATTCTTTCACCTTTTTTGTCTTTGGTGCTAGGATCAATCCCAAGGACCCAAACACACTATATGAGGCTACCACCAAGTCACAACCTAGCCCACATTCCTTATTCTTTGAGTAAATCTACAATTTTGAATATAGTATCAACAATGGCTATTGAGGAATAAATAAACCAATGAGATCAAATCCTTAAGAAATTTAGTAGATGCTTTGTATACACTGCAGCAATTTCTCAAAAACCTCAAAGAACAAAGAATATGAAAATTATACATCTTAGCCCTTAAAACATCACAGTAACTATTACTTGATTTCATTCCATTTCCCTGATTTAATTTATTAACTTCTAATAATATAGAAACTATTCTTAAATAATAGACTCTTCTTTTATCAGTCCTAAAACATTATTATTGTTTTCTCTAATTATATATTTACTGCCCTGGTTAGATTTTTTTTGTCAACTTTACACAAGTTAAGAGTCATTTAAAAAGGATGAATTTCAATTGAGAAAAGCCTTACCAGACCGGTCTAAGCGGCATTTTCTTGACTAATGATTAATGGGAGAGCCTAACGCAATGTGGCGATGGCTCCCCAGGGCAGGTGTTCCTAGTTGTGTAAGAAAGCACCTGAGCAAGCCAGTAACCAGTGTTCCTCCATGGCCTCTTCCAGGTTCCTGCTTTGACTGCCCATCATATAGACTGTATGTTATAAGTTGACATAAACCCTTTCCTCGTCGAGTTGCTTTTGGCGTCTTATCATAGCAGAATGTAAATAGGACATTCATTATAGATCAATTCTAATTTATCATAATCCTAGAATACTTTTATACTCAAAATTAAGGGAATCTAAAAGCTATAATTCAAATGATCAAGTTATAATTTATACAGTAAACATTTTCCTGTCAATAATATTTCCTTAGAACGTTTAAACATTCGTACTAGCTTTCTCCTTGAGAAGAGCAACCTGCTGCTTGAGATACTCAATGATCTGATCCGCCTCTGCACCCTTCTGCTCCAGCCTCTTCAGAACAGCATCATTAGTTGCCATCTTTCCCCAGAATCGGCAGAAAATCCTAAATAAAAAAGGAAAGCAATGAACATACTGTGGAAGTGAAAAGAAAATATTTATTTTACAAGATGCTGAGACAGCAACCTGAGGAAAAACATTTTCTCTATAATTGAGCAGTACCTTAAATGCTTTTCTTTAGAGAACAGAGAAGCAAGACGGGCCTGAGGAGATGGTTCAGTGGTTAAAGTGCTTGTCACATAACCCATGTATATGCCTGGGAGCCATGGCTGCCATCTTTAAAGGAGACAGAATATACTCTTAGAAAGCAGGTCAGCACTAGCCTTACCTGATAGCAAGCACCCACATGAACAAACATGCCCACATACCACACATAAATACAGAAAAAGAAACATAAAGAAAAGCAAGTTGAGCAGAAGTGTTAAAAAAGTAAATTCCATAGGATCAGAGGTGAGAAGGACACAACATCTGTCCCAACACCAGGAGTAACTGGGACCAGCGTGATCCAGGGACAAAGGAACCCCACCAGACCAGTGGCATGGGTTCCTTCCAGCCTGGGCTGGTGCCCTGAGCAGACCTTGGGCGCGAACTCCACAGCCAGTCCCACAGCACCCAGAGGAAACTCCACTTCCAGGTGCTCTAACAAGCCTAGGATCACAGGATCACAGTAGCTTAGTCACACCAGGATCTCATGGGCCCAGAGGCAGCTTGACTCCCACGAGCTCTGACACACCCAGAATCTCAGGATCACAGGATTTCAGAATCACAGGATGGTCTCTGAGGAGTTCTGACACAACCAGGATCACAGGAAGGACAGGTAAATACAGATACAGGTAGGTAGATAGGTAGGTAGGTAGGTAGGTAGGTAGATAGATAGATAGATAGATAGATAGATAGATAGATAGATAGCGTCAAATATATCGAGGGCAGGTAGCACTAGAGATAACCAAATGGCAGGAGGCAAGTGCAAGAACATAAACAACAGAAACCAAGGTTACCTGGCATCATCAGAACCCAGTTCTCCCACCACAGCAAGTCCTGGATGCACCATCACACAGGAAAAGCAAGAGTCGGATCTAAAATCACTTCTTATGATGATGATACAGGACTTTAAGAAGGACATAAATAACTCCCTTAAAGAAATACAGGAGAACACAGGTAAACAAGTAGAAGCCCTTAAAGAGGAAACACACAAATCTCTTAAAGAATTACAGGAAAATACAATCAAACAGGCGAAGGAAGTGAACAAAACCATCCAGGATCTAAAAATGGAAATAGAAACAATAAAGAAATCACAAAGGAAGACAACCTGGGAGTTAGGAAACCTAGGAAAGAGATCAGAAGTCATAGATGCAAGCATCACCAACAGAATACAAGAGATAGAAGATAGAATCTCAGGTGGGTGCAGAAGATACCATAGAAAACACTGACACAACAGTCAAAGAAAATGCAAAAAGCAAAAATCTCCTAACACAAAACATCCAGGAAATCCAGGACACAATGAAAAGACGAAACCTAAGGATAATAGGTATGGAAGAGAGTGAAGATTCCCAACTTAAAGGGCCAGTAAATATCTTCAACAAAATTATAGAAGAAAACTTTCCTAACCTAAAGAAAGAGATGAACATAAATATACAAGAAGCCTACAGAACTCCAAATAGACTGGACCAGAAAAGAAATTCCTCCCGTCACATAATAATCAAAACACCAAATGCACTAAACAAAGAAAGAATATTAAAAGCAGTAAGGGGAAAAGGTCAAGTAACATATAAAATCAGACCTATCAGAATTACACCAGACTTCTCACCAGAGACTATGAAAACTAGAAAAACCTGGACAGATGTCATACAAACCTTAAGAGAACACAACTGCCAGCCCAGGCTACTATACCCAGCAAAACTCTCAATTACCATAGACAGAGAAAACAAGATATTCCGTGACAAAACCAAATTTACACACTATCTTTCCACAAATCCAGCCCTACAAAGGATAACAGATGGAAAACAGCAACACAAGGAGGGAAACTACACCCTAGAAAAAGCAAGAAAGTAATCTTTCAACAAACCCAAAAGAAGATAGCCACACAAACGTAATTCCACTCCTAACAACAAAAATAACAGGAAGTTAACAATCACTTTTCCTTAATATCTCTTAACATCAATGGACTCAATTCCCCAATAAACAGCCATAGACTAACAGACTGGAAACATAAACAGGACCCAGCATTTTGCTGCACACAGTAAACGCACCTCAGTGACAAAGACAGACACTAACTCAGAGTAAAAGGTTGGAAAACAATTTTCCAAGCAAATGGTCCCAAGAAACAAGCTGGAGTAGCCATTCTAATATCGATAAAATCAACTTTCAACCAAAAGTTATCAAAAAAGATAAGGAAGGACACTCATACTGGCATACTGGTCAAAGGAACAATCTACCAAAATGAACTCTCAATTCTGAACATCTATGCTCTAAAAATCGCTGGCAGAATAATAATAATAATAATAATAATAATAATAATAATAATAATAAATGTTTAAAATACACAAATATGGCACAGTTCAGCTAAGTGACACATTCAGAAGGATGGATAGGACTCGGGATTGTTTTCTAATGCATTCTTAAACAGTGATTATAATTGGAATGATTATAATTTTATAGAATTTTACCAAAGTCCACTGGCACAATTTTATTTGTTGCTAATACTTTGAATTCTTTTATTTTCTACATCTGTGGTTTAACTATTAAAAAACTTAAATGTCCTGAAAAAAAAATCCCTCACTTCATTCTTTACAGACATAGTCACTACAGAACTAGAAATATTTAAGGGGTAACTTCAGCAAGTGCTATAGTTATCTGATGAGTCTCAGTGTAATGGCCTTGGGAAATGCAAAGGAATGTTGCTCTTTGCTCAGAGTGAAGCTAACATATCTTCAAGGGGGAAAATTGGAGGTATTTGAATTTTATGTTCACATTAGGGAGGTGAGTCCTGTATGTTTTAGAAGACTAGTATTTATTTTCTCTGAATTTAGTCAGGAGTTGTCAACTTATTTCTAATTAAGTGTGACAGTAACAAGGTTTTCAAAGTCTACTGAAAACAAGTAACATTAAACATGTGATTTATGAGATTAGGTTACGTGTGCTATTTTGACTGAAGTCAACTTTCTTTTGTCATTTCAAAGGAGAAAAAAACAGTGGCCTATAAAATTTTAAGAGTTGATATGTCAGAAATAATTTCCAATTGCATGATGTTTTTACAAAGTGATTTAATTTATTTTAATCATATTTATAATGTGAAAGTATAAGATGATGATAATATTGGCTTCTAAAATTTTAGCCTAAAAAATAGAACTTTAATTATTATAGAAATGTCTACAAGTAACTTCATAATTTTTTAATTTTATATTTAATTTTGATGTTTCTCATAATTCACCATTGTATATAATACTGTGATAGATATCCCACAGTACATACAAATTTTTGTCAACATAAATTCCTAGAAATGTTTACTAGATAAAATTTTATGCACAATTTATATTTTGGTACCTGTTGGTAAACTGTTCACTAGAAGTACTGCATTGATTTATACTGTTATATGGAATATTTCTCTAAAATTTTCTAACAATTAAATTTTACTTTAGAAAAAAAGTTATATGGTTTAAAAAAAAAAAGAAGAAAAGAAAGCAAATCCCTCTATCTGTTTGGAAGAGAAAATCTACTTTGTTTTTAAGTGCAGAAAATAAATACTATTTAACCAGATTTCAGGACAGGAAACCTTAAAGCCTTAGTGGGTTATAAGGAGGAGCGGGAAGGCGGGACGCGAGCTGAACTTTGCAATGTGTGACAGGCACTTGTGGATACTGAGGCAGCCCAGAGCCCAGCATGCACTTTGATAAACTCCACAGACAGCCATGTGTCCCTTCTGACAGAGGCTGCAGAAATGACTCCTTTTGGTAGAATGGGATTCCTTTCCAAGTTCCCGAGGATGGCTGGCTTTTATCTAAATGCAGAAACCTTTCTACAGTCCTGCTTGAGCTCATTTCTAGACACATGAACTACCTGAGACCTAACAATAACCTTTGTAATAATTTTTAGAATTTTATAATAAATCTAAAGAAAAAGTATTGTGAAGGTACAGTAAAATGCATAAGTGAACACTGGAGATTAACTCACTGGGTTAAACTGGCTGCTGCAAAGATAAACACAATCAAAACCAAGATTAAAAATTATTAACAATATAAAATATTTATTTACCTGATTTACTACCAATTTATAGCTAAAAATAAAACAAATGATAAATAAGACAAAAATATTGCAAAAATACCAATTTTCAAGGAAAAAAACCACTCACTGCAAGACTTCACAATAAAGAAAAGTGTTCAACAAATAACACTACTGCTTTATAATTTGAAAAGACTATTTAATACCAACCCTACATTACAAATGTTCAAAAATGTTTACATTTTTCACAAGATCAACCTTCAAAATATTCTCAAGGTTACAATATAGGATGGGATAACACAAATGCCCAAGCAAAGCAGTAACAAGTTGGTAATGGCATGGGATGTATAAACAGAAATTCAGTCTAGAGAGGCCACAGGAGGCTAACTGCATGTTCTCCACAAACTCTTACTTTAGTCATTAAAACTATAGACAAAAAAGGTATCCATACAATCTTTATCTTCAAGAAGCTTAGAACACAGTGGGCTGCTTAGTGGTGTCATTTTGTTGTTGTTGCTCTCTACTTACTATTTTAATGATTTTTTGAACGCTTAAGGGCATAAATAAAAATGTAACTTACAGACTGATTATGTCCTATGCCAATTTGTCATCAGCATACAGACCATTAAGTACTACTACATTAGTTCAGAACTTTGTGTTTTTAACAGGGAGCATAACTTATCTGAGTTGTCTTGGCCTTAGGAATACATGGAAGGCATTTGAAAACCTTTGCATCCTTTACCTACAACAGAAATTGCCACATGACTGTGGAAACTAAAGACCTGGAGGAAGTGTAGTAGACAGAAGGAAAGAGTGTAGTTTGAAGTCCTCCTGAAGGAGCACGTGGTGCTATCACTGGGCGGGAGTCCTGAGCTATGCCAAGAATGCTTGCTCAAGGAGAGGAGGAGAGCTAGCCTGTACACACCCTTCCTCCTGCTCCAACTTCACTGCTATCTGAAATGAGAAGAAACAAAACTGTACCTCAGTCAAGTTGCTTTTGGTCAGTGTTTTAATGACAGCAACAAAGAGGAAGCTAACAGAGACCTACGTTTTTCTTAGTGTTCCTAGCAATATGCAGCTAAGGGTAGAAGAATACAATTCTTTAGAAAAAGTGGTTACAGTCAACAAACCTTAAGTGAAAAACACTTAACAGGCTGTGTGACCAACTTCTTGTTTCACTTTCTGATTTTCTATTAGGATGCTCTCGCCTGCTCTCCTACCCCTCCACAGGGCCTTTTCTTCACATGTTGCCTGAACACTGTTGTTCAGGGTTTGATATCAATGTCTTCTTGTGATCAGAAATCATCACCACATAGTTTAGGGTTACCCTTGCCACCCAGGGTTAATAATAAAATGACATATGGAAACTTGACACTATTAATTTTCCTTTGTTGATTGCCAGGTTCCTAAAAGTGATTTATGTCCATGATCTCTTACAACCCCTGAGTTTGTCTCATGCTGTGTTTACAGTAGACAGAGAAAATAAGCACTCACTAAGCTTCCAAACAAAAGAGGGAAACAGAAGACTGGAGGGAAAATAAATATGGTTCTCTTTAGAGAGATGGTGCTACTTTAACAATACTGAAAGGTTAAACCTTTGCTGGTTAATCTAGTGCTCATCTTACTATTTTATGTTAGTAACCCCATAACAATTTTACTGTAATACAAAGTGCAGGCTTAATTTTAAAATATTAAGTCTCCTTGGGACTGGAGAACCAGGTTTAATTCCCAGAATCTACATGGATACTAACAACTCCCTGTAGTTCCAGTTTCAGGGCATCTGAAATTAATTTTCCCAGGTAGTACAGTTAGATGAGGATTAAAACTCAAATCTATCTAATCCTGAGCTAGCTCTTTTAATGAGCATGCTGTAATTTCTCCAAACATAATTACCAAGCATTTTCTAATCTAATTACAGTTGGAACCTGAAGCAAACAGCATCCATTAGCATTTACTGGAGCTTGGATTGTCTAGATGGTTTGAGATGCTTACTTAGTTTCTATGGTAACTTGTTAAAAATACTAGATTAAAATAGATTTAATACTACATTGTATGTATAGTACCTGCTCATAAAAGAACTTAATGGAGAGAAAAAAAGGGGGCAGAAAAGGCAACACATCAAACATATTTGTGTATGTTACTGATGAAAATAAAGGCCTTCTTTCTTTCTACTAATTAAAAAATTATGATAAAAACATTGGAAAGGCATGAAATTGTTACATGAGACTACTTTTGTCTCAATTTGTGATATTTCATGAAACACACAGAGAGCAATTAATTACATGATTAATTACATACAATACCAAACCCATGAATTTAGAGTACACATTAAAGAGTAAGCCATAACCTAAGATATGACTTTTAGACATTCCTATCTTTACTAGATTGCTTCTTTATTTCAGTAATCTCCTTAGTTGAAATTCCTACTTCATCCAAGTTGCCTGTGATTTCTTTTAACTCCCAACCATTCTGGCACAAGGTTCTAAAAGAAAACTATTACTTTTTTTCAAAAGTTACTGAAAACCAAAGTTTTATGTGCAGCTTTCATTTTACTTTCTAGCACAAGAATTCTACAAACTTTGGAAATGCCCCTCTAATTCCCTGGATCCCTAAGTTCACTACTTCAGAATCACAATTATGTAAAAATGTACTTTTCTTAGATATAATACTTCTCAATACTCAATTTCATCAAATCTACAATGCCATCAAGTATAAAATGGCTCCATAAAATAGTCTATTTTAATTCAATTCATACATATAACATATATAATTGAAATTCCTCTACACACTAATTGTAGATTCATTTGCTCCAATGCTCTTGAGCCATTAAACACATTTTGAATGTTATTCTTGGTTGTCAATTTGACTATATCTGGAATTAACAAAAAAACCAAGTGGCCAAAGGATTGATTTTAAATTAAACCATTTGAAGTGGGAAGACCCACTTTGAATCTGGATCTTCTGAGGTAGGAAGATCCAACTTTAATTTGGGCCGCACCGGCTGGCAGTATAAAGAACACAGAAGATGGAAGCTCACTATCCTGGCCTGCTTGCTCGCACTCTCACTGGCAAATCCACTCCTTCCCGGGCATTAGAACCAATTCCTTTGGAATTCTGGTGCATATTTAAAACCAGCTGAAATATCCAGTTACATGAACTGAAAACTTCCAAGCTTCTGGGACCTTCCATTAGTAGACAGCCATTGATGAACTAGCTGGACCACAACCTGTAAACCATTTATATAAACCATAATATATTTCATATATTTTGTTCACTGAAAAACTTTTAAATTTAGACTTAGATTCTTGATTTACATTACTACTTTGTTTTCCTGTATTTCTGAATACACGATAACTTCATTTTGACTTTAAGTCACAATCACTAAAAGTATACATAAAATCGAAATTATACTTAATCTAAATACCGACATGGCACACAACAGGATAACAACATTAACATTTATGATGACTTATTCATAACTGACATAATGAAAACTATGTCACCAGCTCTCAGTCTAGGGCGGTCTTAAGACATCAATGTATTTTTAAATACTCACCAATTTCAGATATGTAAATGTGAGAAAAATGTGTTTCAGAATTAATAGCAATTGTGTTTTTTTCTCTTCTTCCCTTCATCCCCAATCTTGCCTTCCAAACACTTCCTCCAGTTGCTTCATAATCTAATTGTCAAGTCACTGTACTCAGCCAGCAACATGGTACCTTTAGACCACTTTACGTGTCAAAAGTCAGAAGGTAACGACAAGTAAATACTGTAATTAAATATGAGAACAATATACTTCAGAAATACTCAAACTTGAGTGTAGCAACTAACATTAATCCCACTGGTAATTTTTAGCCTTGCTAAAACCCACAGAAGACCTGAGACAAAGTTCCTTTTTATTCTAGATTTTTATCCCCCTTACCGGAGAGCCTTTTTTCTCTTTACTGATGAGGACACAGGAAGTTCCCGAGATATTAAATAATGACAATGAGGGAGAAGGTGGCTATAAGATTGATTACTATGAAAGGATAATCCATGTTTTTACAATATTATGGCTGTTAATTCAAACCTTTTGTCCCAGTAGAATATATACATAGATGCAAAAGGCATAGCTAGGCCCCTGTGATTACCTTACTGCACAGGTGAGCTATCTTTTACCACTTCGGTTTTAAAATAAGCTAACTAATCTCTTCAACCTCACCATCTCCCCTACTTCCAATTCAAGAATGCAGATAAGGACAAAAACTAATGGATGACATCATACTGACATTTCCTCTTCACCATGTAAGATATCGTCTTCATTTTATACATTAAAAGAAATTATATGTATTATCTGGATTCATCCAATTATCAAATGGCAAAACCATGACTTTAACTTATGTTTGTCATCCTGAAATTCACCCAATTCACTCAAACTGTTTCCCAAAGCCTAATTAATGAAAAATAAACTTGCCACCCATAGTTCCCTTGTGTATGCGCACTGGGGACCCTCAAGACATGACTGGACACTTAGGACCTTTATTGAAGCCACCGTTCTGTTTCCTTTGAGGTAAAACAAAAGCCTCCCAACATCTCCTTTCTCACTTCTTCCCCCCAGTCTATTGAGTAACCCTCTTAAAAAGAAGTTGGGTAACATTGCTTGGCCATGGAAAACCTTCTATGGCATTCACTCCCCATGAGTCTGCTCTTTCTGATACTGTTTCCATCATGAATTCCTTCTCTCAGTTCTGAGCCCACAGGTATCGGTAAGCCCCCTTGATACTTTGGTAAGTTTCTGTTGCATGGCCTTTGCAATGGCTTGGCCTTCTGACTGACTGTATTTCTTGAAGGTTTTCTGTATTGTTAACGTCATTTGTGTCACCTCCTTCCTAGAAAGCCATTTTTCCTCGAGAACTTTCTCTGGCAACATTACCATGTCAAATAATATATCCTTCCTTATTGCTTACTACCTTTTCTGTTCAGTACTTATAATCTAAATATTTTAAGTATAAAATGTTAACACTAAAAATTGTATAGTGCTGTTGCAGGGAACCCAAGTTCAGGTCCCGCACTCACAATTACAACTCCAGTTTCCGGGGATCTGATGCTTTCTAGCCTCCGAGATTACTTGGACATAACTTTTGAAAAAAAAAAAAAAACAGTCGGACATGCATGCATACCTATAAATAAAATATATCAATATTAAACTATGGAATGTTCACTTTACTTTCACTTTTACTTTTAACTTCAACAATAAATCCTAGCCGAGAGCCAATGACTGGAATTTTTGCCCGTTTTGTTCATTGTCATTTCTACTTTGTTTATGGATCTTTACCCAATAACTAAAATGTTGCCGGGGGGTATAGTGGCAGCTGATGTTTCTAATATCTGCTGAATCAATGACTTTCTTTCTTCAACCCCTCCTCACGTACAAACACTAGAAATTCTTTGCATTCTCACTTAAAAGGAAACAAGCTAATGAATTCATCCCCTGCCTCCAGTAGCATGCTTTCCCTCGGCCATATATTCATTTCCAAAACTAAGTTGAATCAAAAGGGGCCAAGCTTTTTCTGTTTCCCACCGCACGTGGGTGGAGGTTATGACCACGCCTCCCACTCGTACCCCGAAGGTCAGGTTCTTTTTCCCGTGATTGGAAAAAGGAAGAGGAATTCTGGATCGCTACCTATCTACCTTTGACCCTTCCCGTGACACTCACATGAAGCGGTGACCCGCAGCTCTAGAGCAGCCTCAGCCGGGTGTAGGAAAGGCCAGCCTCCCGCAGTCCGGGACAGGAAGAAAGGACCCAGGAGGATGTCCCTGATAAACGCCTGAGCGTTTCACAGTTTCACATCTCATCAGCTGTCTGCTTCCTGCTCGAGTTCTCTTCTTGTACCACACTGCACCTTAGTTTTCCATTCCCTTCCTCCATCCCTCCAATCTTCTCTCAACTAGCTACAACTAGCGGACTTGTTTAGGCAAGGCACAGGCAGCCGGAAGTTGGGGGTCTTCCCTCGAGGTTGTGTCCCGGTGATATGACGTCATGAGTAGTGGCCGACTCGAGGCGGCAAAGGGGGAGAGGATTCTGGGCGCTGTCACTGGAGCGAGTCGCGCGCTGACACTCAGGTTCTGAGCTGTGAACCTGGGCGGCCCGCGCGGACAGAGGCGTGTCGCTCTGGCTGTCACCTTCCATAGGCGGCCTCTTGTAGACGCGCCTGAAATGCAGAACGGCCCACTAATTACTGCCAGGCACAACTACAGCGCTTAGGAGCTCATCCCCCTAATCTCTGCGCCCCCAGATTCAGGCAGGTATTCTGGTGTCGTAGCGTTCCTGTGGTGGTGGGTGGGGCTTGTGGAACCTAGAAGGCAATCTGGTGCAGCGAGTGACCCGGTCATTCTGCAGGAACCGGTAGAACCAACCTGTGGAGCTTGCTGCTGTACTTGTCTCCAAACTTCCTTATTTCTGAAGCACAAGTTCGCCGAGTCTTAGAATTGCAAATACGATTTTACTCACGATAAAATCAACGTCTCCCCACTACCCCTCTTTTTTTTTTTTTTTTTTTTAACATTTCCAACTCTCTTGAATCATTAGTCTCCAAGCTCTTTCAGAGTTTGTATTGTGTCTTGTTCATTGAAGATGTGTGCTATGTTTGTGGTCCTTACTAGTCTGGCAGCTACAAAGACATCGGACGTAACATCGAAGTTTCAAACTATTCCTTGAGTAAACTTCCCAAGCCAACTGCCTGACTACATGGCTTTCCTCTTGTAATCTCGTACTTCATTGTTTTCATTTTTCATTCTCTTCTAGTCACCCAGTGTGAGCGCGTGTGTGTGTGTGTGTGTGTGTGTGTGTGTGTGTCTATTTTCTGTTTGTGAGCATCATGCACACCTAAGAGGTAGAGCGATATTGTATTAGATTCCCTCCTAGAGAAATGTGCTTATAACGGGTATGTAGTTGGTGCGCCTTCTTGTATGGCAACTTGAACTGTTTGGTGTGGATATTTTTTTTAATAGCACTTGATGATATGATACTGATTTTTACTATATTGTAGCAATAAATTCTAGTGTGACTTTAATGTGTAACTCCTTGATTAACAAGGAATCTGTTTATTTTCTCATGAATCTGTTGGCCATTAATCTTTACTCGTATAACATGTTACTTTCTATTTTCTTTACATCATTATATAATGGGTGTAATATTTTCTAAATCTCTCTAGATATAGTTGAATTTTTCATTTCACACAAATTATTTCAGATGCCATCAGAGCTGTCTCTTTGTATGTGTAAGTTAATATTCATTTTTGCTTTTTATCCTGTAGTTTCTTCTGAACCACCAATGATTCTCATTAGTTCAGGTTTACTTCTATTTTTTTTTTAATTTATTTCTTTATTATATGTAAGTACACTGTAGCTGTATTCAGACACCCCAGAAGAGGGCATCAGATCTCATTAGGGATGGTTGTGAGCCACCATGTGGTTGCTGGGATTTGAACTCACGACCTTCTGAAGAGTGGCCGGCACTCTTAACCACTGAGCCATCTCTCCAGCCCTCAGGTTTACTTCTAAACTTTCAAGTTTTGTTTTCCTCTGATCTGGTACAGGGATCTCATCTATCCAAGGCTGTCCTGGACTCACTATCCTTGACTCCTAATCCCCCTGCCTTCACCTCCCAGGTACTTGCTTACACATGTGCACCACGCAGAACAAACCATGGCCCTTTGGTGTTCCTGTACGTGGAGAAGCTTGTTGACTAGATGCTCATTTTAGAACAGCTACAAAATTCCAGAACTGAGGACTTCCTCCCCGCCTTCCCTTTCCTCTCTTGCCCTCCCATCCTCTCACTTTCCCCACTGTTTGTAGCAGTTATTATAACTTAGGTTCATTTTACTCACTTGACATTCCTTCCATTTTGTTCTCCCATTTTCCTTCCCACTTTCTCTTTTTTCCATTTTCCTTCCTTCTATATATATATTTGGAAAATAAATGACAGTTGGGGCAAAGTGACTCTTCGTCAGTGAAATACTTCAGTATTTCACACACCATTCTAACTTTAACCTTTCTTCTGACTTCAACTTAGCATTGTCCAGGTTCTCAAAGGTGAAGCCCTGAATCTGAAGAGGCCATGTTAACCATTTCCTTCTACACACTGTATACTTGCTTCTGATTTCGTGACGGTACTCTTTTTTTTTTTTTTCTTTTTTCTTTTTTTTTTTTTTTGTACACACTGTATAGTCACTTCTTAAAGTCATTGAGCTAGTTAGACAGTAGGTTAGTCAAGCTTTAGGTAAGAGAAGAGCTTCACTAATATGAAAATACTGCATCAGATTTCCTCGAGATTTAGAAGTCATAGACATGGCCATGTACAGTCTTTATGTAAGCAAGTACCTGGGAGGTGAAGGCAGGAGGATTAGGCGTCAAGGCCAGCCTGGGACAGATGAGAACCCTGTACCAAAGCAGAGGAAAACAAGACCAGCAAAGCAACAGCATGTCCCTCCTCAGTCACAGGTGTAATTATTTTGAAGATGAAATTTTCTAACTCTTCCCTTTTTTATGCTATTGAAAATCTTTGAAATTGATTTTGAGCTGCAATATAAATTTGTGTTTGGGTATTTTCTTTCATATATTGTCTTTAAATTTTTAAATTTTGATTTTTTTTTTTTTTTAATATTTGATCTCAGAGTGGCATGGTTGTTTTGTTTTTCCAAGTTCACTGTTAATTTTAAAGTGAGAACGTACTGGATTAATGTTAGCTCATTCTGTCATAAAATTCTCTCATTCTCTAGATCATCTTAGGGGACCCAAGACTCCAAAAATGTTTCCTCTGAAAGATGCTGAAATGGGTGCCTTTACCTTCTTCGCCTCAGCTCTTCCTCATGATGTTTGTGGAAGCAACGGCCTTCCTCTCACACCAAATTCCATCAAAATTTTAGGTCGCTTTCAAATCCTTAAGACCATCACCCATCCCAGACTGTGCCAATATGTGGATATTTCTAGGGGAAAGCATGGTAAGATTTTTTTTCTTTTGTATTTTATGATTACTGCTTCAATTCAAGATGCAATTTGAAATACAGATGCAATAGAAATACAATATTATTGACAGGCAGTCATGAACTTGGCTTTTTATGCATCAAAATAAATTTGACTGACTTGAAGTAAAAGGGAGTCATTACCATCTCATTGTTGCAGTTGCTTTTTGCAGAACTAAAGTAGTTGAAAAACAGTGACAACAGTGTTCAGTGCCATTGAGTTGCTCTGTACCGGACTGCACTGGTGTAGATATAAAAGTACATGAAAGTCAAACCTTTATGCTTTCTGATATTTCTGATATTCAGCCATTTTTTATCTATAAAATATGTTTCATTTGTTTCTACCTAATGGTGAAGACCTTCATAAATACTTACTTTTTCTTTGTTTTTCTGAAAAAGCATACTAAGCTATACTTGGAATTGAATAGTTCATTTTTTGAAAAAGTATTTGCTCTGAGAATATTTGGTTTTTGTTGGTTATGAGCAGAATAATCTTTTGAAATAATAGCTCTCATTATAATGGTTGAATAATTTTCAACCATAGAATTATTTTTGTTGCTACCTAATAACCGTAATTTTGCTACTGTTATGAAACATAATGTAAATTTTTTGGAGATAGAGATTTGCCAAAAAAGTCGCAACCCACTGGTTGAGAATCATTGACTTACAGCTATTAAAAATCTTCACCATATTACTGTGCAGTAGAAACAATTACAGTTTTGTTTTATAGATTAGGAAATTGAGGCAGAATATGGTCCCATAGAGGAAAATATAAAACAGTAGAATGCTAAGACATACAATAATGAGTTGTTACTTGATGAACACTTCTAGAAGTCACAGTAAGTAATAATGCCATAGCAACATCATTCAGGCTGTTTGGTCCCTTAATACTATAAAGCTCTACTCTATACTTACTATGTTGAATATTTAGGTGCTTGTAGAAACTTTAGTGAGAGATATAGAGAAAATAGTGGTAAAAATAGCAATTCTATCTTGAGGCTGGAAGATACAAGTTAATGACCTGGATCTTGGCATGGAGATCTTGAGGCATAGTGGCCATGAAAAGCTTAGGCTCAGGCAAGATAGTATACACCTTTAATCTCTGGAGACTAAGGCAAGGAGATCTTTGAGTTCAAGGTCAGCCTGGACAAAATAAGTCCCAGATCCAGGTTTGGTGGTACACACCTTTAATCTGGGCCACGCCTACTTCACTTTCTACTAGTACCTGCCACTCCCTGGGCTGAGCATATACAAACCATCACAATATGTTACTTTATTAGAGCTTTTTATGATATAAAGTTGTCTTTAATTTATTGATTCAGAAATATTATTTGTAAAAATTACTATGATCTTGCCTGGCTTAATCTTTCTGGTGAAGACTAAGAGTTTCTTTCTGTGGGGAATATATTCGGAGGGCAGAACTGAAAGAACACTGCCTTGGAAACAGTACAGACTTACAGTAAAATCGAGGTTCCAACCTAGGGATGTTCGTCTGTAAGTACACGGATGACACTCCATATCCTTCACTTCTGGGGCAGTAACTGTGAAGCCCACAGCAGCTGCACATTTCAGCAGATGTCTGTGAGTGTAAAGTCAGGGAAGTACATCTTTGCTGTGCCCTATGGGAAGTCTACAAATTTATGGTCCACCTGAAGAAACTTTTAACTCTATCAGTATTGCTAACGATATATCTTATTCTGTTTCCTTTCTTCATAAAGGATATCAAAGTATCTACTCTAAACTGTGTTACATTTTAATTAGTTAGTTTGTATGTGATTTGACCAGACCAGAACCTGCTGTTATACTGTTGTGCCAGGGAAATGTTAATGATCCCCAAAAAGACAGACAGGAGCTGATCTGATGCAACTCACAGCAGGGTCTTTATTCTATTCGAGCTAGCTTGCCCCCCATCCCCATCATGCAGGATGGATGGTTTTGGTGGGGAGGGAGCCCGGAATGTCTATCGGGCCAAGGTTTTATAGTAAACAGCAAGCAGGAAGTACGTGTGCAAGCATCTACTTGGAAAGCTACTGTGGCCTTTAACACAATTGGCTGGTGCTGGGAGTCATATCACAAACTTAATTTTTGCTCCCCTCTGCATTGGTGGTCATTAGGCGTGGGGTGGGCGTGTCACCTGGGGGTGCAGGTTTGTTGGGGGGTCTTGCTGAGGGTGTAACCTGGAGATGCTGGTCTTGTTGGGGATTAGCCTAGAGACTGGAGTTAGGCTTGGGTTTTGTTGGGAGGACGACTTGGAAACTAATGCTAGGTACCGGCCTGTTAGTTTACCTGAGTTCAAACTTAGGTCAGTTTCTCTAAAATGGAGTCTGAACTTAAAAGCCTTGGCATCTCAAAACCGTTTGACAAATAGAATAATTAAGAGACCTACAGTCAGGGCTACGATATATGTTCCATTCAGTACATGAAAGCTTGAGCTAGTGCAGTGTGTGAGTGCTAAAGCTAATTCTGACTGACTCTGGAAGAAAGGGTGTCTTTTATTATAATTGGCTTAAAGATAACCATAAGACTAATGGTAACTATCTCCATAGTAGATAGTTAACAGCCATTTGCAAAAAAGCCCAGTAAGGCATCTCTAACAAGTTCTTTTTTTAATTGTTAAAATTAACTTTTGCCCACTATTTTTATGTGCTAAATGGTTTCAACAATATTAATGTTGGAAAATTATGGGAATTTTAGATATTTTTACACCACCCAACAATGAATAGATACTCTAATTCCCTGCATGCTTGACTAGTTAACCTTCACACTCCCTTGCACTTCAGTTAGAGCAGCTAAAGAAAGACCTTGCAATCCAGACTCCAAGCAAGCCCTGCTGCTATAGTATATTAGCTAGCTATCCAGCTATGGCTGGTGACCATACTGAGTAGGTCATTCTCCTCAGACCCTTATCGCCTTCAGTAGTTCCTAGAACTTCGTTCTTGTTTCCTATAATGACTTTAGATTCTTCCCACCATATCCAAAAACCCCTTGGAGCTTCACAACCTATAATATGGTCTTAGTCTCTAGATTCTCCATATGCTTCCTTTCGTCTGAAGGTTAATTTGTGAATCCTGGCCCCCACCCCCACCTCACTTCAGTTTTACTTCCTCTAACCAAATGGCCCCTATCAGCACTGAAATTAGGCTGTCACAAAACACCCTCCTTGGGAAGGCCACTCTTACTAACCTTGCCTGGGAACCTCATTTGGGTTTCAGTGTCACACAGCAACGGATCCCTTATGGACCGCCCTGGCCTCTGAAGCCAGACCAGGGCTTCAAGCATGAGTCATTTTTTAAAAGCCAAGGAAACATATTTAAATGAAACCAATAAAGCTCGAATATACTGATTTTATCAAGATTAATCTTTTGAGTTGAAATATCAGCAGAATTTAGAAGTACAGTGAAGATTTAAAGTGGTAGTGTGTCCCTTTTTGGTTGGTATTGGATATTTAGAAATGTTTCTGTGATTGTCATTGAGAAGAAATGAAGGAAAATTATTTTATTACAGAGATTTGAAATTTAAGCATTGAATAAATAACATTATTAAGGACATAGTATTATTTACTCTGTACTTATCGCCTATAAATTTCAACCTAAATGTATGCATAGGTCAGGGTTATATCACAGACATGAACTTGTAGGGTTTGTGTGTATGAAGAGATCATGTAGCCGGGCAGGGATGGTACACACCTCTGGCCCCAGTACTGGGGCAGAGACAGACAGATCTCTGAGTTCAAGGCCAGCCTGGAATACAGAGCAAGTTCGTGGACCACCAGGGCTACGCAGAGAAACCACATCTCAAAGAAACTAAAGAGGGACAGAGACAGAGAGAGACAGAGACAGAGACAGAGACTGACTGATTGGTTATGTGCTAGAAACAGGAATCCATGATTCTTGCTAGTCCAGCCCAAACTACAGGTCATGATTTTAATGAGACAATTGATTTTTGGGCAGGAGCTGTGTGTGACTGCTGATTTTTCAGTTCTGTCTCACGATTGATCAATCATTCCTCCTGTGAATCAGGATCACCTAGGTTATTTAGGATAAACTTTCTTTTTTCTTTTTTCTTCTTTTTTTTTTTGATACTTTATTTACATTTCCTCTTTGGAATCCCCTGATCCCTTCCCCGTCCCTGCCTCTATGAGGGAATTCCACCTCCCACCCACCTGCCCACCCATTCCCATATTCCCACCTTGACATTCCCCTTTACTGGGACCTCTAACACCCTCAGGCCCAAGGGCCTCTCCCCTCTCCCTGATGGCCATCAAGGTCATCCTCTGCCTCATGTGTGGTACGAACCATGGGTCCATACATGTGTATTCTTTGGTTGGTGGTCCAAACTTCAGGATGACAGGGGGGGGGTGTCAGGCCCATTGACACTCTTGCTCCCTCCATGGGGCTGCAAATTCCCTCAGCTCCTTCAGACCTTTCTCCAACTCCTCCATCTGGGACCTCACTCTCAGTCCAGCGGTTACTGTTAAGTGAAACTTGGGCGTTCTGAACTTTTGGGCTAATATCCGCTTATCAGTGAGTACATACCATGTTCAATTTTTGTGACTGAGTTACCTCTCTCAGGATGATATTTTCAAGTTCCATCCATTTGCCTGCAAATTTCATTAAGTCATTGTTTTTAATAGCTGAGTAGTACTCCATTGTGTAAATGTACCACATTTTCTGTATCCATTCCTCTGATGAGGGACATCTGGGTTGTTTCCAGCTTCTGACTATTATAAATATGACTGCTATGAACA
>CM052704.1:103118148-103151116 GCA_028551405.1 Uromys caudimaculatus
ACTGGTCTGTAGTACAGCTTGAGGTCAGGGATGCTGATTCCCTCAGAAGTTCTTTTGTTGTTGAGAATAGCTTTTGCTATCCTGGGTTTTTTGTTGTTCCAAATGAATTTGAGAATTGCTCTTTCTAAGTCTATGAAGAATTGAGTTGGAATTTTGATGGAGTTTGCATTGAATCTGTAGATTGCTTTTGGCAGGATGGCCATTTTTACTATATTAATCCTACCAATCCCTGAGCATGGGAGATCTTTCCACCTTCTGAGGTCTTCTTCAATTTCTTTCTTCAGAGACTTGAAGTTCTTGTCATAACAGATCTTTCACTTGCTTGGTTAGAGTCACACCAAGATACTTTATACTGTTTATGACAATTGTGAAGGGTGTCATTTCCCTAATTTCTTTCTCAGCCTGTTTATCCTTCGAGTATAGGAAGGCTCCTGATTTGTTTGAGTTAATTTTGTATTCCACCACTTTGCTGAAGTTGTTTATCAGGTGCAGCAGTTCTTTTGGTGGAGTTTTTCGGGTCACTTAAGTATACAATCATATCATCTGCAAATAGTGATATTTTGATTTCTTCCTTTCCAATTTGTATCCCTTTGACCTCCTTTTGTTGTCTAATTGCTCTAGCTAGAACTTCAAGTACTATATTGAATAGATTGGGAGAGAGTGGACAGCCTTGTGTAGTCTCTGATTTTAGTGGGATTGCTTCGAGCTTCTCTCCATTTAGTTTGATGTTGGCCACTGGTTTGCTGTATATTGCTTTTACTATGTTTACGTATGGGCCTTGAATTCCTGATCTTTCTAGGACTTTTATCATGAAAGAATGTTGAATTTTGTCAAACGCTTTCAGCATGGAATGAAATGACCATGTGGTGTTTTTCTTTGAGTTTGTTTATGTAGTGGATTACATTGATGGATTTCCAGGTATTAAACCATCCCTGCATCCCTGGGATGAAGCCTACTTGATCATGATGAATGATCGTTTTGATGTGCAGAACAGGCATTTTTATACTCTAGAGAAAAGAATGTGGGAGGAAACCCTCATGTCAACAAAATGTTCCTTCCCTCAGGTTTCACCACATAATGACGGCACAGACTTCCTACTGATGATAGACTTTTAGACCACTTAAAGTACGTTATAGGAATATCAGTAATTTAGAGTCTAAAATTCGACTTATATTTGAAATACTGTAGAATCAGCTCCTAATTCCCTGGCTATTTTCTACAAAAGTCCATTAACTATTACTGATAAATTCAAAAGTAAACATGCTAGGAGACTTCTTTTGGAAACAAGGCTCATTTATCACACATGTTTTATTCATCTTTACCTTTACACAGGTCACTGATATCCTCAGGCAGAGTTAAGTCTGCGCATCTCAGAGAAGATGAAAACAGACTGGCAGGTTTGATAAAGGGGGTGTATAAAGGTGACACTTCACTGAACACCTGGTCCTTCATTAACTCATCTGGGGTTGGCCTTGAGAAAGACAATTTAAAATACTGAGCATGGATAAAGTCATAAAAATTTTCCTACAAAATATAACATGTTCAATTTGGGAGTTAAAAGTCTTAGACACTTCCTTAGCACAGAAAACAGAAAGAGAGCTCCCCTCAGCAGAATCTAGGTGCTGCAACTATTTACTTGTGTTATACTGTCTTTTCTTTATGTTCTAACAAAAATCATGTCATAAACACCTCAAATTCTACTTGTCGTATTATTCCTTTGCCTATACTATGGTTTGATAAAGTGTCTTTTCTAATGACAAACTAGAATATATTCTTTTCTAGCATTATACTTAAGAAGCTTAGGTAATTAAAATCAACACCATGAAATGAAAATGTCAAAAAAATCCTTCTCAATTTTTATCAGTAACTGCAAACTTAACATTTTGCCAAGCTCAGTATATAATACATAATGGCAATTAACTTTTGTTATTTGTCAAATGTCATCAGAGCTAAGAGCACTGACATTCCCGCTCAGTTGGAGCAAGGAGATGAATTACAAACTTTTTTGGTATATACCAGTTTTCTGACCATGATTTGACTTCTTTTATTCACAAAAAGTTAACTTTAAATCACACTTACAATACTGGTATCAACTATGCACTGAACACACGCAGTGACCGTCCCTCAGTGCACCACTGTCACACCAGACTCTAAGTCAACGCTACATAGAAAGAATCCTGGGATAAGCCTGCAGTCTTAAAGAATCACCTCTTAGAAGGATGGAAGGTCAGGCACTTCTTCAAAATACTTATCACATTTTCAGGAAGCTCCTGGTGAATAAGGATAAAAAATAGACAAATGATCAATTCTACAAATATACTAAATTTTACTAAACACTTAAATCTCATAAGTTTTGATTTTAAAACATTTTTATTTGGACTTTATTTAAATTTATATTAATCTGTCACTCTCTGGATAAAGCCCGCATCTGCAGAGAGGTAAGTGCAGCTTGTTGTTGTAGTTGTTGTATCCTGATGTGAAATGAACTTTCCTAAACAGACTGCTCTGGTTTGACTGTGCCCCTTCCTACATCCGGGTTCTGAAACTTAAGGCTAAGTAGACGCCATTAAGAAATCAGGGCTGGAAAGATGGCTCAGCAGTTAAGAGCACTGTCTGCTCTTCCTGAGATCCAGAGTTCAATTCCCAGTAATCACATGGTGGTTTACAACCATCTGTAATAGGATGTGATGCCCTCTTCTAGTGTGTCTGAAGAGAGCGACAGTGTAGTCACACATATAAAATCTTTCCACTGGACTGAGCGTGGGGTCTCCCACGGAAGAGTAGAGAAAGGACTGAAGGAGCTGAAGGGGTTTGCAACCCCATAGGAAGAACAACAATATCAACCAACCAGACACCGCAGAGCTCCCACGGACTAAGCCACTAACCAAGGAGTACACGTGGACAGACCCATGGCTCCAGCCGCATATATATAGCAGAGGATGGCCTTGTCAGGCATCAATGGGAGGAGAGGTCCCTGGCCCTGTGAAGGCTGATAGATGCCCCAGTGTAGGGGAGGTGGGAGTGGCTGGGTGGTTGGAGGAACACCCTCATAGAAGCAGGGGGAGGGCAATGGTACAGGGGGTTTATGGGAGGGGGGAACCGGGAAAGGGTATAACATTTGAAATGTAAATAAAGAAAATATCCAATAAAAAGAAAAAAGAAATGCGCTACCAGGGTGAATCTGCTACTATCATTTTACTAAAAGGACATTGTACCATACTGCTCTCTAAATTCACCTCTCTCTCCTCATAGGTTACCCAGTTCTCAGACGTCATCAGAGAAGTTTCTTTTCAGTGAATGGTGGTGTAGGCAGAAATTCACAGTGGTTAAAGTGTGGAAAGTGTGCGACTATGGAGTGCTCAGCCATATCTATGTCACACCCCCTCTGCAAGGCTCAAAGAGCATCATGGAAGAGTAGGGGGAAAGACCCATAGAGCAAGAGGTAGGGGAGCTGACCGCCAAGTGATGCTAGTAAAGGCAGAGTCAGTTATTTGTAAGGGTTTGGCTCCTGGGAAGTAGACCAGGGTGCAGTGGACACCCACACCAAGGAGTATATGGGTCACACTGGACTTAATGGGTTATTAAATAGGAGGTGAATTTGGAGGGGTGGGAGATAGGGGTTGATATGAAAGGAGCTTGGGAAAAGAACTGGGGTGAATATGGTCAAAACACTGTATAAAAGTTCTCAAGAATTTATAAAAATAAAAGCAAACAAACAAACAAAGAGGTGGCCCGTGAGAGGTGATGGGGTCCCACGGGTCATCTTGGGAATGGGATCTTATACTTCCTGTAACCACTGCATGCTCCACCAGCTTGCTTCTCTGCTGTGAGTGTCCTTCCCTCATCAGAAAACTGAGCCGGTGGGCACCTTTATCACTACATTTCCAGCCTCTAGAACTGTGAAATGATTAATTTTGTCCTTTAAAAATGACCCAGTCTCAGATTCTCTGTTGGAACAGCACACATGAACAACAAACCTTGATAATGTCCAGACACCCATGCTCCTCAGCCAGAACTATTATAGTATCATCTACACAGCCTAAGAGGAAGGGAAAGTCAGATGAGTAAACACTGGTTTTTAATCTATCACAATAAGTGGGGAAAATACAATGACAAAAAATTCCAAAATATCATAATATAGTTTTGATCTCTAAGCTACTAAAACTTTTTTTTAATTTAAAGAATTAACTTTCCTTACATGTTTTGACGAAAACATAGAGGCTTACTCACTCAGTTCAGTTGAGCACAGGTACTAAATAAATTATAGCAACTTACATAAAGATATAAAAAAAATCCAAGGAATTTTTAAAGGTGCTGTGTTTTTTCATGGTTACAAGAATAATTTATTTTTATTACATGACATCTGGAGAATGACCCCATGTATCTCTGGGGATATAAAGTATAAATTCAGTCTTTCAACCACACTTTTACAGTGCCCCCAATTCCTTGACAGCTTCAGTGTCTAGTCTTTGTAAGGAATTAATGAATCAGGTAAAATTTTATGCAACTTAAACTTCATTGCCTCCTTCCCACAGGTTTCATCCTTTGTCAACGGTTACTAGAATTCCAGTGTGTCACTGCTTCATAGGAAATGGCCCTGTCAGTTCTCTCTCCTTCCCACCATACAGTTACTTTATCTCACTCTGAAGTAGATTACACATTCGTTACTATACATTTCAAACATAACACATATGCAAGTTTTAAAGGGACATGAACATCGTTCCTAGATTGTTTTTCATCTATACCTAGTCACATTAGAAAGGTAGCTCAAGGTTTACATATGGTCATGTAAGTATAGTTTTGTATTCTATTAGTTTGATTATAGAAAATAGTTTATTTGGCTAAATCATGAAACTAAGACTTCTATCCATGAAGGCTCAAGTTCCTTTATGAATAAAGAAAACTGCTGCATGTTTTAAAAGACACCTCTCATGATATCTTCTGATGCTTACCTCATCGCCAGCAACCCAAAGACAGGCTTCCCTGTTTGAGAGAGCACTCCAATGCACGTGACAGCTGTTTCTACACATAGTATTTATAGTGGAAAGATAGCCAGATGCATGAAACTTACCCAAAGTAAGCAAAAATTTTAGCCTTTCAGAAATATCCAAGCTCTGAAACAATTTTCTCCCCTAAATAAAATGGGAAAATAAATTCTTATTAATATTTAGAATTTTCTCCCTGCCCCAGGTATCTTTTGTACCATAACTGGAGCTGATTAAATTGGCACTTCTATTTATTATCAGATTTTATTGATTTTTTTTTAAAAAATCAGTTTGAGTAAGAAGAGCTATTGTTAACATTCTTAAAAGAGCTGTGTAATATTGATTATTTAAGGCACCAACATCTAATGATCATTGGATCCAAAGGTGATTCCAAGCACTGATCACTTTTGAGAGCCACACATTACTGTTATTTTTCCCACATCACCAAAAGCATTGTTTAGGAAAAGACAGAGATGGCCCTGGAAGTCTACACTGAAATCCTTATTTATGTCTCTAACTCAGGTAATCCATTCTGTGCACTGACAGCCACCCACAGCGGTTCTCCCTCTCCAGCAACTTCAGACTGGCACTCCATGTCTTCCTAAAGTACCTGAGTTTCTGTGTTGTCTTTGTTGCTTTTGGAGCTGGGGACTGAGCCCAGGACTCAGGTTGCCAGATCAGCACGTTGCTAGAACAGCCCAGTATCACCGTGTTCGTCCCCAACCCTTCTATACACCTAGCTTAAGGCAATCTTTCTAGGCTGGCCTAGGATTCCCCTAGCTCAGATAGCTGGTATTACAGGATGCTTTAAGACACACATTACAGTTTAGTTGTTTCCTTCTTAGATTGCCTCTGGAACCCCTTAACATGAATTTGGGAGTCAAAAATTTTCATCTCCAAAAATCATGTGTTGAGCAACAAGTTGGATTCCTCTATCACCAAATAACAACATTGATAAATTACCTAACCCTTTACGCCTCACCTCTCTCATCTGAAAACTGGAGAAGAGACTGAACAGGCCTACAGTGCTCAGTTATAAAAGTGGACAGTGCCTCATCAGGGTTGGCTTTTCTGTTCACTTATTACAAACAAGTTAAATGGATATGCTCTTTGAATGAGACTTAAAGAGAAGTTTTAACAAGATGGCTCAGACTTTACATATATACACAGAAACTTTGGTTATTTTAAGAGTTAAAATATTCTTAATATTTCAAAGTCAAAATTACTATCAGAGAGAGTACTAAAAAAAAAAAGCCCGTTGCTGCTTTTCTTCCATGGCTTTTACGTTCTATTACTTGTCAGAAGTACAGGTTGGCCTATCGGTGTAAAGCTTTCAGCTGGCCCATACATTATATAACCCAATACAAACATCTCCATTTAGCACTTAAAGTCTTCTAGGATATGGGTCCCATATACCCTTCTACTGAACACTCAGCTACTCTGGCCTATAATGTGGACTAGTATTGTTCCCTCAAAACCGTAACTTTAATTCTGTGCTCCTCACAGTTCTGCATGTTCTTCATTTCACTGTCATTCTTGAATGTTAATTTTGTAAATTAAATAATTTAAAATTCATTTTTTTGGAATTATGTTTGAATCGGTCACTCCTGTATATTCACTACTAGAAAAAAATAGGCGTTGTTCTTCCCATTGTGATTTTTGTGGGAAAAAATTCGTCTGTGTCAACTGTAGGTTTTAAGAATTTTTTTTTCGGGCTGGAGAGATGGCTCAGTGGTTAAGAGCGCCGACTGCTCTTCCAAAGGTCATGAGTTCAAATCCCAGCAACCACATGGTGGCTCACAACCATCCGTAATGAGATCTGATGCCCTTTTCTGGGGTGTCAGAAGACAGCTACAGTGTACTTACATATAATAAATAAATAAATTTAAAAAAAAAAAAAAGAATTTTTTTCTCTACAACAGCAATGAAGTTTTACCAAAAGACTTTAATATTTTAGCTTTTAGAACGCTGAACAGGTGTGTATCTGTAGAACTCTTTGCTACAGCATAGCTTAGAGAGTTTGGCCTCTATGTACTATAGTTTTTCAACTTTTAGAAATATAAACTTTAGAAGCCTGCTGCAAAAATTGACAGACATAGCCAACTTGAAGTTGTTACAAATCACCCAGTTATTTTATCCTTTGCTATCTTCTACAGGTTTACTATACAGTTTCCAGGTATTTGTGCTTTTGTTGTTTTTATTTTTTCCATTTAAAACAACCTGTACTTCCAAAATAGGGAATTCATTCTCTACTTCTGATACTTCCATTATACAGATGTTAGAACATCTGGGTGCATCTTCCTTTTCTTTTAACTTTTAATATTTGCAATCTCGTTATCCTTGTGTATAAATGCTTTTGGGAGGATTTCTTAAGTTTATCTACTTCTAGTTTTTCCAGTTTCCTAGAATTCATTACATCCTTTGTTTTAATAATTGCATATATTTCATTAAAACTTTGAGTTTTCTTGATAGCTTATATAATTGCTTAATAAGCTTAATTACCTTATGTTTTAGAAAACGTGGTTTTACTTTAAAGTTTTAATGCTATGATTCCTCCTTGGCTGTTTCTTTATTATTGTGGATATTACCTGTACGTGGTTTCTGCACATGTTCGCATCAGTACCACTCTACTCTCCCACACATTTCAACAGTGTGAGCTTCTCAGAGCAGCATGGCTCTACCTTATTTTTAGTGACAGAGTAAATGCTTCTTAGCAGAATGACTATGATATAGCTTTTCAGTCATTTTTAAAAAATATTCTTATTGCACAAAAAGTTCCATTTGCTAGTTGCTGGTATGGTATCCACTTATATCTTAATATTTTCCATAAAATTCTAGGTGTTGAATTACACAGAATATTAAAACTTATATGTAGCCTGTCACATGCTGGATGCCCAAACCCAAGGATAACCAAGTGACATAAAACTCCTATAGAAAAATTAAACTTTCCTTCTATTGAATTCGTTCAACTCTGTATTCTTCAAACTTTATAGATTATACTTATGAGCTCTGATATAATATATCTATTTATATCTAGTCAATTGGTACAGCATAATATTTCATTACTATGTAAACTTCCTCTCTAAAAAGTAAACTCTAATGATCACACAATTTTTTATTAGTTTAATATTACTTTATACATACCACACAAAGCTCAAATAAAATTACCCCAAGAGACCATACATCTGATTTGGGGCCAGAAGGCAATGGTTTTTCACTTGGCACATGATCAGTAGTTTTGAAAATTCCTTGTGCAATTACCTCAGGAGCCAGATATGAGGGATACCTGTAACACATGTGAAAATAACAAATAATTACAATGAGCTCCAGTGGCAATACAAACAGCAGCGCATTCCTGTAATTAATGCATGAAATGTAAAAATCCCACATGATTAAACCCACAGTGATTACTAGAGAGAATCTTGAACTAATCATCGAAATACAGGCCTTTATGTCTAGGAATTGAAACAGAGCACACAGGAGTCTTAAAATCATTTTAAAAACATCGTCCTTCAGTGGCATCGGTCTGGTTTCTTGCCATATTGCCATTACAGCAGGCCTCTAGGTTCCCAAGTGCGCTCCTTCCTCCTGAAGTCAGTCTCTGTCAATAGTGAACTGTTTTATTATTTGAACTTTGAAACAGATATTAATTTCAACAGTGTCATATCTTGCTCTGCCGTTGCTGTGATAAACACTGGCCAAAAGCAACTTGGGAAGGAAAAGTTTATGCCATTTTACAGTTATACTCCATCACTGAGAGAAGCCAGGGGAGAAGCTCAAGTCTGAGCTGAAGCAGAGTCCGTGGAGTAACTGCTCACTGGCTTCCTCAGACTGCTTGTTATAGAAAGCCCACCTACTCAGGGCTGCTGCCGCCCACAGTGACCTGGGCTTTCCCACATCAATTGTTAATCAAGAAAATTACCCCCAGAATTTCCTACAGGCAATCTGGTGGAGTCAATCTTCAGTTACAGTTCTCTCTTCTCAGATGACTTTTGCTTGTGACAAGTTGATAAAAATCTAACCAGTACAAATGACCCCTTGTCAACTTGACATACAAATACATCATTATTAAACTACAATTTTTCCTTTCTTGTTATCCTGGGATCTCATGTTAATAATGCAATATAAAACTGTATAATTTCAAAAGTTCTACAATCTTTAAAACTTTAAACATTTGTATGTACATATTTTCAAGGCTGAACTGTTAGTAGTTGAAAACCATTTAGTGTGTTCTTCTTTCAGGATAGTTGTTTGCAGCCCCATGTCTAGGGCTGAGACTTCATGAGCTTGCCTCCTTCCATGTTAGCATGTCTTCTGGTGTTGTCGTTTCAAGCCATGCTTAGACAGTCTGTTGGTGAAACTTCATGGGGGTAGTATATGGACTGAGGAGGCTATATTTATGTATTTAGGAGCACACACATTGTATACATACAAACACATACATATGCAGCAAAAATTAAAGAAAAGTCATGATTTTGATAAAATTGGGTTGGGGGTACATAAGAAGTTTTGGAAGGAGAAAAGGGAAGGGGAAAATAATTGTAATCATATATTTTTTTAAAAAATTTAAAAATTCAAACATTTTGAAAGTTCAGTCTCTTAAAAAAATCAAACATAATTTTAAGAGTTAAAAGTCTCTCAACTGTGGGTTTCTATAAAACAATAGTTAACTTATCTTCTTCTTATTCCAAGGAGGAAGAACTAGGGCAGAGTCATAATCAGATTCAAGTAAGACAGAAGTCAACATTATAAATATCTAACTATCCAAGAATACTATGAACCCAGAATGGAATCATTAGGTACAATATGTAGGCACATTCTATTTTACTATATATGTATATGTGTGTGTGTTTCTCAAGTTTACTCATGAGCACCATAATCTGGACTTTTCCCTTCACTTATATTATTTTACAACAATATTTCTAGGCAAAATACATGCAAATACATGTGACATCCCCTCATACTATCATTGCCAGAATTCTTATTTATATGTAAAATACAACTCATTCAAGTCTGGATATACAACTTGAATAAAACTAGTTTACCAACTGAGGAATTTCGCAGGGCTGAGAAGCACCTAAAGAAATGTTCAACATTCTTAGTCATCAGGGAAATGCAAATCAAAACAAGTCTGAGATTCCACCTCACACCAGTCAGAATGGCTAAGATCAAAAACTCAGGTGACAGCAGATGCTGGCGAGAATGTGGAGAAAGAGGAACACTCCTCCATTGCTGGTGGGATTGCAAGCTGGTACAACCACTCTGGAAATCAGTTTGGCGGACCCTCAGAAAAATGGACATAATACTACCTGAGGACCCAGCTATACTATTCCTGGGCATATACCCAGAAGATGCTCCAAAATGTAACAAAGACACATGCTCCACTATGTTCATAGCATCCATATTTATAATAGCCAGAAGCTGGAAACAACCCAGATGTCCCTCATCAGAGGAATGGATACAGAAAATGTGGTACATTTACACAATGGAGTACTACTCAGCTACTAAAAACAATGACTTCATGAAATTCGCAGGCAAATGGATGGAACTTGAAAAATCATCCTGAGCCGGGCAGTGGTGGCGCACGCCTTTAATTCCAGCACTTGGGAGGCAGAGGCGGGCGGATTTCTGAGTTCGAGGCCAGCCTGGTCTACAGAGTGAGTTCCAGGACAGCCAGGGCTACACAGAGAAACCCTGTCTCAAAAACCAAAAAAAAAAAAAAAAAAGAAAATATCATCCTGTGTGAGGTAACTCAGTCACAAAAGATCGAACATGGTATGTACTCACTGATAAGTGGATATTAGCCCAAAAGTTCAGAATACCCAAGTTTCACTTTACAGTAACTGCTGAACTGAGAGTGAGGTACCAAATGAAGGAGTTAGAGAAGGGACTGAAGGAGCTGAGGGAGTTTCCAGCCCAATGAAGGAGCAACAGTGTCAACTGGCCTGACCCCTGGTGCTCCTAGAGACTGGACCACCAACCAAAGAATACACATGGAGGGACCCATGGTTCGGACCACATATGTGGCAGAGGGGGGCCTTCTTGGCCATCAGGGGGAGGAGAGGCCCTTGGGCCTGAGGGTGTTAGAGTCCTCAGTATAGGGGAATGCCCAGGTGGGAAGACAGGAGTGGGTGGGGGAATACCCTCATAAAGGCAGGGGAGGGGGGAAGATATAGGGGGTTTTCAAAGTGGAGACCTGGAAAGGGGCAAACATTTGAAGTGTAAATAAAGTAATAAAAAATAAAAATTAAAAAAAGACTAGTTTATCAAATTGCTAAATAATTATTTATCACGATGACATAAAAACTCTTTTAATACACTCCTGTATATATAAATCTGTAATAACATTTGTCCTCGGGTGATAATACTGCTTTTCTAATGGAAGATGTGGAGTCTGTAGAAATAGCTACAGTCTAGTGAAAAAGCACCAGATGTAACCAGATGAACTGTGTGTATGCTGTGGCACAGAGATGGCCTTGAACATGCCATGACACTGCTCTGCCCAACGGACCTGTGCTTTCATTTCAGTACAGTCTGGGCTTTCTTCTCTGGTAGGAAGGAATGGTGCTGCTCCCCACACACTTGTGAATAATAACACATAAAGATGCTCTAAGCACGTGGATGTGACCCAGATCCAGTGCTGGGCTTTCCTCACTGGCATCACTCGGCCACACCCAAAGGTAAACTATTGGTGTTTATTCCTGACTTCCAATACATAAATTCAAACCATATACAGCTAATGAAAATCTAAGCAAAGCTACAATTAAATTGGTATGTCAAAAAATTTTGGACAGAAGCAAAGAACTAACCTTTGCTCTAAATATTCTGGGTCCCCTTTAAGCAGACAGAAATTCATAAAGAGCCTTAAACCAGCTCTTCAGTGGAAGGCAGCATCTTTCAGCGACTTTCTCTTAAGTGTCTCATTTTAACCCTCAACAGAAATTACTTCAGGAATTAGAACTTCACTTTGAACATGGCTGGTCAGGTATTGCAAGTGGCTTTCATCATCTGCAGTTTTAACGGCATTAAGCTACGGTCCAATCACAGTGAATGCCCACTTTCTAATTCTTTCCAATATTTTGAAGCAGATGGTAACACTTAGGTGCCTTAGCATCTGTCACTAGAATCAGCTGTGCACCTCCTCTGATGGAAAGGCTCTTCCTGGCCTGGCTGTTTGATCACTTATTTTATTTTTCCTGGCTAATGTTTCACACTCCGCTCTTCCTACTTTCCAGTAAGATCCTTTGAAACTCAGACTTCAAAGCAAGCCGCACCGAATGCTAAAACAACACCCCGTCTACCAAAGTGTTTTAAACTCAACTTTAAGAAACTTCTATTTCACCAGAAACTAATGTAATCTTAAATGGAAGTCAAAAACGTAAGGTAACTTTTGTTATGTTTTTAGTTTTCTTTCACAGAAATGGTTCCAACAAAGTGTAGAAGTAACAGTTGTACCTGCCACTGCTCGTCATGGCAAATGGTAACGACCATTCAAGGAAGACACGTGAGCATCACTAAGAACTTTAATAAAAATTTAAAAAGCGTTAACTATTAGTATAACATTTTTATGTTTATGAATAAAATTGTATTCTACCATTGAACTTATGTGAAATGTTAAGATTATGAATTTGTATAACTTAATAAATAAGCCATCGGTACAGAAAGGTTACCCATTTAAGAATGAGTTGCATGAGAACAAGAACTAATAATAGCTTTGTGCATAAAGTAGGCAGAGCATACCGTGCTCAATAAATGATTCCTTCCTGACTAGAGTCTCAATAGCCTGGACTACACAGTGACTGCAAGGACAGCTTGCAAAATGGTACCAAGGAACAAACAAAACAAAAACAAGGAAGAAAGCTAGAGGCCAGGCATGACGGAGCACACCTTTAAACTCAGCACTCTGGAAGCAGAGGCAGGCGGATTTCTGTTTGAGGCCAGTCTGCTCCACACAATGAATCCCATGGCAGCCAGGGCTATAGAGAGAACCTATTCAAAAACCAAAAGAAAAAAAGGAAAAAACCCCACAACCTAAGTTTTTATAATAAGGGAGAAAGTTTTCAAAAATCTAAAAATCTTTAAATAATATTCTACCTTGACATTGTCTTCACTCCTGCCTATCAAGACTCCCAGTGCTAGCATGGGAGAACTGATTCTTCGGGTGCCCAAGCAGAAATCCCAAGTAAATACTATTACAGACAGTCATGCTGCACGCTAGAGAATGAGATGACCAGTTCTAGGCTAGGTAACAATGTGTCAGTTGTGATTTGCTCACGTTCATCACTGTTCTGAAGTTATGTAAGAAAAGTCCTGATTGTGAAATACAAGCTTATGTCTTAGGAATAAAGAACCAAGAGATCTACCCTTAGACTACCACAAAAATATCAGACATAACAAATTCAATCACAGTAAATGAAAGACAGCATATTATGAAAATATACAGTAAAATGTTAACATGGAGAAGCCGAAGGACATTCAGAAATTCTTTTCCTTACTTTTGTTGAAAATAATGTAAACTTAAGGAAAAGAGTTACACTATAGGAATATTTCAGAGGAAGGAACCATACAATAATACAACAGTCTCTATCAGAAACATATATTTAAATATAGCATGAAATAACGTTCCATTCATTTCATGGAGGGGAACGGAGATCTGTAATTTCACACCAGAAGCAATTAGGTAAACAGATCTCTTCAACATACACTTCTCTATATAGAATTTATCCCAATTACCTCCAATATGCACAATGAATTAACTTGAATTAAAAATGCAATTTAGTCTTAGAGAAGAAAGAATTAAATAAACATAAAATGTTAAATTGAAAGTAAAACAAGCAATTTTTTTCAGTCTACAGATGAACGCATAGTATCATTAAGAGTCTGGTCAGCTTTCTTATCATAAGCCACTTAATTCTAAATGAAATGCAATTAATTAAGGAATAGCATATGGTAAACATGGCCAATTACTTGTGACCCTTTGTGCCTGTTATATTAAAGACCAGTTCAGGAATCTCTGGGACACTGGGAAAATGCTCATTGTTTACTTGTCAACAAAGTATATAAAAGTTAAGATGTAGTAAGTAAAGAAAAGCTGTTTTCACGTCAAAAATAATTAATCAGATACATATTATCAAAGTTCACCAAAGCTAAAATAGAATTAAAAATAGAGATAAACAACACTTACCCTATTGGGAAATCGACATCATCACCATGGGCTGTCATGTGATAAAGTCCAAATTTAGCCAGTTTAATATGACCCTATAATGAAAAGAGAAAATCAGTATGAAATATCTTAATACAATCGCCAAAGAAAATTGTTATTATGTGTTTTATAAATAAGAAATATTATACAATCCAATATAACATTTTTTTAAAGATTTACTTTATGTGTATATATGCATGTCTAAGTATATGCCACAGGGTCCTGAAAGATACCAGAAGAGGAGATCAGATTCCCCGGAACTACAGTTGGAGGCAGTCATGTGAGCTGCTTGATGTGGATGCAGGAAACTGGACTCAGGTCCTATAGACAAGCAGCAAACGCTCTTTATTTTATTTTATTTATTTATTTATTTATTTATTTATTTATTTATTTATTTATTTATTTATTTGCAGCAAGTGTTCTTAACCACAAAGATTAAGAATTTATAAACCACTGTGTTTATACACAGAATCACCTGGCAGTGTTTAGTATGCCTTACATTCATTACATGTGTATAAATACTTGTGGGTACATGCATACATATATAATAATACATATTAAAATGTCTAGTCAGGGGCTGGAGATGACCCAGTGTTTAAGAGCACTTGTTGCTCTTGCAGAGGACCCAGGTCCAGTTATCAGTATTCTCATGGCTGCAAACAACTCTCTATAACTCAGTTCCACAAGGCCGATGCCCTCTTTTGTTCTCTGTGGGCATCAGGCTTGATCATGGGGCACAAATATAACTACAGGCAAAAACACCAATAAGGTTTTAAATAAAGTGAAAATAAATAAATATATTTTAAAAAAAGGATCAAATCAAAATTTCCTTGGACACCTTTGTCACTCACATTATCAAAGCATCAAGACTTTTTCTTAAAGAAAAAAAAAGGCAAAAGTTGTCATTTTTTTGAATCTTTGATTATAATGTTTAATAGAAATTTTGCAAAGAATTTTTTCCAGGGGCTTATAAAGATCATTAGCTGTAAAACAGTAATTCTCTTATATTTATGGTTATGAGCCTAGCTTTGAACAGTTGAGCCATCTCTCCAGCCTGTGAAACAGTAATTCTTAGTGTGAAAAATGTACAGTTAAAAAAAAAACAAGATTCTCAAAAATTAGTTAGATTTCTAATTATGTTTTTTATTGTTTAAGAATAACAATAACAGTCATTAATGTGAGCTCAATAAAAAGGTAAGCATAAGTTTTATGTCTCCTAAAATGTTCACTTTTAGGCTTAGGTTTTCTTCTAAAACTGATTTGAAACGTGGTTTGTCTGCTCAAGAACTGCTCAGCATTAGAAACTGTACTGGAAACATGCTTGCTGGTCATAGCAATGATGCTTCACTGCTATGAATCAGACATTAATGAGTGCTGCTTTATCCTTCATGATTTTTAAACCCATAGAGTAGCCACATTAAATTTTGAGATTCAGAAAGCAACTATTTAGACATAACTGTCCCCAAATTACCCAGAAGTTATTTCTATACTTACAGGAAAATTAAATTATGACTATTCATCAAAATATGCCATTTTGCTATCCATTATGGTAGGAAGGTTACTACATTATTAATCTCTGTAAGCTTTCTAATAGAAAAGAAGCAATCCCACAGAAGGGGGGCTGGGTGTGTAAAGACTGCAAACAAGATCTATGGAACGGGAAAGAAAGACGAATGAAGACATAAACAACCTGGCTGTGCTTATAACAGTTATGGCGTTCCACATGAGTGGCTGACACTGTTGTCTTAGGTTGTAAGAACTGACAAGCAGGGACAAGTGGGGAGCCTCTCTCTAATCCTTAGTTGTATCTGTCATGCAGGCTCAATTCACATAAGACAAAGCCCTTGGAAAGAAAAGTGAGCAGAGAAAATAAAGCACGGAGCTAGAAACTAAGCTGGGGTGCAGTCGGGAATAATCCATTGATATAATTTAGAAATTGTTCTTTCCATCTGCTACGATTTACCACTTTCACAGTCTTTACAAATAAAACACATTGTTAGTCTATGTCTGATTAATGAGGATTTTAGTAGCTTTCATTCTCAAACACTATAAAACTATCTATTGCTAACTGAAAGTTACCTTCCGATCCAGCAGGATATTATGAGGAGACAAGGCCCGGTGTACTATGCCATGCTTGTTCAAGTACTGCAAGCCCTCAAGCACCTCATATGCTATGCACAAAACAGTTGAATAACTAAAAAGAAAGTAAACGTCAGAGATCAATTACCAAGCAAATACAGAGTCTGTTTGAAGGAATAAAATGAGACATAAGAATTCAGACAGTGATGCTTTACTGAATCTCTTCCATTCAAAGAAAGTAGAACAGGCTCATCTCAACAATATCTTCTTCTATATATTTTGGACTTTCGGATTATACCAAAGCGGATGTGATGTGGAATCTTACAGTTTAGGCTACAATAAAGACCATCTTGTTTCCCAGGGAAAGACTTGAATTTGGGTGATTTGTAGTAGAATGAGATGTACTTGCCACTGATAGGCTTGGTGTTTTAACAAATTATCAGTTATATTTTTAAAACGTCTGGGACAAATCAATAAAAGTCATGTATTCTGTACAAACAAAACCAAAACAACTAAGTCCATGCAATAAGATGTATTTTATACTATATATACATTACATATTTCCATATTAACTTGTAAATCATTCCAGTAATTCATGACTTATCAAACACAAGTTTTAAATTTTGCCCTATCCTCTCTAAGTCAAATCTCACAGAGATGCCCATTTTCTTTGTCATTTTTCCTATTTCTCCTCCCTGTTTGTCCCTGAGTTTCTTTAATATATACAGAAAAGTACAAAGAAATCATTACAATCAACCTTCCAACTATCAATGTTGATATATTAATAGGAGGGTTTTTTCTAGCCATGTTTTTTTTTTCTTTTTTACATTTATGTGGACTTATTCTTTGGAGGATAAAAGCTCACAGCCTAGACCCTCAATCTCTGGACATTAACAAAACATTATTCCCTGAAATCTATTTTGAACAAATATCTGAAAGCAACCACAAAAAAGTATATTTTAAAAGAATTATAAATACTGAGGCAATAGTAAAGATTTAATGAAATCACTGTTTTTGTATTTTGTTCCCTTGTTTTTTTTTTTTTGGAGACAGGGTTTCTCTGTGTAACAAATGGCCATGGCTGTCCTGGAACTCACTTTGTAAACCAGGCTGGCCTTGAACTCAAGGAGATCTGCCTGCCTCTGTCTTCTGAGTGCTGGAAATAAAGACCTGTGAAATCATTAAGAAGTTATAAATAGGATGACCCTTTTTATTGTGCCAATTTTGCCGATCCATGAGCATGGGAGATCTCTCCATTTTCTGAGGTCTTCTTCGATTTCTTTCTTGAGAGGCTTGAAGTTCCTGTCACACAGATCTTTCACTTGTCTCGTTAGAGTTATCTCAAGATATTTTATATTATTTGTTGCTGTGAAGGGAGTTGTTTCCCTAATTTCTTTCTCAGCCTGTTTATCATTTGTATAAAGAAAGACTACTAATTTATTTGAGTTAATTTTATATCCTGCCACTTTGCTGAAGTTGCTTATTAGCTGGAGAAGTTCTCTGGTAGAATTTTTGGTGTTGCTTATGTATCTACAGATTCAATGCAATCCCCATCAAAATCCCAACACAATTTTTCAAAGACATGGAAAGAGCAATTCTCAAGTTCATCTGGAAAGGCAAAAAACCCAGAATAGCTAAAACAATTCTTAACAATAAAAGAACTGCTGGGGGAATCACCATCCCTGACCTCAATCTATACTACAGAGCAATAGTGATTAAAAACTTCATGGTATTGGTACAGAGACAGACACGTTGATCAATGGAATAGGATTGAAGACCCAGAAATAAAACCACATACTCATGGACACTTATCTTTGATAAAGAAGCCAAAAATATACAATGGAAAAAAGAAAGCATCTTCAATAAATGGTGCTGGTCTAACTGGCTCTTTGTATGTTGAAAAATGAAAACAGACCCATATTTGTCACCTTGCACAAAGCTCAAGTCCAAGTGGATCAAGGACCTCAACATAAAACCAGATACACTGACTCTAATAGAAGAGAAAGTGGGAAAGAGTCTTGAACTCATTGGCACAGTGGGAAATTTCCTAAACAGAACTCCAGGCTCAGGCTCTAAGATCAAGAATTGCTTAATGGGACCTTATGAGACTGGAAAGCTTCTGTAAGGCAAAGGACATAGTCAATAAGACAAATCGGCAACCTACAGATTGGGAAAAAAATCTTCACTAACCCCACATCCGATAGAGGGCTAATATACTAAATATATAAAGAACTCAAGAAGTTAACCACCAAAAAACCAAACAACCCAATCAAAAAATGGGGTATAGAACTAAACAGAGAATTCACAACAGAGGAACCTCAAATGGCTGAGAAGCACCTAAAGAAATGTTCAAAGTCCTTAGTGATTAGAGAAATGCAAACCAAAACGACCCTGAGATTCCATGAATTTAGCAATCTGCCTGCCCCTGTACACATAAACAAAAAACTTAGCTGGGTGAGATCTGCTGTGATCACCACTCCCTAAATGTTTTTATCTCCTTCCTTAGTATCTTTCTGAAAAGTTAGCTCCCTGAGAAGCTGCTTTTGTTCTTTTAGATTCGTGAAGCCCCCCATATGATTCATATTTCATCATTATTTTGCATAATTGATAAATTTTACATATGTATATATATTTGAAAGATTTATTTATTTATGTATGTGAGTACACTGTTGCTGTCTTCAGATACACAAGAAAAGGGCATTGGATCTCATTAGAGGTGGTTGTGAGTTGAGAATTGAACTCAGGACCTCTGGAAGAGTGGTCGGTATTCTTAACTTCTGAGTCATCTCTCCAACCTCCGAAATTATATATTTTTGAACTTTTGTTTTTTGAGTTCTTTTCCATAGCCTAGAAGGACCCAGAATTTAAGATTTTGCTGAGACATTAGACACACTTTCGCCTCCCAGACTTGTGCTGTCTCTGATTATCATGGAGTCATTAACATTAACAGGGAGGATATTCCATGAAGGATGGACATAAAAACATGTACATTATTTATTATACAAACAAGCCTGACGTCACAGCAGCCATCAACACTCTTGGTGGCCCATGCCCTGTTGGCCCTGTCTTAGGGGAAGGAGCCATTTCGTTCCACCCCTACAAAGGCCATGCCAGACTCAGCAGTTAAATGTTAGTGGTACTACTTAACCATTAGAAGATAACACTTGTCAGATCTGATAAGAATTAAGATTCAAGTATACTTGGTTGGGGGAGGCACTGAAAAAGACATAGGTTATAGGAAAAAGACTGCATAACAAATCAGTGATAACCATAGGCTTTGGGGACTGCAAAGGAACATAAAGAGAGCTTGAGACTATTGGAATTGTTCTATATCATAGTTCTGATGAGACATTGTTTATCATACTAATTTAACTATATATTTACAGGGTAAATGATAAGCTATGAGAATTAGACCTCAGCCGGGCGGTGGTGGCGCACGCCTTTAATCCCAGCACTTGGGAGGCAGAGGCAGGTGGATTTCTGAGTTTGAGGCCAGCCTGGTCTACAGAGTGAGTTCCAGGACAGCCAGGGCTACACAGAGAAACCCTGTCTTGAAGGAAAAAAAAAAAAAAAGAGAATTAGACCTCAATGAGACTTACTTTAAAACAGTAAGTGAAATAGATTTTCTTTAAAAGGGGCTGGAGAGATGGCTCAGCAGTTAAGAGCACTGACTGCTCTTCCAGAGGTCCTGGGTTCAATTCCCAGCAATCACATGGTGGCTCGCAACCATCTGTAAATGGATCTGATGCCTTCTTCTGGTGTGCCTTGCCATATATATAAAACAAATAAATAAAATTTTAAAAAATTATTACTAAAACTTGGCCCTCTTATTAAAAACACAAGAGCAAGAGATTAGAAAGGTTCCGTACTCTCTTCTCGTGTCACTGGGTTGGCAGCGCTCGCCGTAAGGACCGTGGACTAACAGGCCGTTGTGCCAGGCATGGGAACCCTTCTGTGTTGCCGGTGCCATGGTCTAGGTGACCCCCAAACAACATAGGCTTTGTTGTTCCCCTTGATTCCCCGGCGGTTGAAGGTCAGCCCCTAGTGCTGAAGAAATAGCACGCTTAGATCACAGGGCCTGTATCAATAGAGCTGCTCTAACCTGAAAAATCTCCTTCCTGGCACCTAGCTTTCATACTACCAGAAGAACTATGTCAGCTGCTAAAGGAGGGACACAACTAATAGTCTATCAAGCTGTGACACTCCCATGGAACATGACGACCAGCACTGCAAAATACACATAAAGGTGCAACTCTTGATGGTAATCAGCAGCTGTCCAAGTGGACGTCAGGACCACTCAGTGGGGGGAGAGCCTTGTCCAGTGCTGGAAACTCCGCCAAGTCTCTAGGACTAGTGAGGGTCTCAGAAGAGAATCTACTACTCCCACCTTGTAGACCAGCAGACTTCCTCACCTACATTCCAACAGTTATCCTTGCACTAAGAGATGAGTGTGGCTTTCACTCCACACGAAAAAGTCTTCTCTCTAGAGCAAATGGAGATCATTATGGAAACTGGATAAAATTCAGAGATGGATGGATCTTGTTAAACTTTTGCCCAATGAATACTTCTACAGCACAGCTCCTGCATCGGGCTCAGGGAAGACTACTAAGGAGAGAGGTGAAAAGATCAGGATACCAGGGAGGCTGCTTGCTGTAAGACTGACTTAGAAAGGGCTGCATGAATAAGACCTGAATATTGACAGTATCAATGGACATGCTAACAAGGAAGAGGAAATCTCACAGGGTCCCACCCCTAGACAAAGAACTACAAGCTAAGAGGGAGATTTAGCCTCTCTCAGAGATGAGTGCCTTTATTAGTTATCTAATCTAACAGAGCCAGCCCTAAAATCATATATACACACATAACAAGAGTGCCCTCAGCAGGCTGGATTTACATATTTGTGCATATATTTATATGTAATAATAATAATTTTAAAAATAGTCTATCAGTTTTAGAGTAGGGGGTATGGTAGGGGCTGAAGGGAAGAAAGGAAAGGTAGGAAGTAATGTAAATATATTTTAATTAAAACGGTCAAAAATTTTTAAGTGAAAAAACTTAATTTAAGCATTTCATTTGGTTCTATAAGTTAACTTTACTTTAGCTTCTCTTTTTGTTCTTGGTCTCTCTCTCTCTCTTCCCACACCTTCCTTTTCTCACAACACACACACACACACACACACACACACACACACACACACACACACACCCCTTCACAGAATCTTAAAAATTAATGCCATATTCAGCATTGACACTAGAGGTCCTCAGCTGCACAGTATTTCAACACAGACGTCTCTTATGGAATTGGAATCAAATGTTTACAGTGACTGTTTTCATTAAACCAATTTTGAAACAGTTGAACACAAAAGACTTGTTCTACTTTTTATAGTGTGATTTTTATGAACTGATGTGATATTAGATTTGTATGTCAAAAATACATTCATGTTAAAATGAAGGAGTGTATATTAAAATAAAATTTAAAACTACAAAGTTCATGAAGTTCTTGGCTACTGTTTGAAACTGTAGGGAATTATAGTTAATGAGGTCAGTATCTTCAAGTTAAATAAAATAGTAAATCAGACTTGCCTTTCTGCTCTTTTATACATGTAAGTTTGAATTTAAGAATTTATTTTATAACATAAAATAAAGGAAGAAGAAAATATTATTATTTAAATTATTTAAGACAATGGTAGATGGTAATTTTGGAACTTTTGTTTTGAGGTATTTTTGGGGGAGAGGGTGTTTGTTTTTGGACTGGGTCTCACTGCAAGGCCCTTGCTGGCCTGGAACTTGCCATGCAGACCAGGCTGAACTCAGAGAGCCACCCTTTCTGCTTCCTGAGTGCTGGGATTAAAGGCTGCACTGCACTTATTGTTTTAAAGCTGTTTTTCTTAATATGGTCAAAAGTCTGATGATGAAATCTCTTTTTAAGTAAAGTAATTATAATGGATAAAATGTCTAATAGTTAACATAGTACAGTTTACCTGACCATGTACAGTAAAAGGCAGGAGATGGCTCAGTCAGTAAGAGCACTTGTTGCCAAGTCTAGCGGCCTGAGTTTGATCTCTAGAACTCAAACAGCTTAAGGAGCGAACCAACTCTAGCAAGTTGCTTGCTGACCTCTCCACTTGTGTGCTGTGAAACATGCATCCCCACCCCGCCCCATAAACACACAGGGTAAGGCTTTGTCTCAACTACACAACTCCAAAGTCAGAATCTTGTAAATAACTAACATGAAGCTTCACAGTTCGAGTCAGTAAATTTTAGTTTCTATGCTTTGGTTTGAAGTGACATGCTCCATATAGCACATGCACTTGAACCACTGGTTCCTGCGGATAGTAACACTGTCTTGGAAATACAAGGGCCTTTTGGATACCATGTCCAGTTGGGACACAAGGCCACTGGGGCAGGAACTAAGATTTATAGGTTGCCCACATGACTTCCCAATTTGCCAAGATGGAGGCAAGCACCTTCAAGCTTCCAATAACAAATCTTTCCCATAATGATGGACGATGTCTCCTTATCCATCAGGAAGAACAAATGTTTCCTCCCCTGAGTCACTTGTTCTAGACGTTCTATTAAAGAAAAAAACAGGAACTAATACAGAACATAGTAAGAAGAACTTGAGTCTCTCTCATAAGTCTCACCATGTGTTTCTAAGCCTTTGTTTGTAGGAGGAATTTGTAAGTTTGGGGTTACAGACTAGAGAAGTCTGAGAATGCTATATGGAAAACTTAACAGATGATTCTGATGGACTGTGAAAGACCAGAATGCTGACAGAGATGTGACCATAAAGGTTCTGCTCATCAAGTTTCGAGGGAAGAAGCATTTTATCAGGAATTAGTCTAGAGCAGTGGTTTTCAACCTGTGGGTCATGACCCCTTTTGGGGGTCAATCAACCCTTTCACAGGGATCACCTAAGACAGTCAGAAAACACAGATATTGCAGGGCAGTAGTGGCTCACGCCTTTAATCCCAGCACTTGGGAGGCAGAGGCAGGTGGATTTCTGAGTTCAAGGCCAGCCTGGTCTACAGAGTGAGTTCCAGGACAGCCGGGGCTACACGGAGAAACCCTGTCTCGAAAAAACAAACAAACAAACAAACAAACAAACAAAAAACAAAAAAAATAGAAAGAGAGCTGAACGAGGAACTCAAAGATGCCAAAAATGTGCAGTCTGGTGAAGACAGAAACATGAGCCAAGTTAAAGCCACAGACACGGTGAGTATGGACAGAGCTGCTATAATTGTTAAAGTTCCATTAATGAGAACCCATGCACTTTCTTTATACTTTGCATGGAGAAAATTGGAACAGTTTCTTGAGAATAAGATCTCACCCATGTACAGATCTGGGTATAAAACAGAACACCCATGTAAACAACATTTATGTAAAAGGACAGTTTCTGAAAACATAGAGCTTCCATGGTAGACTACTAGAAAACAATTACCTAGCAAAGTATTTTCTAAGATGCACACAGACAGCACCACAGCAATGGTCTAAAGGGGCCAGTCTATATCTTCAGCAGCAGCAGCAAAATTTGCTGTCATCCTATGGTGGAATTTGCGTAGGCATACAGAATGCAAGTGTGCGGGAGTCATGGAGGCTTGTACTGAGGTTCCAGAAGAAAAGCTGGTGGTACCAGATAACGTGTAGCACAACAAGACCCTGAGAGGCTACTATGGGAAGCTATGAAGGCCACACTTGTGGTGCTGTACAGACCTCTGCAAGATGCTAAACATGCCAGTAATGTAGGACATTTTCAAAAGAAAGTTCTAGGTATCAAGTAAAGTCAATGCAAGAGAATACATGGTGGGAAGACCAGGACGTACAGACAGCAAGTCTACTGGCCTGTGCTTAATGTTAGAAGGAGGCTCCAGTGCCAGAGGGAGCTATAGGGTGTGATGCGTGTCCTGCTGTGCTTCAGTCTTCTTTAGTCGAAGGCTTTCTTGTTATTTTCTTATCCTTTCTCTTTGCAATGGGTTTGTTTACTCCGTGATAGCTTATAGAAGTAAGTAACTTAGAAATATTTTTTAGATGGTGCTCACAGTCTGTAGTCTTAGAAAAGATTTTGTTTGAACAGTAAATTTTGATATTTTTGAAGTTGGAATAAATGCATTTTGTCTTAGGAGCTAGCCATTAGCTTAAACACTTGGCAACCAGCTGGTATAACAACTATTTCTTGGAGGCAGTAGGAATACGTAGTGGCATGATGACTAATACATAATCCTGCAGTACTTGAGTAAATTGTAAATTAGAATAAGTTTTTGAAGAGATTCTTAGTTTCATTTCCTGATGTGGTGATAAAATACTCTGACAAAGCAACTCAAAGGAGGAGTTTTTCTGACACCCAGTTTTAGGTTTTAGTCCGTCATGGCAGGAAGTCACAGTGATAGGGCCTGAGAGAGCTGGCCATGTTACAACCATAACCAAAAGCAGAGAGCAGTGAATTAATGCATGTGTGCTAGAACAGTCCAGGTCCCCATGTCCAGGAATGGTGTCACTCACAGGGAGTGTGTCCTCTTACATCCATTATCAGAATTAAGATAAACCTGCACAGGCATTCTCAGTGGCCCTTGACCCAGGTGATTTTAAATTCTGTTAACTTGACAAATAAACCACCAATTCCCTGAGCTATCTGCAATATTTCCAAGAAGAGATTCTATCACATTGCAAGAAATAGAGGCCAGGCTAGAGAACCAGAGGTCAGGGCTGCTAAGATAGACTTGGGAATCATTCATTTAGAAGTGTTAACTAAAACCACACATGCTATTTCCTCAAGTCAATGATCCGTGATATTTCTAAAGGTCACTGCAGAAGCCAAAACACACATACTGTCAGCAAACCAAGGAGGGAACAATTCTAGACTGTATAAATTCAACATATTTTTTCACCTTATAAAAATCCTAATTCTTTCCATATACATTTTCTTTTGGTTAAATTTTCTTGGTATCAGCCTGAGGTAAAAAGTTAATGGAGAGGAAACAGATGAATTATATTTAGCTACTGTATGATGAAAAAAAAGGAGAGAAAAAAGACATTGGAGATTAATGCTCAAATAATATTGCAAATATATAATGTTTGTCTTTAAAGAATCTCTCCTATATTCTCAAGATAAAAAGGTCCTTCAATATACAACTTTTCAATATTTATTAGTTTTATAAATTCAGAATCAGAGGAAAAGGTGTTTTTAATGATATGCTAATACATTTGGAAGTTAAGTTTAATTTTTACAAATTATGTGATATGTGTGTACCTATATGTCGGTATGTTTACATGTGAACACAGGTGCCCAGGGTGTCCAGAGAAGGGTGGCCTTGGAGCGAGCATTATAGTAGTTGAGAACACCCAACATGGGTACTGGAAACTAATCTTGTATCCTTTGCAAAGGCAGTACTGTTTCTAACCAGTGACCCACCTCTCCAATCTCAAGAGAAAATAGTTTCTAAAATTGAAAGAGAAAAACTTCTTTGAATATCAAACTTAGGTATTTATGCTAAATTAAGCAACTCATTTTTCCTCAGATTCATGTTTTAAAATGAAACTTTGACAAATTAACTATCAAAGAACATTTGTAGAAGGTATAAAAACTACATCCTCTGTGTCTAGGTTGGACATATTTTACACCCTACAGTTATTTTCAGCCAGTTCAGAAGAAAGCAGCTTTCCTAGTGGCCCAGCAAAAAGCCAGTAATTGCTAGAAGCACAATCTTTTATTTGCATAAGAGAGTGATATAAACACCTTTAACATAAAAGAGTGATATAAACACCTTTAACATAAAAGAGTGATACAAACACCAGGAGTGATGATACACACACCTCTGCACTATCACATTGATTCTGGGGATAAGTCAGCTTGGCTCAGCTCTGGAATCGGCTAGGGGGATACCTCCTGCTTGGCTCCTAGTAATGCAACATTAAGCCCAGCAAAAGACTTATCTCAATTTTGTTTCTTTGGATTTGGATTTTACTTTGCCTACTTTTAATTGCTGTAAGTAAACTGAGCTGGGAACATGGTGATGAGAGAGCTAACAGACTAAACAAAAGCAGCAGCACTAAGAGGAAGACTAAGGAGACCCAAAGAGCTGCTGAGGGCAGAGACAGCCGGGAACAAAGGTGGCAGAGTTGGAATACAGGGAAGGCTGTGAAGGACCGCAAACAAGAGTGTAACCCCAGTGGCTGGTAGAACCAACCAAGAGGGCAGACAAGCCTTTCTAGGCACTGGTGATCTGTAACTGGCCTCTGTCAGACACCAAGGATCCCTAGACCCTAGGCCCAGAGCTCTAATGTTATCCATGAGAGGAGCTCCAGAGTCTAAGCTATGAGGCCCAGCCAGGAACTCCACTTTCCTGCTGCCGCTGCTGCTGCTGCTTAGAGCTGAGGTTTTCACTGTCTGCTAAGTGCCAGGCTGCTGGCAATCAGAACCCAGAGCAGGAAGCCCCTCACCTGAGCACCTGGAAGCACTCTCTTCTGTACTTTGCTGAAGCACTCTAAGTGATTCCACTAAAAGAGGCTTTAGGCTGACCACCTTGGTATTTGGTGTTTCTTTGAAATAATAAGTGACTTGACCTCAGGATAGTTGGGAGGTTTTCCTTGTGTACCCTCCCCTGCCCCTTGTCACTATGTTTGAGAACTCCACAGGTTCAGAGGGATAAAGTAGAAAACTACAAAGTCATAAAGACTCATGGTTAGTAATTTTTGTTAGTTTAATATAACTTTACTTAAACATTAAATCTTTTATGATTTAAAAATAATTTTGTGTAAATGCATAAAAAATTGTTTAAAAGTATACTTGAAATAAAAAAAAAACTAGATGAAACTATTCTGGCTAAGACAACATAAATTTATTGAACCGCTGAAATAACTGAATTATACTTTATCAGTAGGTTCTACCCAACTCTGATTACTAACTGTGTCATTCTCAGCATGGAATTAGTTAACAAAGCTCACTGTTTACCTGGGACTACCACTGTCCATTGGGAGGCTACCATGGCCCCATTCAGGAAAGTATTCCGTGCTAGTGGAATAAATTCTTAGAACTAAGTTGTCCAAGTTCTCATATATGTATACTCCATTGAAGAGTTTTCCGAAGTACTTTGTCGAACGTTAACATTGACTTTCCATGAGCCATGTGAATTAAAGTTCCTAAAGTAAAGGCCTGTACTGAATGTTATCATTATAGACTATTAAAGAAACCAGAGCCCTTCAGTTTCTAGCCAAACGCTTCTTGGTTGCTAGTTTCTACTTTTCATCCCTGTCTCATACTCTACAGTACCTCACAGGCTTCCTTTCTCGGAGAAGGTCTTCCAAACTCCGCTCACAGTGCTCCGCCACCACCACCAGTCTTTCTGAGAAAAACAAAGCAAATTTACTTTATAATGAACACACTTTAATAACAAGAACATATATCCCTCTAAAGTCACTAACATGCAGTACAAGAACCATATTTTAAAGCACTGTTTGTTTTCACTGTGTGCATGTGTGGCTGGTCTTCCTAACTTCCACCTGGCCCCTTCCTCTCAGTCTCTCCTACATACCAGCACCCATCTACCCAAACTGAAGTGCTGCCCATCTTCTGCCCATAATTTATTAGTCTTCTTAGTGTATTTTCTCCTCATCTACTACTTAGGGGTAAGAAGCTCCTACACTATCAAGCCTGGAACTCTGGGATGGCAGGCATCTAGAGCCCACCTTTGGCTTCAGTATAGACTCACTAGCCTGCTGGCCTTGGAGTTCAGGTGCCTTCCTAAAACGCACAACGCCCTGCACGGAAGCACCAGCACCTCATAAACCAGGATGGTGGCACACGCCTGGAGTTCCAGCACTGAAAGGCTGAAGGGGAGATAAGGAGGTTCAAGGCTACCCTTAAGGATGTAGCAAGTTGTAGGCCAGCCTGGGATGGACTAGACCCTTGTCTGAGCAAGCAAACTCAAGAGAAACAAGCAACACATACATTTTCCCTTTCCTAACCCCCACAGAGTGCTGCTATTTCTAACCCCAACTGCTTCCCGAGCTGTACGGTTTACTCCATCCACTGCACTCTGGGTCTAAGTCAGCACCATCTCTGAGGTTTCCACACAACCTCTAACATTCTTTCACCTAGTTAGGGCCCTCCTCCCACATATTTTCACCCAAAAGCCCAAGTGAAAAGATAATAAATCAGAATGAGGAATTCCCGCCTAGTTTCTATGGTAAGTTTATTTAATCAGCTTTGCTTTTGAGCATTCTCATCCTTTGTGGATTACACTGGGGTTCCCAGGTCTGAAATAATCTTCATAAGAACCTCTTTTGGTGGTGGTGGTTTTGGTTTTGGCTTTTGTTGTTGTTTGTTTTGCTTTGAGACAGTTTTTCTCTGTGTACCCCTGGCTGTCCTGTAGAGGGGCTGATCTGTAGAGCACGCTGTTCTTAAATTTATAGTGATCATCCTGCATCTGTTTCCCAGGTGCTGGGATTAAAGGCATGTGCCACCACTGTCCAGCTCATCTTAACCTTTTAAGAGAACTTTGGTATTACATTTATTTAGTGGTGTGTGTGTGTGTGTGTGTGTGTGTGTGTGTGTGTGTGTGTGTGCCCACGTTTGCTCATGGCACTGTGTACACATGGAGGTCAGAGGAACTTGCAGGAATCAGTTTTTTCCTTTCATCCTATGGGTCATAAGAATCAAATTAAGGGTGTCAGGCTTGGTGGCAAATGCTTTATCTGTTGCGCCAGCTTGATAGCCCCTTTTCAAAAAGGATCTATTTTATGTTCAGGTACAAATGCGTCTATGCGAGCATGCCAGGTGTGCATCTGGAGGTCAGAGAACAATTTTCGGAAGTCAGTTCTCTCCTTCCATTAAGTGAGTTCCAGGGATCAAACTCAGGTTGGTCACATTTCCACTCAGCTTTTCCAAGGCTCCTTCCTTTCAGCTTTTCATCTCCTGTCATGTAATTTAGTTTTTAAAACAGACTATTTTTCCAAGGCTCAAATGATAACTTTTCTACTCATTAGCACATGACCTTGGGAAATGAAATTTCTAATCTCTCTGTGCCACTTTCTTATAAAGAGGAAGCAAACATAATGTCCACATCAGGGCACTGTGATGAGCAGCACTGTTAGCTTTGACTATTACACAAGAGTCAGGCCTCAGTAAACATGACTTCCTCAAGGGATTTCTGGTTTCCCAGAATTGATTCACTACTCTTTTTTTTTTTTTTTTTTTTTAATTTTTGATACTTTATTTACATTTCAAATGTTTTCCCCTATCCAGATATCCCCTTTGGAAACCCCCTATCCCATCCCCCCTCACCAACCCCCCCGCCTCTATGAGGGTATTCCCCCACCTATCCATCCTCTCCCGTCTTCCCTCCCTGGCATTCCCCTATACTGGGGCATCTAACACTCACAGATCCAAGGGCCTCTCCTCCCACTGATGGCCAATAAGGCCATCCTCTGCCTCATATGTGGCCAGCACCATGGATCCCTCCATATGCATTCTTTGGTTGGTGGTCCAGTCTCTGGGAGTACCAGGGGGCCTGACCAATTGACACTGTTGCTCCCTCCCCATGGGGCTGCAAACTCCCTCAGCTCCTTCAGTCCCTTCTCCAACTCCTCCGTCTGTGACCCCACTCTCAGTCCAACAGTTGCTGGATTCACTACTCTTATAATACACGGTACTTCTCCACTGAATCACTATCTTTAAAAATTTGCATACATTTTTACTTAGTGCCATTCTTCTCTACTTAGATAATATAATTTGTGAAAGCAGGAATCATGTTGGTCTTGTTTGGAACTGCAATACTAGTGTCTATAATTCACCTAAAACATATAGGCACACACTAACATTATATATGTCAAACTGTGGCATGGCAAGACAGTGCAGTGGTTCCTCCATCTTGTATTCTTGATAAGGCCATTTCAGGTTTAACTAAAATTTGATTTCCTTGATGGAGAATACCATGGAAGATTACACAATTCCATTCTAGGAATTTAATGTCAGGATGTCCTGGCTAACTTACTTCTGCTTCTGTTTAATTGCCTGCTTGTGCAAACCTTCCCAACTAGTTAGCTGCTTATCTTAGCTTCTGTCAAATTGCTTGCTTATTTGAAGCACTACTCTACCCTCTCCTGCACCTCCCCTCCCACTCTGAAGCTGCTGAGCTGAACATCAGGATGAATATGGTTTTCTGAGGGCTAAACCTAGATCCTTGAATACCTTGGTATAGTCCCAGACAGTTGGAAGAGAGATTGGCTATATACTATGTCTGAGTGGTCATTTCTGGTGGGCTCCCCATGAGAAAAAAAATTAATTAGAGCAAAGACATAATGGGAACATTAGAATGATAACAGTCATCTAACCAGATTTGTTCTGTGTTGAGAAGTAGATGCTTATGTTATAACTAGATATAAAACCTTAGTAGTATTGAAATTCATATACAACAAAATATCAGAAGTTATTAAAATATACATATTTCATTAATCAGCCACTTACAAGGTGATAAGCATAAGTCTTTCTGTCTATAAGAGCATCTGGTAAGCTGGGCAGTGGTGGCGCATGCCTTTATTCCCAGCACTTGGGAGGCAGAGGCAGGTGGATTTCTGAGTTCGAGGCCAGCCTGGTCTACAGAGTGAGTTCTAGGACAGCCAGGCTACACAGAGAAACCCTGTCTCGAAAAACCAAAAAAAAAAAAAAAAAAAAAAAAAAAAAAAGAGCATCTGGTAGGTTAAAATGTTTCAGGCTTCCTCTGTAAACACCTTCAGTGTCTATCAAGACTTCACGATTCTCTAGAAGTTTAAAAAGTTTTAGTAATGTAGAGCCATAACCCATGGCAGAACATCAGCATTTCTCCCGAGTATATACTAAAGGAATATTTCCATTATGAATGTTTTTTTTTTTTTTTCAAGAACTCATTAGAAGTACTCATTCCAAAATTCTGGATCTGTTTGAAAATAGATTCTCATTGTTATAAAAACAATCTAGCCACACAGAATAAAGTCATAATGTGCCAAATAAAAGTCAGCAATACAGTGGCATTATTTATAAATAACAAATATGTAAGGCTGGAAAGATGGCTCATTTGGTAAGAATGCATGCCCTCTTCCAGAGGGCCCAGGTTAGGTCCAAGCACCCACACCCAGTGTTTCTCAGCTTCCTAGCACTCCAGCTCCAGGGGGTCTGAAGGCAATTGCACTAACATGCAATACTCCCCTCGCCACACACATGTAATTAAAAGTAATAAAAATATAAAAAATTAAAACCAACAAATGTAACATTAAGGAATGTCTGAAAAGCATGAAATAATCTTTTTTATCAAACACCATTTCTAACAAATTATACACTGTACATCTATCTAGAACTGTGTGTTTTCAGCCACTTCAAATAAACTGAAGGTTAATCAGGAAAGATAACAGAGAAGTTGAATAAAGAAAGGCAATAAAGGAGAGACTTGGGATCCACAGGAATGGCACTGAGAATAGAGATGCTTATCATGTTAGCCTGATGAACTGAAACTCACATAAGTATGAAAGAGATAACCAACTTTTTCCTGTGACCTTCCACATGCATGTCAGAACATGTGTATATCCCAGTTCATAATGCATAACATGCACAGTCACAGAAAAATATAAAGGTTCAAAAAAGAATGTTTTAAATTTTTTAATAAAAAAGTGATTATGAATTCATAATTACAATATGGTCTGTTATTAACATATAGTTTCTATATCACTCCTGTTATTCACAGTAAAAATTAGCTTACCAGAGACAAGCTTATCGCCTTTAAAATGTGATATTTAAATAAATGTTTAAACAGTAACATCAACAAACAAAAACTGATTTACAAATATGGGTGGTACCAGGATTCTGCAATGGTCATTTTTAAAACTCAACTATAGTCCTCTAGTATTCAGACAAACACTAGTCCAGATAACTCTATGAAGAAAGTGTAGGGATGATTTGGGCTTCTAACCAGGACCCTTAAGAAAGCTTATCCTACCCCAGTGCTCACTGATTCCACCCAGTTTCCGAGGGCCACAGAGACTGAGGGACAGGAACTTCCGGCCTCCATGGGCGGCCGGGGACCTCAGCTTGGGCCACAGGGCTTCATAGCCGATTAGCGCCGGGAGAGGGATACCCTCCCAGGAGCTTGGAAAAGCCGGGACTGGGCCCAAGACAAACTCCACAGCTCACCAGGAACTTCCCCGAACCTGCAAAACACAGGGACTGAGATAGGCGGGCATAGAAACCCCCTGGATCCCAACAGCGGCAGCTGAGGCAGGAGACGTCTGCCTGGGCCACCAGGGTTCCATAGTCAAGCAGCACTGGGAGAAAGTTACTCTCCCAGGAGCGTGGAAAAAACACCTCTCAGAGAGAGCTGGTCTTCAAGGAGTATTGATACAGAGGCCTGCAGGTGAGAAAAGCCATAGCCAGAAAGTAAGATCAGCTAACATCAGAGTTAACAAGATGGCAAAAGGCAAGGGCAAGAACCTAAGGGACAGAAACCAAGGCCACTTGGCATCATCAGAACCCAGCTCTCCCACCACAGCAAGCTGGAGAGTCCCCAATACGCCAGAAAAGCAAGACTCAGATTTAAAATCATTTCTCATGATGATGATAGAAGACTTTAAGTAAGAAATGAATAACACCCTTAAAGAAACACAAGAGAACAGAGGAAAACAACTAGAAGCCCTTAAAGAGTAAACACAGAAATCCATTAAAGAATTACAGGAAAACACA
>CM052704.1:103151616-103186535 GCA_028551405.1 Uromys caudimaculatus
AGTGCAGGCCAGTTTTCTCCAGTATTTATGTGAGGGACTGGTCAGTATCCTAGTGATAAAATTTACAGATGTGTCAATGTCACCCTGTCACTGCACATCCTGGAACTTCAGACTCTCAGACTTGTCTGCACCGAGCTTATAGCCATTCATCAATTATAGTTCTGCTTTTAATATTGTTCTGGTTCCTGAGAGTATTTGTCTGCTCTTGGGACTCCTTGCACATCCTCTGTCCACCTTTGCAATCTTGTAGGTAGTAGTTTGCCTCCATTCCATTACCTTTCTTCTGGTTCTTCCAGAAGATTTTCAGTCTCATCCGCCATATTGTTAGGTGGAGTAGCAACTTGCAAAGCCCTCACGTACAGAACTGATAACCTGTTCTTCCGCTACTTTTATTAGAATGTCAGCTGTTATCACTACCAGCTATTGATACAAAAATGGTAATAGTAATTTTGAAAATTTTTACCATTAATAGATATAGACGATGATTACCTGGCAGAGAGATCTATTGAGGAAGTTTACTACCTTTGGTGTTTGGCTGGAGGAGACTTGGAGAAGGAACTTATAAACAAGGAAATTATTCGATCCAAACCACCTATCTGCACACTTCCGAAGTAAGTAAAGGAAATCTTTGGTAATAACAGCTTAAATTTTTGCTTGACTTTTTTTTTTTTATTTCATTCCTTTGGTAGATAGTCTAGTTACTTGAACATGGAAGCAGTTAGATCCACACTTGTTGGATGGGCTAGAATCTGTAATAGAGTTTTCTCTCTAAAGCAGTGCTCAGCCTCCCTAATGCTGTAATCCTTTAATCCAGTACCTCATGCTGTGGTGAACCCCAACCATAAAATTGTTTTGTTGGTACTTCACAACTGTAATTTTGCTCCTGTTGTGAATCATAATTTAAGTATTTGTGTTTTCTGATGGTCTTAGGAGACCCCTGTGAACGGGTTGTTCTATCCCCAAAGGGCTCACAACTCACAGGTTGAGAACCACTGCTCTAGTAGTGTCAGTGACAAAGCTAACCCAGACAGCATGTGCCAGAATTATAACTAATCGAGAGATATATAAAAGTCAGCCTTGTTTGGAGAAACTTCAGCTAGCAGTTACAGCTTTTGAAAACTTGTTTTTCAGGACAAGGTCTCGTGTAGCCCATGCCAGACTTGAACTCACTAAGTAACTGACTATCCTCAAAACTCCTGATACTCCTACCTCCACTTTCCAAGCCCTGAGATGTAGGATACACTACACTACGCTTGTTTGTCAAAATCCACTGTCTAGTCCGAATTTTCTTTCTTCTTGATGATGAGAGTGTGATAGGAAATATTTTAGAAGAAATAAATTATATTTTTATGATCATCATAACAACTGGTTTTTTCTTTTTTTTCTTTAAATCTTAGTTTTCACTTTGAAGATGGAGAAAGTTTCGGACAAGGTCGAGATAGAAGCTCACTCTTAGATGACACCACTGTCACATTGTCTTTGTGCCAGCTGAGAAATGTAAGGATGAAAACTTACTAAATATGCTTTTAGATAACACACAACACATTGTGTTTGTGATACAGGAGAGCTCATCTGTAATGTGGCCTGGAGTAGAACTGTCAGGAAGTATCTGTGTCTCTGTAAGTTCAGCCCGAACACTGTCGGACTGCTCAAAACAAGGTTATCTTTGCATCTTCATTGACCTCTTTGTTTAATAATCTTTAATAAATGAATATATTAAAAGCACCTTTAATCATTCTTTATATAATTTAAAATATTTTATACATTAACTTTTGTATCAATATTAATAATTTGATGTTATGAGTGAGGAACTGTTGGGACACTGTGTATAGAGGGGAAGAGGGAAGGCCTTGTTGGAAGTGTGCTATGTTTGCATGTTCATGAAACAAACTAATCTTTTCCTTCTTTGTGCTATTGTGAATTTATAATTTTTACATTACTATTCTTTTAAAGTAGATATTACTCTTACTACCCAACACAGTGATTTATAAGTACTTTGTTTTTAAATTGGCAGAGATTAAAAGATGTTGGTGGAGAAGCCTTTTACCCGTTGCTTGAAGATGAGTGAGTACATGCTCCTTCCTTTGACACTTTTCCTCTGTCTGTTAGATTAATAAGAAATGTGTATATTTTAAACAGAACGCTTAGAAAGTTGTACTGTAATATTGTCTTTATCCATAGTTTCACTTTGGTTGTTCCTTTACAGCCAGTCAAATTTACCCCATTCAAACAGCAACAATGAGTTGTCTGCAGCTGCCACCCTGCCTTTAATCATCAGAGAGAGGGATACAGAATATCAACTAAACAGAATTATTCTCTTTGACAGGCTGTTGAAGGTAGGAACAAACCAAGTGAGATATCTAAAATATCAAGTGTTAATGATGGTCCATTTGAGTCGTCCTTTAATGCTGTTAATTGGTATAGCTTGAAATCATGAGTAGAGTAATTCTTCAAATCTTTTCTGATTAACTTTTCTAACTTATAAAATTGATAGAAGTTCCAAACAACAATATGTGAAAGATCACCTCAGGCAAAGAATTAACATAATTTTTAAAGAAGGCATAAAAGTCAATAGGAAAAGGTACCAATATTGATAGAAATAGGGTATAAAATATGAATATAGTCAGCAACTATATTAAAGTCAGCTTTACTAGGAATATACTGTACAGTTTCAGTGGGATACTCCCCCACATCATTAATAAGACCAGAATAGGCCTGTGCAGACCGGGCTTCTCCTTTCAGACTGGAAACATTCTGCAAAGCAATTTTAAGGTGTATATCAAGTACCTAATACATAAATATCCTGTGTGCTACTAATTGTCTTCTAGAAATCCCTTCAAATTACAGGTCAAATGTGCTAGACATACAAGAAGTTACAGTTGCTCATGCTCAGCACATGCCTTCTGTACTAGAATTTTACAGGGGTTTTGTTTTCTTTGATCAGATAACATGAGAACCCTGGTTTTCAATCACTTATAATCTGCCCTGACTAAGAACAGGTACAACAAGCTCTTCTTTTTAATTTTATTGCACAACTTTTGGAGATGTTGAGGTAGATTCATCTATTTATATAGTGATTATTAACCTTAAAAATGTATTAAAAGTCTCTTCTACTCTATCACCAATATATATTACAGTGCCCAGACTAGAATATGACACCTGATAATTTGAGACATATTCTATTTCTTACCTTGATACTATTTTCCTTTTAATTATTATTTTTAAATTTAATTTATCATGATTATGATGCTGATGCTGATGACGGGGTGTGTGTGTGTGTGTGTGTGTGTGTGTGTGTGTGTGTGTGTGTGTGTGTACAATGTATGTGTGGGAACCTGTACCAGAGTGTACATGTGGAAACCAGTGGGTGACTTTGTGGACCCTGGAGTCAAGCTCAGATCGATCATCAAGCTAGTGCAGTGAGTGCCTTTATCTGCTGATCAGTTCCTCTGACTCCCTTTCAATCATGTATCTGTCAGTTATAATTATGAGCTATATGTCAGTACATACTTATGAGGTATGATTGTTATATTTAATCAAGTTTTTGCAAAATACAATTTTCAAGTCAAAATAAGCTTATCTACTTCTTCAAACATTTACTATTTGTTTGTAACAAAATAGCTATCAGTTTTTGTGATGCTCTCATAAGATACAGGGTGCTATTATTAATTCATAGATAGCCACTCTTTTGTGTACTAGAATGCTAATCTTGATTTCATTGACCTAACTACACATATGAAGTAACTTCTTTCTGTCCTCTCACCCCTGTGCTCTCAGCTCCTGCTAACTACTTTGCACTTGACCACTTGGAACTTGTAGGAGACCACTTTCATTTTCTAATTGTTTTTCTTCTCCTAATTCACATATGAGTGACCATATGTGTTTGTTTTTTTTGGTACTTGGCTTATTTGATTTAACATAGTATCTTCATGTTTTATAAATGTTCTCACAAATTGCAGGATTTAGTGTTTGAAAGATGAATAATATTCCACTTACAATATAGACTGCATTTCCTTAATCTACTCATCATTGATGGACATAAGTTAATTCTATTTGTTGCATGTTATGAATAGTGGTAGTTCAATAAACATGTCACTGCAGATGTCCGCTGGACATAGTGATTCCATTTTCTTGGCATTAATATCCCACACAGGCTTATGTCTGTGAACACTTGATCACGCTGTTTTAGGATGCTGTGGAGCCCTTAGAAGGTGCAGCATAGCTGGAGAACATGAGCCCTAGCAAGATTTATAGCTCATCCCTGATTCTGGCTCAAATCTCTTTGTTTCCATATTGGTATCACATAACTGTGATGGATGATATTGAGAACAATACTAATACAATCAGACAGGTCTATCTGTAATTTTTTGAGGAAATTCCATGTTGTGTCCCATAATAGCCGTATGAATTGATATTGCCATCCACAGTATACTCAGTACCTGGGTAGAGGTCAAAGCAGCTGGAAGGAGGTGAGAAGTTTCTTTGTGGTTTCTGCTTTGCCTTTCCCCAAGGGTTGGTGATGCTGAGACTGTTTTCAGTGTCCAGAGCCTATTTGCAGATCTTCTTTTGAGAATTGTCTGTGTAGATCTCCTGATAGTTATTTAATTTTTTTTGTTGCTTTTAACTGTTAAGGCTTGGGTTTCCTTACTGTGTTCTGAAGATCAATTCAGTGTCAGTTGTGACGCTTGCCAGTATTGTCTACAGTTCTGTGAACTGTTTCTTACTCTACTAATTGTTTAATTTGTTGTATAGTAGCTTTTAACTTTTAACTTCATGTATCCATTTTCCTTCTGTTTCATACCTTTAAAATTATTCCTTTAAAAAAATTAAGCCCAACATCCCTGCATTTCTTCTACTATTTTAATTTTTTGGTTATTTTATTTATTTACATTTCAAATGTTGTTTCCCTTCCTGGACTCCCCTCTGCAAATCCCCCCATTCCATCTCCCTCCCCTTTGCTGCTAAGAGGGTGCTCCTCCACCTACCACCCACTCCCACCTCACTCCTCTAGCATTCCCCCTTCACTGGGGCATCATCTCCACTGGACACTCCCACTGACGCCCGACAAGGCCATCCTCTGCTACATATGTAGCTGGAGTCATGGCTCCCTCCAAGTGTACTCTCTGGTTGGTGGTTTAGTCTCTGGGAGCTCTGGGGCGTCTGGTTAGTTGATATTGCTGTTCTTCCTATGGGGTAACAATCCCTGTCAGCTCCTTCAGTCCTTCCCCTAACTCCTCCATTGGGGTCCCTGTGCTCAGTCTGATGGTTTGCTATGAGTATCTATATCTGCCTTGGTCAGGTGCTAGCAGAGGCTCTCTGGGGACAGCTACACCAGCACGCACTTCTTGGCATCAGCAAAAGTGTGGGACTTTGGTGTCTGCAGCTAGGATGGATTCCTAGGTAGGGCAGTCTCTGGGTGGCCTTCCTTCAGTTTCTGCTCCATTTTTTTGTTCCTTTGTTTCCTTTAGACAGGAACAAGTTTGGGTTAAAAATTTGGAGATGGGTGGGTGGCCCCATCCCTCAACTGGGGACTGTGCCTATCTACTAGCGGTGGTCTCTACAGGTTCTGTTTCCCCTTTGTTTGGGTATTTTGGCTAAAGTCTTCCCTGCTGTGTCCTGGGAACCTCTTGCTTCCCTGGCATCTGGGACTTTCTAGTGGCTATTTCCAGTTCCCCAGCCCCCACCGCTACCTGTCTCTTCTAGCTGTTTGACATTTAAGTATGTGCCCACTTTGAGTTGATTTTGTAATCAGTGAAAGAAGAGTCTGTTTTCAGGGGTTTTGTTTACTTGGTTTTTTGCAGGTTGTTTTTTGTTTGTTTGCTTGTTTTTTTGTGGATCCCTAATTTCCCATCCCATGTACTGACCAATGCTATGTGGCTGCCTGAGTTTATGCCCTCTGGCTACTCTGTTCTGTTGTTGTGTGTTAGTTTTCAGCTTGGTACCATTGTTTTCTCTTATTACTTTGTAGTATAGTTTATATAGTGTAATGTATAGAAAACCAGAGAATGCAATATACTGTGCTCAAATTTGGTTTGCTTTTGTTTTTATTGCTTTTTAGGACTGTTTGATCTTATTCTTTGAATAATATCGTATGTGTTTTGACAGATTACATTGAATCTGTAGATTACTTTGGATAGTGTGTTCATTCTAACAATATTTAATAATCAATCCATGAATCTGAAACAGTTTTCCACTATCATGCATCTTCTTCAATAACCTTCCTTGGTTTTGAATTTTATGGTTTATTTGTTTGTGACAGTCTTTTACTGTATAGCCTTGGCTGGCTTCAAACTTATCATTCTCCTGCCTCATCATTCTGAGTGCTGGGATTACAGACATGGGACACCATTCTCAGTCATTCAGTTCTTAAAATCAATTTTTAGAATCGGTGTAGAAATTTTTCATATTTTTATTAAATTTATTTTATGAATTTAGATACTATTTTATAAATGAGTTTATAAAATAAAATTTATAAATTCTAGATACTGTTATATTTATTGTAGATAGAGTTCCTTTCTTGATTTCTTTTACTGATATAATGAAACTGACTTTTGTCTGATGATTTCATATACTACAACTTCACTAAGTTTGCTCATTAGTTCGAATACATTTTTGGAGGAATCTTTAGGGGTTTGCATACATAGGTCATGTTTCTATAAACAGTTTGTATGGCCTTTACTAATTTCTTCATCCTGCCTGATTGCTTACCAGGAGTTCTGTAACATCTGGATAAAAAGAGAGTGTGGACATGTCTGTCTTGTTCCACATCTTTGAATGTGCTCAGCTTTTCTCAGTGTGGAACAATGTTATCTGTGGGCTTGTCCATATAATGTGGTACATTCTTTTCCATCCTGTTTGTAAAGACTCTTTTCATAGACGTGGTGGTGGAACTTGTTAATTTTTTCTGTATTTATTGATAGGATAATATGATTATTGTTCTTCGTTGTGATAATTTCGTATATCTCGTTTTTGCTTTGTGTGTGCTGAGCTGTCATATGCTGAATCCCACTGGGCTGTATTGAGTTTTTATTGTGCTGTGGGACTCAGTTTATAGTATTTATGTTAAAACTTTGTGCTTTGTATTCATTAGGGATGGTGACCTTTAGTTTTCTTGCCTGGGTTTGGTAAAGCATAATGCTGTGCTATAATGTGTTTAAACAAAGTCTTCCTATTTGTATTTAAAAATAATTTGAGAATTGATAATTAGCTTTCTCTAAGCATTTGGTAATATTCAAATGTCTAGTCCTAGAGTTTACGCTGAGATGGGAATCCTTTACTCTGGGTTCAGTCCTGATAACCTGTTTTACACTTGTTCACCATTCAGTCTTGAAAGGGTGCGTGCTGCCCGCTGTGGACTTTGTTCAGTCTTTCCAGTTTGTCAAGGTTACTGGCTATAGTTGTTCCTAATCTCTGACAGTCCTTTGTGTTTCTGTGTATCAGTCATTTGTGGTTCTCTTCATCTCTGATTTTATTTGAATCTTTTCTCTATTTTAGTGAGAGAGAGAGAGAGTGTGTGTGTGTGTGTGTGTGTGTGTGTGTGTGTGTGTGTGTGTGTGTGTGTATGACAGAGGGGGCAGGGAGGGAGAGAGAATGCTCCTGAATGTATTTATGTATGTGTACAGTGTGTGTGCAGTGTCTCCAGAGGTTAGACGAGAGTATTGGATCCCCTAGAACCGGAGTTATAGGCAGTTGTGCGTCAACATGTGAATGCCAGGAACCAAACTGCTCCTCACAAAATATAGAAAGAGTTCTTTACCACTGAGCCATCTCTAGACTCCTCTTTTTTCTCTCTTCTTTTAAAGTATAGCTACAGGCTTATTCATTTTGTTTATTTTTAAGGCCATTTTATTTAATTTTTTACTGTTTTGTGGACTCTATCTCATTTATTCTTGTTCTAATGTGTATCATTGATTTTCTTCCAACTTTGAGTTTGGCATATTCTCTTGTTCAGTTCCTTTAGATTGTCATTGTGAGATGGCTTTGCTTGTTTGAAGTGGTTACTGATTTGTGTGAATTTCCCTCATAGAGCTAATTTTACTGTATCCTATAGGTCTTTGCTATGTCATTTCCATTATTGGTTCAAAAAATATTTTAATTTCCTTCATAATTGGATCCATTGATAGTTTAGAAGTATATTTTTAACTTCGTATGTATCTGTGTCATTTTCAAACTTTTTCTGGTGATTGATTTCTATTTTACTGTATTGTTATTGATAAATATGCATGATATGATTTTAATTTTTAACTATTTTATCATAGGCTTACCCATACAAAAAAAATCAAATCTGGAAAGAAGCAAGAGTTGACATCCCTCCACTTATGAGGGGTTTAACCTGGGCTGCTCTTCTGGGAGTGGAGGTAAGAAAGCAAAAACCCTGGAAACTGGTAAGTAGTGTATAGAAAGAATATAAAATGTATAGTACCACTGGGTGTAGAGATTCATTTTTATCTTCCAAATGCCTGGGAGGCTATTTATTGCAATGGATTATGAGTTTAAGGTCAACTTGGAATACATGGATGAATCCTATCTCAGAAAAACTATAATGCTTTACATTTAATTTTACTTCTATTAATAGAAAATTATATGATAAAATATGAACATTAAAATATTTGACAATTTTAAGTAGAAAAATATCTGAAAATAATAGACTATAAATAATTATACTGATGTGCTTTAATATTTTACTTATTAGTGCCCATGGAAAATATTATTTTGAACTGGTTGTCTAGTGAATAAATATCAGTTATGAGTGCCACCTGCTTATGAAAGATGCTCCGTTTTAAATACAACTTGAACTTATAAGTGGTTCCAAAGTGATTAGTATTTCAATTCAGTTGTAGCCTGTCAAAATAATGAATGTAATTTAGTGGCTTTTAACATAGCTGTTCCTCTTTGGCCAACCTGCCAAGAGAAATAGCCCCTTTGTCTTCTATACCTGATCTGTGGCAGTGAGGGAAAGCACGCTGTCCCAGAGTTAATCACAAAGCCTGTGTTGACAGAAAGTCTGGTGACAAGTCATGCGGATGACCGGTCCTTGCCATATTGTTTCATTTCCTATCAGTTTCCTTTTCATTCTATCTGCTTGTGTCTCTCTTAGATATATGCCGCCATTTTAGTTCCCTCAACCATTTTTAATCTTTTAAAAGTTTTTTATTTTATACAATGTATTTTTCATATTGTTTCTCTTACTTTATCCATCTCCTCCCAGATACTCTCTACCTCTCTACCCACCCAACTTCCTGTTCATTATTGAGAGTGTGTTCTTTGTCTGTCTGCCTGCCTGTCTGTTCCCCCCCCCCCCCCGATTCTCTCTTTCTGTCTCTCAAATCAAAACAGACTAACAAGAAACGTGGAGCACATTTGTGTTGGCCAGCTGTTCCTGAGTGGGACCCGACCTACAGTGTGCCCTCAGCTCTCTTTAACCTTTAGAGACCTCTGTTGGCACAGGCTTTTTCCTCTATTCTTGATTCTCTTGATGAGGTTCTACAAGTTGCTATGAATATGTTTGGTTACTTCACAAGATTGCCTGTTGCTCCCTACCTCATGTTAATAATTAGTACTATAGAACTATACTATACCCCAGTCCAGAAAGACTCACACTTTCAGGTTTTCCAAACCCATTATTAATAGATAGCCCAAAGAATGTATACAGTAAATAATTTTACCAAATTCTTGGCTTTCTCTACCACTGTAGTAAGTCATAAAAATAAGAACTTTTTCATGAGTGCTCCTATAGAACATGAGCAAAATTTAAAGTAGTGTATTCATATATTCTTTGTGTGATGCTGTAACTAAGAAGTGTTAAAGAGCCTAATGATCTCTGATCACAGCATATTTATCCAAATGTTCCTGCTATTATCATTCTTCTAAACAAATTTATTTGCCTTGCTTGCTTTAACAGAAAATCTTCTGATAAGATAAACCTCTCTAAAATAATATCTTCTTCATGAAAATGTTGATTTGACTTATGTTAGTAATGCATAGAAAATAACATTTTGGTATACATACTCTCTAGCTAAGTGACCTCTAAGATCATTTGCCTTTTGGTATATATAGTTCAAAGAGGTTCTTTGGTTGTCGTTTTTGTTTCATTTTAAAGTAAGGTCTCACCGTGTTGTCACAGCATCTACCTGCTTCTTTCTCTTGGGTGTTGGGATTCCAGGTGTACATCAACACACCAGGTAAAGGTCCGCCTCACCGAAGTGGGCCTTCATCAGACATGGTCAAAGATGTAGAGAATTTCTAAGTTTTCGACTAAACTTTAGTTTAAATGTAACTATCCATATTTAGGTAAGTCTTCAAAATTAGATTTTTGTAAGAAACAGGTTTTTCCTTTAAAGCATCACTAATCCAAAAATTTTAAATTTAAAAGCTCTGAGTATTGACATCTTGCTGAAAAAAAAAATGGGTTTTCATTTTTAGATTAGAGATACTGTACCAGTAAATTTTATGCACATATTCCAAATTTAGAAAAACCATAAAATTAAAATACTTCTGATCCCAGCATATTAATGTATACTTCTAATTTTATTAAGGATATAAGAAATTTATGTGTTATTTTGTTTTTTTGCAGGGAGCTATTCATGCCAAGTATGATGCCATTGATAAAGACACTCCAATTCCCACAGATAGACAAGTAAGGCATTCTCCAGTCCCCACAGATAGACAAGTAAGGCGTTCTCCAGTCCCCACAGATAGACAAGTAAGACGTTCTCCAGTCCCCACAGATAGACAAGTAAGACGTTCTCCAGTCCCCACAGATAGACAAGTAAGACGTTCTCCAGTCCCCACAGATAGACAAGTAAGGCGTCCTCCAGTCCCCACAGATAGACAAGTAAGGCGTCCTCCAGTCCCCACAGATAGACAAGTAAGACGTTCTCCAGTCCCCACAGATAGACAAATAAGGCGTCCTCCAGTCCCCACAGATAGACAAGTAAGGTGTCCTCCAGTCCCCACAGATAGACAAGTAAGGCGTCCTCCTGTCCCCACAGATAGACAAGTAAGGCGTCCTCCAGTCCCCACAGATAGACAAGTAAGACGTTCTCCAGTCCCCACAGATAGACAAGTAAGGCATCCGAAGGCAGCTCTCCCAATTCTTTAAATGTGAGACGGTATGAGGATTCCTCTTCCCTTCATTATGAGCATTCTGCCACCGCCCGAAATGTGTGTTGTTATAAAAAGTTTTCTTACACTCAGAAACTAATGTGTGATGTTTCCAAAGATTAATTTGAAACCCAGTACACTTTATCAGTGGTTTATAAAGGTGAAATATTCTGCAGCAGTCCCTTCTTACATGTGCTGAAGAAGCAAGGGCTAGAAGTCTATGGGATCATCTGTCACAGTTGTGCCTTCCTGCTTTGCTGCTTACAGATTGAAGTGGATATTCCTCGCTGTCACCAGTATGACGAGCTGCTGTCATCACCAGAAGGCCATGCAAAGTTCCGGCGTGTACTGAAAGCTTGGGTAGTTTCTCATCCTGATCTTGTGTACTGGCAAGGTAACATTTCAATTACTAGGATTTTTCTTCAAGTCTTTTCTCTTTCATTTTGAAAAGAGGGGAAAAAAACCTCCAAAATTCTAGTGCATTTTAAAGATATTAACTTTAAATAAACTATCAAACAAACATGGTCTAAATGCATTGAAGATATCATTTTACAATTTAAAAGTCAACAGCTTTTATTGGCATTGACAGGAAAACAGAGTCTAATCTATGGAAACATTTAATCTTATCAAAGTAGTGAAATAACTCATGCCATAAAAGATATTAGGCTATTTGAGAATGTTACCACTGAAATATTCCTAATAGATAATTATTTTAGTTATTAGGAATGGATTATCACCTTAAATTGCTCATTTAATTTTTTTCCTTTTTCTCTCTAGTATCATTAATCTCTTTAAGCTTGGATTTCTTCATTCACCATTATTATTTTTATGATCATTAATTCATAAATAAGAAACCTATTCAATCCAACCATACTTTTGAGTGTTTTGTTCTTGAGTTTTGTATTGCTTACTGACCACTCTTGAAGATATGATTATTTTTGCCGAGCACACCTGGGAGTACATTTCCTCCTAACCTAGTATAGGTCCATTTTGTGTGTTCTTTCAGCATGGCAACAGATTAAAAGCACTATTATCAATAAAATAAATGTGTTTGTATACTTTATTTCATAATCCTGAAGGAAGCAGGCAAAGATCCATCTCCTACATGAGAAAACATAGCTGAAGAGGCCAAATAATCCCCAAATTCACACATGCGTCAGGTCAGACTTGCGACCGTGTCCGAGGCCGCCCACATGTTTATATCACTGTTGCTGTGCTGCTCCTTGCCTTGTTTTGGACACTGATCTGTCAGACCCGATCATTTACTCTGCATAGTAACTACTGACAGAACGCACGTCTGTGTCGGTGTATGCACAGTGCTTGATGTATTCGGAGGAAGGCAGGGATGGAGTGAGGGCTCTGCAGCTCTACTGGAAGGCACTCATTTCTCTCGTTGGTTTCGACTTCCCTGCATCAGGTCTTGACTCACTCTGTGCTCCATTCCTGTATCTGAATTTCAACAATGAAGGTAAGCTTTTCTATCACTGAGACATCACCGTGCATAGTATTCTTAAATATCAGGCTCAAAATCAGCTTTGTATTCGAATTCTTATATTGTGAAATTGTGTTCATTTCTTTTAGAGGGTGAAAATAATTAGTCAAATATTAGAGAGTATTCTTTGTCATGAGGCCATTCCTGACAGTTTGGTGGGAATTGTTTTAATTCTGCTGAATTACTTTACCCACTTTGATGACCAGTTTTATGATCTTTGGGAGAGGCTTCAGACTTTTCTAGAAATTACTGTTAAATATATTTTCAAAATTATAAACCAATCAATATTGTCTAGGTTTCTCCCTTATTATATATCCCACACATATCACACCAAACATACTTGTTTAATGAAGACTTCTTTGTGCCTTTGTGATCTTAGGCAACACTCTGTGGACCAGTAAGTTGGTCCTGTGTCTGGTTTGCTCTCATGGACTCTTACCTTTCTGCCAGTGCTGCCAAACTTTGTTTGACAGGCTTTTTGTTAATGGCAGGGATTTTAGTTTCTAACACTTTATTTTAGGTCCTTTTATAGTAGATTTTTAAACTACTGTGTTAGATTTGATACACTCAAATTTAGAATTCTGAATTACATCACTCGTGTAGTATGATATGCTATATTACCTTGATATATAGATATCTTACCTCTGAATCTTCATTTTTCATATACTATCATAGGCAACAGAAATTTTTGAAATTGAGTAGAAATGCAATAATCTTGAAAAATTTAGATTTCTTCCTTTGAATGACTTTCTAGTGCTCTCTTCCAATAAGATCACTCACTAGTCTGATCGCGTTTTTGCTGGGCTCACTCAGGTGTATCCAATTATTAGTTGCAGATCCAAGAGTAATAAAGATCTGTATTTTAAAGTACAGGTTATTACTAATACTCCTAAGGCCAAGAATCTTGCTTGTATCAGGAGTAATTAAGGTTTATGAGGTTCCTGCACCTTGTTAATAATGAGTGCTTAGAAGTTTAAAAAAATAAAGTCCAGGCAATTAAGATTTGATTATTGTAGGATAATGATTGCCACAGCAATTTGAAATTGAAGTTACTGGAATGTTTATCTTGCAGTGTCTCCTTTTTAAATATCAGAAGCTTTTCTCCCTATAATTTTGTGTTTTCAGCATTTATTATCATAATTGTTGTTTAATAGTAGACTTACAGAGCGTGTGCTGAGTGACTAAGAACGCGCATTACTGTTAACTGATTGTGGGTTTGCTTTATTCTTTCTTAGCCTTGGCATATGCATGCATGTCTGCTTTTATTCCTAAATACCTGTATAACTTCTTCTTGAAAGACAACTCACATGTAATACAAGGTAAGCAAAGCCTTTTCCTGTCTTCATAGAGGAACAGATTTCTTTCAAAAGACACCGATTTTCAGGATAATAGTTTTGATCCAGCAGCATACGTTGATGCTTCTTCATCAAAACCCAGGAAGAAGTATCAGGATTTTTTTCCTTATAATTTCTCAAGGAATTATGGTCCTTTTCTGATGTCTATCTAATATCTGCTCTCAATTCAGATACAGACGTGTTTGAGAATTGGAGTTTGTCTCTACCAGTTAAAAAGAAAACAAGCTATTTTGGAGGAGTCTATTAATTAGAGTTTAATGATATTAAAAACAGTTTCTATAGCTTACAGTGTATGCGTATGCTGGCCAATTAAATTTGGCAGCAACATAATTGTTATATAAGATCGAGGTATATTCACATGAAAAGATAAGGCTAAGTGGAAAAAATACAGGACTCAGATTGTTTTTCAGTATAGAAAATGTTTTGTCTTAACTAGAAAGACTACAGATGTGCTTGCTTGCGTACTTAGAAAGAATGGTTAACATATATAATCCTCAGTCCAGGCTAACTGAGTGGTGCAGTGCTTGCCTAGCGTGTGTGAGGCGCTGCTTCAAGCCCCAGTTCTACCACATGTCTGAGAAATTGTTTTTCTCTTCTCTTGAGGCCCCTCTTCCCACTCAGTTAGAAAGATTTGTGCTTTTTCTTTGGATTTTTTAATTAGGAGGTCAAGCTTTTATTGCCACTGTCTTAGTGGGAAATGACTTCATCTGTTTGCTGCTTTGGAGTGGCCAGAGTCAGCACGCCTCACCTTGTGTCTGTTCTGTTTGACTGGCTTGGGTTTTGACTCTGTAGGCCGTCTCACCTGAACCTTGCAAGCTTTATTCCTCCTGCATCTGGCATGCTGGAGCTGGAGCAGTCATGACCCCAGCACATCTCTCTGCCTGCTGATGCGACTGTCCGCTTCAGGATAAACTAGAAACCTTGTGGGAGATAATAGTTAGCAAATGAAGAGTGTCATTTCTCAGCAGTACGCAGACAGTCATTGACTTTGAATCTGTCATCTGCATCTTTCACCTCTGCATTTTCCTGCTAAGAGTCAGTGCTGAAACGCTCAGAGAGGAAACCAGCACAGACGCTTGCATGGAATTTTGAAAGTTCATTTTTCAATGTATTTCAGGCATGTTTTACAAACAAATACAGTGTATTTAAAAAGAGCCATAAAAATTATGATATCAGGTGAAATTCTTACATCAATTTCATTGGAACTGTAATTGCAGTGTATGTAATAAGTAAAAAGAGGACAATAAAATTTAATATACAGAAATTAGAAAGCACAGTTCATTATCATTATATACCTTATTTCAAGAAATAAAAATACAAGTTTTCTTAAAATATAGGAAGTTTTATTTGGTTTTATGGAATTGTATCGAAACTACACTTGACCTTTTAGGGTGATTTTATAAATATCTACATTTAAAACAAACAGTAGTTTTGAGCTTTAGAAAATACTACCTTTGAGACTGTTTTAAGAACCTATTCACATTTTTGTCATTTTTATAATTAATAATTATAGTGTTTTATCATTTTAATATCCCTTTAAAGTGGGTTGTTAGGGGCTGGAGACATGGCTCAATAGTTAAGAGCACTGTCCTTTCAGAACACCTGAGTGCAGTGCCCAGCACCTGTGAGACGGGTCAGAACCATCTCACGCCAGCTCCAGAGGACCCAAATGCCCTCTTCTCATGTCTCTGGGCACCAGTCATGAACAAGGTATACATATTCATGCAGACAAAACACCCATATATATATAAGATAATGTATATTTAAAGACTCAATAGTGTTAACGTGTATGGAATCTTTTATTTTAATCTAACAATGTTCTATTTCTTTGTAACTACCATTCATTTCCTTCAGCTTTTCTCAAATCAAAGAATGTGTACAATTAGATTTTTTTATTCCTTTGAGGAATTTTAAATTCTATTAGAGGAGGATGTAAACTATGATACAGTTCCCACATAGCTTATCCTGTCCCCCCTGAAAGGAAGAGCTCACCCTGAGATGCACTGGAAAGCTTGTTCTCCATAGCCCGAACTTTGCCAACTTTTAAATTATATTTACATATGGGAAGTTACTTTGAATACAATAATAATAAATGGTGTAGTAGTATATATCTGTTTATGTGAGCATGTGCATGCTGGTATAAATCTAGCCATGAATGTTTGGCAGAACAAAAGGAAAATATGGGTGGGGTTTCTACAGCATATACTGTAAGCTATAAAAACTATTTTCAGTATCACTAAACTCTAATTAATAGACTCCTCCAAAATAGCTTGTTTTCATTTTAACTGGTGATAATCTTTAATTAGCTGGGTAGATCTACATATTAAGTTTATCAGGCTTAAGTAGGAACGGTTTCTAAGAAACCCTGTTGTAGCTGGGGAGAACCGCCTGAAGCATGATTTCTGCTGCAATTGGAACCATGCTTTTTACAAGTTGTAAGTTAATAACTATCGCTTATCAATATACAACTGATCATTTGTGGTGGCTCATGGTGCATACTGCTGGCTTCTGGGTAAATTGAAATTATAGATACACCATAAGCAGTTAAAGAAAAGATAAATGTCAAAGTTACCTAGGGATTTCAACTTGATTTGTAACTCGTGAATTCACTGAAATTATACCATTTTGTTCTAAAGTGGGGGAGCAGGCAAACTGAATGAAGAGCAAATCAAGGAATGTTTTAATTGGACAGCATCTCATTCTTTATCTAGAACGAGTAAACAATGCTCAAGTTAGATCATTAGTGGGACTTGTTTATGCCATTCAATCGAGTACAGAGCTGACATTTCCTCTGCTTCACTTGATGCTGTTTATTAAACATACACACAATATTTATAAGCAAGTAACTGTAAAATACAAGGAATAATTAGGAATAGCATTAGTTGAGGAGACATAATAGGTTACTTTTACTTATTACTATTTCTTGAAATAACACAGACTGATAACATAAACTGATAAAGCAAGGAAACATTATTTTTAGAGATATTTCACCAAATAATTCATTTTAAAAAATAGTTATTTTGTCAGAGAAAATTTAGATTATCAAAGGAAAGTTATTAATTTTTATTGTTATGCTTTCAGTTCAGAAAAGAAGCTGAGCTCATTTGCCTTGCTGTACTTTGTTTAGTTTTTCTTGTAGCCTAGGGTGTGGCAGATGTTATAGTCCTCTTCCCCCTCCTCACAAAGGCTGAGGTTACAGCCTTTGAGTTTTGGTGTTGGGTTCTGTTTTGTTTTTGTTTTGTTTTTAACAAACAAAGTTACTGATTTAGAACACATGCCACCACACAGTCTTATTTAGGTCAATTAGTATGTAATCAATAAATTGGTACAAATAGTAACCTGTTTTAACAATGGGGAAAATGAGAATATATTCTTCATATTGAACACTACGACTTGTAATAGAATTAGAATAAACAAAAGGTGCGTGTGTATGTGTGCATGCATGTGCATGTGTGCATGTGTGAATGTGAGTGTGCGTGTGCGTGTGCGTGTGTGTGTGTGTGTGTGTATTGGGGCATGTCCCTAAAAGCCCTACAGCTAGCAGTGAAACAATCCACAGAGACTAGAATGAAATTCAGTTCAGCTCAACTTAGATAGTCATCACTGGCTTAAATAAGCAGTCTGACAGCACAATTTTGAACAAAAAGTTTTCTGGTGACAATTAACTCTGTCCCATGTGTTCAACAAAGCTTAAGTCGTGTTTACATTAAAATTCTTTTACAAAGTAGATATGTGTTCCTCCATAAAGATGGGTCCTGTTGACTCAGAAACGGTATTGAAGAGAAGGCCTAGGGAACTTGACTGAGGTAAACATGAGAGTCAAGATTGGCTGAGCCTAAGATAACAGAAGTTACTTATTCTGCTGTAAAGTACAGGTGACAGCTCATGAAGATGGTTTTGTGGACCAAGAAGCAATGCTCAAGATTTAGGGCAAAAGTCTTGGGTAAACAAACATAATATTCTGGGGGATTCAGGTGAAGCCTGGCCTACAGACAGCAAAGGATGACAGGCTGGAAACTACCTTTCCCAGTGTTCAGGGAAGGAGACAGGAAGACATGTCCTTCCTCTTTCCTGGCTTCTCTAATACTTACCTGTGTACATGGGACTTTTACCCTTTGTGTGTGTATGTGTGTGTGTGTGTGTGTGTGTGTGTGTGTCTGTGTGTGTGTGTGTCTGTGTGTGTGTGTATGTGTGTGTGTGTGTCTGTGTGTGTATGTGTGTGTGTGTATGTGTGTGTGTGTGTGTGTCTGTGTGTTTGTGTCTGTGTGTGTGTCTGTGTGTGTGTGTGTGTGTGTGTCTGTGTGTGTGTGTGTGTGTGTGTGTGTGTGTGTGTGTGTGTGTGTATGTGTGTGTACTGGAGAGTGAGGTTAGGTGTCTTCTGAAGCACTCTCCGCTTTATCTTTTGCACCAGGCTCTCTCACAAAGCCGCCCCCTAGCCACCCCTGGGAGTGTGCCTTGCACTTTATCTCAGCCTTGGGATTAGAGATGCCCAGCTTTTCCATGGGTGCTGGGGGTCTGAACTCAGCTCCTTATGCAACAGCAGGCTTTTACACACCAAGCTATCTCTCTGCCCAAACAAAAGATATTTTCAATTGCTTACCATTTACTTTCTTTCTATTATTTTTCGTTAACCAACTAAGTTCATATTTCTACATATGCCAAACAGAATTATATGTAGGAAAAAATTTATAACTAGAAAAGATGCTGAAATTGATATATAGAAGCAGTGTGAAGCACAGTTCCTCTCTGTGCCTGCTTGTCTTTTACTGTTCCTTACTTACAAGTCTGTTCCACCTTCCAAACATTCTATCAATAAGAAACATATTTACTATTACTAGAGCAAATGTATTTGTACACTTTGGTTGGAAAATATCAGTTATCTGTGTTTAATTTCTGACTCAAGAAATAACAGCTCTGAAAGTAAATCGTGGTATTGTTTATTGGTGTATTTCTTTAATACTTAGCACTGTGATTCAAGGAGTAACAGAATGGAGAGTTGTATGCTAACGTGCCCTGCTCTGTGGAGCAGTTAGGTTCTCACCCAGCGCCGGCTGTGACTCACCGACTCAGCCTTTGAGACAGTTGAGGACAGTGGTTGTCTTCAGCATTGTTGTCCTTTCAGAGTACCTGACAGTGTTCTCCCAGATGATCGCCTTCCATGATCCAGAGCTGAGTAATCACCTCAACGAGATTGGCTTCATCCCTGATGTGAGTAAACCTGCTGCACTGGCTTCATCCTGACGTGAGTGTTACGGTGCACTGCAGAGTGTGATTGGAAGTGGTGAGGCTGAGCAGAAATGATAGAATGAAAGATGCTATTTCTAAATTATTGGTCATAGATGTCTGCACGAGTTGCTAAAGGTAATTACAGCTTTGTGTTTGTGCGGTTACATTCCATGTCCTCACATAAAAGAAGGGTTCAGGTTCCTTTGTGTGTTTATATTAACTATTTGTTGTTTAAAACCCACTGAAAAGTGGGTTTAAATATATTTTTATTAGTTCTTCACAACCTTCATGCATCGTGTTTCGAATAGTATTTACCCGTCTCCCATCTCCTACCAGAGTCAAGTCTTTTTCCCTGGCCATCCAGCTTGGTGTGAGAGATCTTGGTCACTTCCTCTCTTGTCTCTAAATTCATCAAGTCCGGTTTATGCTGTCTAAAGCCCTTGAGATAGATGTGAGGCATGGTCAGCTTTTTTATTTTATTTTTTTAAGTGTTTTATTAGATTGTTCTCTAAAGGGCTTTCACCTTGACTTAATTTTTTTTTTTTTTTGATAGAATGGTGCCCTTTGAAAGAGTATACAGTTCAGGGCAAACTCTGGACATCGCTAACACCCACCACTGGTGCTGATGTGACCCTCTAATCACGCTTCTCCATGCATTTCTGGAAACTTATTCTATATCTGTTTTCATGCCATTTAGATAATGGTTTCTCACTACTGAGAATCTGGCAGTAAAAAGAGACTGAGGGTAAAAGTGACTATATCTTAACCCACAGAAAAGTCCCATCTACAACTGTTGCTTGCCATAGAAAGTAATCAAATGAAACTTTTTACTAAATGATTAGCTGGGTGATTTTAGAAACAACAACAATTTGAAGAGCTACAGGCAAATTAGTGACTTCTGAGAGAAGATAAATGACTCTCCCCATTGCTGAGCCCCTGGTTGGTTATCCAGTATGTTGTTGGTCAACCCTAAAAGCAGGACAACAATGAATGGATTCAGCAGTTTATTGTTTATATATTAATTCATAAGTTTATATTAGCAATAATAATTGAAAGAAGAGTACATGAATTTGAGATGGGGTAGGTAGAAGTTGGAAGGAAGGAAAAATAATGTAAATACAGATATATAATTTAATTTTTAGGATAAATAAATCGGCTTTTTTAAAGAACAACATACCGTTGTAGCCTTTGACAGTGAGTAGCTGTGGATGGACCGGGTGTGGGGCTTTCTGACTCTCCTGGTCACGCCTTTCCTAGTTGTACGTCATCAGCATGTGCACAGAGCACTCTCTTACTGCCTCCTTCAGTTATTACTTCCATGTTCTTCATTTAAAATTATTTTTGAGAAGATTGTGACTGTGCCTCTAATAATACCGTGAGCTAGGATTCATTCAGACCAAGAGTAGGTTCAGTGATGATCAGATCCCAAACTGAGTTCCCACTCAAGAACTGATCCTATCAAAGAAAGCCTTCGTTAATCCCCCATCGCTGAAATGCAGGCTCCTGTTGGTGGTGGGAGATTGTGATTTCTGGCTCCCTTCCATTTGCTGTGGGTCACAGAACTCTGGGCACCAAGCAGTGCTGAAGCTTAAGTAGCTTGGGATATTGTGCACTGATGTGATGCCTAGATTATCTAAGTCATGGCAGTTATGTGATTTACATATAAATAGAGTAAGTAATGCGTAGTTGGAGAGGTTGGGGCCAGAGTGATTTTTATCATTCTTTCTTGATGCAGTTCTGCTTCTGGAAATATACTAGGACCTTAAAAATGAGAATAGCAAAGTGAGCTTCCTCGTTCTTAAGAGAAGTTTCTTTTCTAAAATGTTCAGAATAACATTCAGCTTGCCTCCTGTGAACCGTTATCAGGTGGTCATTAAGAGAAATGGTACGGCTTTCTCTCAGTAGCTGGTATCCTTTTGACCCTACTGTCTGAGCTGAAGATAACACTAACAAATTCAGGGGTACAGTGGCTAGCCATCGTCAGAACTGCAGGTAATAAAAGATGCTAACACTACCTAATCCTCTTCCTCTTAAAAACTTTTGCTGTCATCTTCGACTGAGTTTATATATGTGAACAGAAAATACAGAAGGACTACTTAGACATATTTGTTTATTAGTTTCTTCTTTATTTTTTGTTTCTGGCCTTTAAGAAGTTTTAGATTTTAGCCCAAAGAGATTATTGACAAAGGGCTTTGATTTTATATCAAAGTATGTTGCTGGAAAAAAATAGGAAAATACTGTATTTAGATTGTCCCAAAGTAAGATTCCCATTGTGGAATATCTGCAGCCCTGAAGGGTGTGTGATTGCCTGAGTCTGCGATGAGAGTCTGCGATGAGCCTGCCTTTGACTCTAATTCCCTAGAGTTTTTGAGAACAAAGAACTTCCTAACATTATTTCCTAGTAAAGCTTGGTTACCATCTTGTAGAAAGTGCCCAGACCTTATAAACCAAAGGTTTATTGTTCTGACCAGGAAGGACAAACAAATAGTTGAGTAACTTTTTGTTTAAAAGAATCATTTGTAATTTGCATATTTAACAACTGCTATTCCGTAAATTCTCAATTGAATCCCCTGGTCTGTAATGTTTCTGATCTGATGTATCCTTATACTGCTGTTGGGCAAGTAAAAGGAAAGAGAATACAGTGTTCACAGCTATCCATAACTCAGGGTCACTGTGTGTTCTTCGAGTTAACGAGAACCCCATATACAAAATCCAAAAAAAATCATATTTGTTAATGTCATCTCTGTTCGTGTAACAAGTCACTAAACAGTTAGGGAGGTAACTCAGGGTACAGTTTTTAGTGTGCAACCAAGAAGACCCGAGTTGAAATATCAAGCACACACTTAACTGCCAGCTGGGTGGTGACCCATCTGTGATTTCAGTGTGTAGGAGGCAGCGACACGGCGTCCTATAGTAATCTAGCCAGCAGGCTCTGGTTTCAAGTGGGAAAGCCTGCCTCAGTATATAAGGTGGAGAGCAACCGAAGAAAAGACCAGTGTCAATCAGTAGCTTTCGCACGCACATGCATCACAGACTGGCAGCCCTGCACAGTCAGGTATGTACTGGAAAGCGATCTCGTAATATTCTTTTAAATGTATTTTATTTTTTATTATATTTCTCTGTGGAAGGGTATGTGCATGTGTGTGCAGGTTCTTATAGAGGCCAGAGTTGTCAGGTCGCCTGGGACTGGAGTTACAGGTGGCTGTGAGTGCCTGAAGGTGGTGCGGAAACCAGATGCAGCCCCCTTCCAGGGCATCGTGCCCTGAAGTGTCAACCTTTCTAGCCCCTTTTGTAATGTTATAATCTTCAGCTCAGCTCAAGATGTTTACTCATTTAAAAAAAAATCTTGATCAAATAGCCAATATTTAAAGTATTATTTATCTGTCATACTTTCAAGTAAAAATAGTATCTCTTGAGGAAAGCACCTTGTGGTCTCATAGCTCAAGTGATTGTCCAGTTCCCCTCACAGTTTAGGTCAGAGCATAGTGTCCTGCCTCCTAAGTCATCTCACAAAATATTACGGAAGAACTGTAAAGGATTCATAATTTTACCCTTACAAACATAACTATTACACTTTGGGGCCATTGTCGTGATTTGTGCAGTTTTAGCCACTCATGCCTTTGCACTATTAACATAAATAAATATCAATCCAGTGAAAACAGTAACGGAACACAAGGATGCGACGCTCATTCTTTTAAGAATTTTTATATCATCCATGTGAGACAGGCCTTACAGACTGGAATACTCATTATGAATTACCCTGGCATTCTCTTTTCTGTCTCTTCCACACTTACTGCTTCCACCATGTGTCAGGGCACAAGGAAAGTTGCTATCCAGGTGCACCTGGTTCTCAGCTTTGCTGCTCCCAAGACAGTCTTAGAATAACAAAGAAATCCCATGGCTCCTGTGTTGTCCTGTTACTCTTGTGTTTTTAAACACAATTACAAATAACTTTTTGGTAGTGATAAAATAAGTCTTATGTGGCTAAAATAAACTCAATGTAGTTCTAATGAGATCATTAATATTTTAAGAAAATACAGGTTTATAAAAGTTGCCATATCAGTGATTTCAAAGAAGAAGAAACTATATTTCTCAGATGATTGACAATGTAGGGAAATCCTTAGGAGCCAACCTGCTGAAGTTTTTTCCAGCACTCCACAGTGCAGAGAACATTGGCGAGCCATTGCCAGTTCTTGCTTACTGTTGGTAGGGGGCAGCATTTACTAAGCTGACAGCTACAGACAAATACATCCTCAGGTCAGGCTGACATTTATAGTCAAATATTTAAACACTTAGAACCATTAAAAAATAAAATCTTTCTGTTGTTCAAAATTATCTTATTCCAGTGTCCTTATGCATATCAGTTCATATCCTTAAAACCGTACTAATAGCTTGAGAAATTATCTAAAGCAATATATATGAGGTGTCTGGGCCTCACAGAGCAAGTCTTACCATACCAGCTACTTGGGAGGTTGAGGCAAAAGATTCAAAGGTTGAAGACTTTCCTTTGGGCCTAGACAACTTAGTAAGAGTCTGTCTGAAACTGAAAGGTTAAAAGAAGGCTGAGGGTGTCCTCGAAGGACTCGGCGCTTTCTTGGCCTTGGATTCGATCCCTAAGTCCAAGCTTCCCCTTCCCTCTTAAAAAAAAAAAGAGAGAGATCTTTAAAATGGAAAAATGATGTAGAAAGAATAGAGGAATTATGTCTCACATACTGTTATTGCATTTCTCTGGTCTCAATTTTATTGGTAAGAAGCATCTAATTACCATTGTATATGCTTCCTCTACTAATTTACAACTGTTTAAAAGTAACTGTCATCAAAGCATGTGTCTGGAGAGCTAGAGCTGGTAACGTGTCCAGTACTTCCTGCTATTTAACAGAGTAGTCGGGATGAAGTCCCTTCCTCATGCTTCCATGCTTCCTTGAAGACTTCTCGGGAGGCATGCTCTCAGGAGCATTTGGCTCTATAATCTGATATCTCCATTGTGTGATCCTTCATTGTTTACATAGATATCTGGGTGCCTATTATGTACTGTATATCACTCTATCCCCTGGATACATTGAAGGAGAGAGGGTAAAGACAGAAACATTTTCCCTCAGATTTCTGTGGAAATATATGATAAAAAGTGATGGCGCTGGAGAGGTGGCTTGGCAGTTAAGAACTTCTGCAGAGGACCCAAGTTCTCTTCCCAGCACCCACATGGCGGCTCACAATCCTGTGTAATCCAGTTCCGGTGGGTCTGACTCCCTCTGGGCTCCAGGCACTTCCATGGTGTGCAGCATTCATCCTAGCAAAACTCTCATACATACATTTTTAAATAAAAATATTAAAAATAAAAGGCAAGTAAACGAAAGATCTTTTATAATACCATTTGCTAATAAAAGCCATAATAAATAAATAAGCAGATGTCATGAAAAAAATCTATGAAAATAGACAATATGATATATTCAGTCTATATTTTATATATTCAGTATATATTGATAAATTCTGAGAAATAAAAGCAAGCTGAATTTGGACATATGTGTTAAGTGTTTGAATGAAGGAAAAGTTGAATTTTTAAATGAAGTTGCCAGGAAAAGCTCTCAGGAAAGGTGATTTTGAATCAGTTCCTTACAAAAATGAAATAGTAAGCAAGCAACAGCAAGTTCCAGCCTGGGTGGGAAGCGTCTACCAGAGATGTTGAAGGAACATCCACTGTGGATGGAGCACGGTGAGGCCACATGGCAGGAACTGGAGGGCAGATTATTCTGAGGGTTACACTTACATTATCACCACTGGCTTGATTTCAGCACCACAGAGAAACAAGATGCTTTCAAATAGAATGGTGACCCCGATGTAACATAACAAGATCATTCTGACACCTTGTTGGCTGAAGTTCAAGGACAGACAAGTCTAGCGTGTGGTAGATTAGTCATAACTATGGAGTGAGTGGGCGTGAGATGGGGCGGCTTCAATCCGGACTTAGCAGTAGAGCAGGAGACGTATTCACTGTTCACAGATTAGTACTTTGAAGGTAGAAGAGCAAGGCTGCTGGTGACAGATACATGGTGTTTAAGGAGAGGGAGTCAGGAACAACGGCAAACCTGTGTTTCCACAAGGGAAGGGGAAGGTGCTTTTAACTGAATGTAGAGGTGTATCTTATCTGGATGTAGAGGTGTGGGGAGGGGGGACAGTTCGGAGGAAGTCTCACGAGGTCAAGTAAAGGTAGTTGATTGATAAAGAGACTGTAGACAGACAGACATGTTGGACTATGCACTGAAATATAAATAGGCATTTTGAAATGTAAATTTATGAGAGGGGGCTTGGAGTAGAACTGAAATATACCAGTCTTCATACTATAATTAGTATTTTAAGAAAAATAGAAAAAAAAATGAAGTTTCTGGGAACTGCACTGTAACAGTCCTGTATTTAAAAGTCAAAAGGGTGAAAAGAAGCTCAGGGGAAAAAAACCAAGAGCAAACAAACAACAAACATGGATAAACAGCAGTAGGAAAAGTTAGAAGAAAACTCGATGAGTATGTTGTCTAGAGCCAAGTAAGAAAACTGTGTGTTCTCATAAAGTGGGAGTGGTCAACAATGTCTGACTTTACTGAGAAGTATGAAAGGTTAGCAGACAGAACTGGTAACATAGAAGCCATCAATGGACATTGGAACTATGGCTTACCTGGTCACTGCCTGTCCTGAGTGCCTGCTAACAGTCTGGGCATGTCTTAAGAGTTCAGTGTTTATTGAATGAATGAATGAATGGGTGAATCTTTACCTACCACTGTGGTAACAGAAGCTGTTTACATCTCTGCATCTTTGCCATTAATACCCTAGCCAGTACTTCTGAGGTTTTCCCACATAGCTATAGAACCTGTAAGTCTCTTGTAACACATCTGGCTTTACCTGCATTCAGTACAAAACATTTTATGTTGAGCAAACGAGTGAAAATGCTCAGAATGGATTATACAGCACATAGTAGCTTTATTACAATTTGACAAAAAAGTCTTAGTGACAATCGGTTGGCCCACATCAAAAATGGTCACAAGTAATGTAACTGATGTTATATCTTTGAAATAAAGGTCAAATAATGTGATAAAATTGGCCTCATATTTTTAATTTAAATTAAGGTATAGAACTTATACTTCATTAGATTTTATTATTTTGTATAACGCACACTCATTACTTTGAAACTAAATATCCCGAGCTTCCGTTTTTGCATTTGCAAAGTCTCTAGAGAGACTTATCTGCTTGTCTGCTTAAGTAAGTGATGTGGAAATCAATGTTCACTGCTTTACCACAGTATTTATATTTTAATGAACTACATATTTTTACTTTTAGTTCTTGACTAGCCTTTGGATAGAATACATACTCTCTTGTATACAGTACCAAGACAGTATGCTACACACCTCATAAATTTATAATTGATAGGTGCCAAAAGGATGTTAATCTAAGTTAGTAGTATGTCTTTGTTTAACTTTGGCCTATATTCACTCACAAATTTTAAGGCTTGTTATTAACAATCCCAGTCCAAGAACAGGGGTGAATGAAATGAAATATTGCAGATCAAGCAAATAGGCAGAAAAGAAAGGGGGGTTTCTTCTTCCTCCCCCTTCTACTCTGTGGCTCCTCAGTGGGCTGGGTGATGCTTTATACAAACTGGAAGGACAGTCCACCTACTTAACACTTTTTAAAAAGTTACCTCCACCTGAAAACATGCTCAAAGATGCATCCCAAAATATTGTGTATTCACTTATCTGAGCATCCTAATATTCTGTCAGTTTAACACAAAAGATTAATGATCATAAAAACCTTTAAAATCTATAAACTATGCACTTAAACTTTATGTGCTATTATTGCATTTGATTTGGCCATGGTCTTGCGCATACTCGTAGGTAAAATGAAGATACACTGTGCGTAATTCCTGGCAAAGGGATCACTCACACTTGTAAGATAGGTACCCCATATAAAATGTCTTAGGATAATAACTGCAGTTAGCTGCATTCCTTCAGATCTTGTCACTGGAGTAGAACAAAACAGTGAACTTTTAAACCTTTTAGTTTGGTGATGAGCACCCTAATTATGCCTTTTCCTTTCTCCTCATCCACGTCCCGGGCTCCTTCCTGCTCTGCTAACAGCTGTACGCCATCCCTTGGTTTCTCACCATGTTCACTCGTAAGTACCCTTTGGTGGCAGCAAAAGCTCAGCCTTATTCTTCCTCAGAATTTTAAATTTACAAGAATATTAAGTAAATGTAAATGCATCTCTAAAAAATTCTTACATGATATAGTTTATAGATAAAAAATTTCAAGCATTCTGGCCTTAAATATTAATACTATATGTTGCAGAAAACTAAAATCTAATTTGCATGTGGCATACAACCTCTTTTGTAAGAAGAAAATTTGACACCAACTGTCTGAGGACAGTGTAAAACTAAACTGGCTGGCTTTCTAGTTGTTCTCTATTAACTCATGGCTTTATTTCCTAAGCAGGAATCCTCTAGAAATCAACCAGATTATATGAATATGTAATGATTTAGTCAGCTATGGATATGTAAATGAAGAGCCATGCTTAAATGCAATACACATAAGTGGGATAACAGTTGAGATGATCTACATGCTTTCACCTAGAAAGATAGTCACAGTATTATTGTGAGAATAATGATATATTTTTAAATTAATAGGATTTTGGTAGGAATTTGATAAAGCAATTGTGTATGATACACAATGGAAATGTTATCTTACTGTACATAAAGCAGTTCTAAAGTTCATCTGCAGGTATAAACGTGCAGATAGTGTTACTAAAAATTCTGAATGAAATATAGCAATTATTAATGGGATTCAAAAAATACAATCTGCCGGGCAGTGGTGGCGCACGCCTTTAATCCCAGCACTTGGGAGGCAGAGGCAGGTGGATTTCTTAGTTCAAGGCCAGCCTGGTCTACAGAGTGAGTTCCAGGACAGCCAGGGCTACACAGAGAAACCCTATCTCGAAAAAAAAAAAAAAAAATCTTTGACCAATCTGATATCAATTTAAATCACTTTAGGAAGCTGTAGTTAGATGGCCAAGCAGTTAAGAAGATAACTTACTGCTTTGGCAGAGAACCAGAATTTGGTTCCTATCACCTACATTGGGTAGCTCACAGATGTCTGTAACTCAAGCTCCAGGAGGCCTGATGCTCTCCATAGGTGTGTGCGTGCACATACACACACACAAATCTTTTTAAAAAAACTTTACAGTCAAGCATTTTATCAGCACAGTTTAACACATTAGCTCTTAAATAACAACATGACCTTGAAGTAATAATAATCGTATATTTAGTAATGCAGCTGTTAGTATTTTTAACAAACTTGGATTTTGTTTAAGTATATTTTATAAAACTTCCTACAGATGTCTTTCCACTGCACAAAATTTTCCACCTCTGGGATACGTTGCTGCTGGGAAATTCCTCTTTCCCATTCTGCATTGGTGTAGCCATCCTCCAGCAGCTGAGGGACCGTCTCTTGGCTAATGGCTTCAATGAATGCATCCTTCTCTTCTCTGACTTACCAGGTACGTCGAAATGAAGGAATCACTAAATGCAATTTTGACTGTAAAATAATGTGCTATCTTAGCCACATGAGAAAGGCGTTCAGCTTGGCCCTATTTCCATAGTGAGGATAATCAGTGCTTTTTGCTAGCCTAGGAATGCAGAGGCCAACACGGGTCATACTAAGCCACTGTGGATTGTTTCCATCACAGTACTGTCACCAGAAGGGTAAAAGTCATGGCTGTGGGAGTAACATATTTACCCTTTGCTTAGAACCCATCCATTTATCTTCAGCTGATAGAGAGTAAACAAAGGCCACTCAGGAAGGTGTCTGAAAATATGTTTATATAAGGATGGTAATCCACATGGAACTATGCTCCCTGCTAGCCACAGCTGCTTGGTAACAACTTGACAAGTTAAGAGGAGAAAACACCGTTCTTAAAGAAAATAACCCAAACTCTATAGAAATATGCTGTGTAATATAAGATAGTGACTACACCGTATAAGGTACTTACAAGAAGTTTGAAACTCTTGGGAAGACTATTTTGATGCAGAAATACAGAAGACAACCATGGTTTCATTCTTATGTTGAAAAGATAAGGTTTATGTGGTTTCCTAAGATAGAATGCCTCTACAAAGTATGGAAGAAGCTAAATGTTTTTAAGATACAAAATTTGAACTGAAAAGAAGACTCAGCCTTTTAAGAATCCTTGCTGCTCTTGCAAACCCAGGTTTGGTTTCCAACACTCAAATGGTGGCTAACAACCATCTGTAACTCCACTTCTAAAGGATTTAATGCCCTCCTGCCTCTATGGGCACCAAGCACAAATGTGGTGCATATATAAAATATATGCACTTGTAGGCAAACACTCATAAACATCAAACAAACCTTTTTTCATTAATTGATTTATTTATTCACTTTACATCTTTCTCACAGCCCCCTTTCTCCTTTATTCCCAGCCCCACTCTTATAAACCCCTCCCCCCATTATCCCCTCCTCTCCTCCTCAGAGAAAGGGAAGCCCCTCTTGGGTACCATCCTGCCTGGGACATTCAGTCCCAGCAGGACTAAGCACATCCTCTCCCACTGAGACCCAACCAGGCAGTCCAGTTAGGGGAAGGGATCCAATGGCAGGCAACAGAGTCAAAGACAGTTCCCACTCCAGTTGTTAGGGGGCCCACGTGAAGACCAAGCTGCACATCTGCTACAAATGTATGTGTGGGGGCCTAGGTCCAGCCCCTGCATGCTCTTTGCTTGGTGTTTCAGGCTCTGTGAGCCTTCATGGGCCCAGATTAGTTGACTCTCTAAGTCCTCTTCTGATGTCCTTGACCCCTCCAGCTCCCTCAGTTCTGTCTCCCACTCTTCTACAAGTCTCTCCAAGCTCCCCCTGATGTTTGGCTGTGTGACTCTCTAGCTGTTTCCATCTGCTGCTGGATGACGCTTCTCAGGAGACAGTTGTGCTAGGTTCCAGTCTGCAAGCATAGCAGAGGATCATTAATAGTGTCAGGGGTTGGCTCTCTCACATAGGATGGGTCTCAAGTTGGGCTAGCCCTCTATCGCTGTGCATCTTGTAGGCAGGACAAGTTTTAGATTTAAGGTTTGGTGGGTAGATTGGTGTTCTCCTTCCTCCACTGGAAGTCTCATTTGCCTGCAGGAGGTAGCCACTTCAGTCTCCATACCTCCTGCTGGTAGGAATCAGCTAGGGTCACCCCCATAGGCTCCAGTAGCCTCCCGCATTCCAGCCTCCCCCAGTCTCCAACTATTCCCAGAAATGCCCCTCACTGACTTCCATGCTCATTCCCAGCCCTCTCCTGCACCCCCATCCACACTGGATCGCCATTCCTATCCCTCTTCTCCCACCCAGTTCCCTCTTTTCACCCACCCCCATGACTATTTTGTTTCCCCTTCTGAGTGAGATTCAGGCGTCCTCCCTTGGGCCTTCCTTATTAGTTTCTTTGGGTCTGTAGATTATACCGTGAGCATTATACCATGCGTGTCTTTCTGGGACTGGATTACCTCACTCAGGTTGATATTTTCTAGTTCCATCCATTTGCTTGCAAATTTCATGATGTCCTTGTTTTTAATAGCTGAATAGTATTCCATTGTGTAGATGTACCACATTTTCTTTACCCATTCTTTAGTTGAGGGACATCTAGGTTGCTTCCAGTTTCTGGCTTCTACAAATAAAGCTGCTATGAACATAGATGACCAAATGTCCTTGTGGTATAGTGGGGCATCTTTTATGTATATGCCCAGGAGTGGTATAGCTGGGTCTTGGGGTAGAACTATTCCCAATTTTCTGAGAAAGCACCAAATTGATTTTCTAGGGTGGTTGTTTAAGTTTGCACTCCTGCCAGCAATGGAGGAGTGTTCTTGCTCCACATCCTCACCAGCGTGTGCTGTCAACTTAGTTTTTGATCTTAGCCATTCTAATTGGTGTAAGATGGAATCTCAGAGTCATTTTGATTTTAATTTCCCTAATGACTAAGAACATTGAACATTTCTTTAAATACTTCTTGTTTTGTTTTCTCTTTAATACAAAAATTTTGCATTTTTCTCACAATTTTCTAGTTCCATGTTTTTTCCTGGTTCCAGTGATGCTGTCAAAATTTTCATGCAAGCAGAAATATGTAATAGTAAATGTACTTAAAACTGTCCAAGATAAAGTCACTGAACACCAAACAAAAGACCAATGATTTTTGAGATTATATGTGTATTAAGCACTGTTAAGAGAAATAAGGAATCTGCCACCTACTTTTGTTTATATTTGGTGAATATTTTCTACTCTGTCATCTTTCTTTTAAAAGTCTTCATCCTTTGAGGGAAAATAACAAAAAATGCATTAGAATAATTTAACACTTTTCTTTCTCACTTTTTCACAAATTAAAATGTCATCAATTTATTAAATTTTATGAAAATAAGCTATTGCTTGCATTAAGCAATAATAGTCCTGGGCTTTATTTTTCAAATTTTTTTCTGAGACAGTGAAAAATCAAGGTTTTGTGAGGTTTGCAAGAGGGGGGTTGGTTCTAAGTAGAATCAAAGAAGCCAACTTCACAAACCCAGAAGCAGTCTGTGCCCCACAGATGTTTTCTTGTCATCCCCGCTTGTCAACGTAAGCAAAGGATGATTGATTAGGATTAAAAGAATTTTTTGGTCAGTTATAAAAATAAGTATGTTGAAAATGCTGATTGTGTATTTTCAAATCTGGTAAACTTGTTGCTTTCCTTCCAAGCATAAGAGTTCCCATAAATACTGGTGACTTATAGGCAAATCAGTGCCCAGTGCTGACACAGCTCAAGCCGTTTGTAAAGACCTCTGACGGCAGAGTCATAGCACGTACATGTGTTAGAACTGAGTAGTTGAAATGCAGCCCTCTCTTCACCTTTGAAACCAGGATGCCTCTACTAATGGGCAGTGCCCTGACCCACTGTGCTGGTATTCTTGCTCATCACTATTTAATCACTGTATGTGATTCCTCTTACAGAGAAAAGCTAATAAGAAATGCATTTACCCTTAAGTGACTCATGTTTTGTTTTTAATGATATTGTACCTGGGTGGGATATTTTTTTCAAGTACATTTTAAAAATTTCCTTTTTTAGCATACTAAGTTCCCCAACTTGAAATTTGCTTGAAGGACATTGGAAGTAGCCATTGATAGCCCTAAAATGTAAATACAGACCAACACACACATAAACACGTTCAGAGTATTAGACAATAGTGTTAAGCACTTTTGAAACAAATTGTATTTTAGTCTACTTACAAAGGATAGATAGGCTGACTATATTGTACCTCTAATTTTAAGGCCAGGATCAGCATTAAGTCACTAAATATATTATGTTGTAGCAAAATCCCACTGAGGATTTACCAAACCAGGTAATGGTAACCTTAGAGAAGTGGTTTAATCTCTGTATCCATTTCCTCATCTCTAACTCTGAAAGTGACAATATTTCCTGTCAATAGACCATTGTGTTCAATCAGCACAGATAAAGAACTTAAAGCAGCAGAGGACAGATGTGATACAAATTGTAAATGTTGTTATTATTATCATTATTATTATTATTATTATTATTATTATTATTATGCTTCTTGCTTTTTTATTCAAATATAATGTGCTGCCTTCTTAATAATATAAATGCAGTAATCTCCCATCTTAGCTATTTCTAAAAATTCTTAAAGGTGACTAGCATAAGAATTCATTGTTAGAGAAAGCTAATGAGAAATTACCTTTAAAATTAAGCCTTCGGGGCTATTGTTTTCTATGACTAGGAAAACATTTTTCCTTGCTTTAAGATAGTTTTTATAGAGGACAGCACCCACAACCTTAGAAGTCAAGGCGTATGTGAGTTCGAGTCTAGTTTCACCATGCTCAACCTTTGTGAACTGAGAAACTTGTAGTGTGCTGCTGCTGCTGCTGCTGCTGCTGCTGCTGCTGCTGCTGCTGCTGCTGCTGCTGCTGAGAAAGCATGGTCTGCAGAGTGAGCGTAGCTATGTGCACAGCACAGCACATCAGCCATGTTTGCTGCCTTGTTTTATGTCAACTTGGCCCAAGCTAAAACCATCAGAGAGGTGGGAGTCTCAATGCAGAAAATACCTCTATAAGACCAAGCTGTAGGCAAGCCTGTCAGGCATTTTCTTAATCAGTGATTGAGGTGGGAGGGCCCAGCACATTGTAGGTGGAACCACTTCTGGGTTTGTAGTCCAGGGTTCTATAAGAAAGCAGACTAACCAAGCACAACACATGGGAAGTAAGCCAGTGAGACAGCACTCCTCCATAGTCTCTGCATGAGCTCCTGCCTCAGGTTTCTCCCAGCATTTGAGTTCCTGTCCTGACTTCTTTTGATAATGAACAGTAAAGTGGCAATAGCATGCCTTACACGGTTGTGGTGACTACTAAAAACATATCCAAAATGCAGCCGACATAAAAACTCACAGGGGAAATACGCCCAAATACTTTTTTTTTTTTTTTTTTGATACTTTATTTACATTTCCAATGTTTCCCCCTTTCCAGGTCTCCTCTTTGAAAACCCCCTATCCCTTCCCCCTCTCCTACCTCTATGAGGGTATTCCCCCTCCCACCCACCCGCCCACCCACTCCCTTATTCCCACCTTGACATTCCCCTTTACTGGGACCTCTAACACTCTCAGGCCCAAGGGCCTCTCCTCCTCCTGGTGGCCATCAAAGCCCTCCTCTGCCACAAATGTGGTCCAAGCCAGGAGTCCCTCGATGTATATTCTTTGGTTGGTGGTCCAGCCTCCAGGAAGACCAGGGGGGTCGGGCCAGATGACACTGTTGCTTCCTCCATGGGACTGCAGACTCCCTTAGCTCCTTCAGTCCCTTCTCCAAGTCCTCCATCTGGGACCTCACTCTCAGTCCAGCGGATACTGTAAAGTGAAACGTGGGTATTCCAAACTTTTGGGCTAAAATCCACTTATCAGTGAGTACACACCATGTTCATTCATTTGTGACTGAGTTACCTCACTCAGGATGATATTTTGAAGTTCCATCCATTTGCCTGCGAACATCATAAAGTCATTGTTTTTAATAGCTGAGTAAAATTCCATTGTGTAAATGTACCAGATTTTCTGTATCCATTCATCTGCTGAGGTACATCTGGGTTGTTTCCAGCTTCTGGCTATTATAAATATGGCTGCTATGAACATAGTGGAGCATGTGTCTTTGTTACATGTTGGGGCATCTTCTGGGTATATACCCAGGAGAGGTATAGCTGGGTCCTCAGGTAGTATTATGTCCATTTTTCTGAGGGTCCGCCAAAATGATTTTCAGAATGGTTGTACCAGCTTGCAATCCCACCAGCAATGGAGGAGTGTTCCTCTTTCTCCACATCCTTGCCAGCATCTGCTGTCACCTGAGTTTTTGATCTTGGCCATTCTGACTGCTATGAGGTGGAATCTCAGACTTGTTTTGATTTGCATTTCCCTGATAACTAAGGATGTTGAACATTTCTTTAGGTGCTTCTCAGACCTGCGAATTTCCTCAGTTGAGAATTCTCTGTTTAGCTCTGTTCCCATTTTTTGATGGGGTTATTTGGTTTTCTGGAGTCTAACTTCTTGAGTCCTTTGTATATATTGGATATTAGCCTTCTATCGGATATAGGATTGGTAAAGATCTTTTCCGAATCTGTTGGTTGCTGTTTTGTCCTATTGACAGTGTCCTTTGCCTTACAGAAGCTTTGCAATTTCATGAGGTCCCATTTGTCTATTCTTGATC
>CM052704.1:103187035-103207035 GCA_028551405.1 Uromys caudimaculatus
GGGAGATCTTTCCATCTTCTGAGGTCTTCTTCGATTTCTTTCTTCAGAGACTTGAAGTTCTTGTCATACAGATCTTTCACTTGTTTGGTTAGAGTCACACCAAGATACTTTATATTGTTTGTGACAATTGTGAAGGGTGTCATTTCCCTAATTTCTTTCTCAGCTTATTTATCCTTTGAGTATAGGAAGGCTACTGATTTGTTTGAGTTAATTTTATATCTGGCCACTTTGCTGAAGTTGTTTATCAGCTGCAGCAATTCTCTGGTGGAGTTTTTCGGGTCACTTAAGTATACTATCATATCATCTGCAAATAGTGATATTTTGATTACTCCCTTTGCAATTTGTATCCCTTTGACCTCCTTTTGTTGTCTAATTGCTCTAGCTAGAACTTCAAGTTCTATATTGAATAGATGGAGAGAGAGTGAACAACAGAATTACAGTGGGATGGACATAAAAGAAGCTGACTGTGGAACCTTTATCTGTGTCCTTCTCTTCCACTCAATCCTGAAACTTACACAGTACCTGACGGATCCATCCTAGATGGCAATTAAATTATTTTGAGCTCAAAAATTGCTAAGCATACTTACATGGCATGTTAAATTATTTTGAGCTTAAAAGTTGTAAAGAATAAATGAAAAACTAGTTAATTTGAGGAGTTTTTCAGGGTGTGGGGTATGATTATGTGGCTACCTAAATAAAATGTCATGAAAATTCATTTTTGTAAAACTCTCAGTTTATATTCAACCTTGTTAATGGAACAACAGGGTATAACTACTTCATTATTTTTGAAAAATCTTATAGTGCATCATTTCTAAGCTAAAATAAATAATTTGGGAAAATACAAAGCCAATAACAGGGCCTGTAATGGCCGCTTGCCATATATTACATGACTCCAGGAAGCCAGAGATTTTTCATAACACTGACCTAAGAAATATTCCTAAAACATAACACTGGGGACTGTGGAGATGTGTCAGTGGATAAAGCACTTGTCCCACAGGAATGAGGACTGAATTCAGATCCTCCTAACCCATGTAAAAGCCATGTAGACTACTAACCACTCGGAATTCTAATGCTCAGGAGGCAGAGACGGGGAACCCCTGCGCAGGCTGTCTAGTCACACTGGCTAGATTGGTGAGCTCTGGCCTCAACAGGACACCTTGCCTCAGTCAGTCACATGGAGGAACAGTAGAGGATAACCCACACCACCTTCAAGTCTTCTCAGGTAGGCTTATATGTCTTGCAAATCATTCAAAATATATATATTACATATTACAGCCGATTAACTGTAAAATACTTTTAAAATAAGAAACTAGGGCTGGAGAGAAGGCTCAGCTTTTAAGAGCACTTGTTGCTCCTATGGGAAACAGAGTTCTCTTCTAGTACCTGCACAGTAGCTCATAACCACAACTATCTTCAGTTTCAAGGGGTCTAGCACCCTCTTCTGACTTCTGTGGGTTCCAGGCATGCAGGTGGTACACAGACATATACATGCAGGAAAAACAACCATAAAATAAAATGAACATATTTTAAAAATCAGAAACTAACTTTGAAATTTCTCACATTTGCTGCTAATACCACAAAGAAAAAAATTAAAGACCAAACTGTTTTATAGTTTAAAGTAATATATTTCATGTATTTTCTTAATATGATATGTATTTTTATAAAATAATAACACTTGTGGGTTTGTTTCATTTCTCCCCTCTACCTAACCGCTATATCTCTTTACATTTGGCACAAAAAAATTGGAAGTACTCTGATGTGCTACCTCTTTAAACTGTGATCTTCAACAGAATAGAAATAACTTCTCCACCATGTGGGCTCAGAATGCAGAGAATCTGCGGAGTCAGAGCTCAGCAAAAGCACTTTACAGCTGTCTTCCAGAGCAGAGAGGGGGAGGGGGCTGGTGTCCAATGTCCTTAGAGCCTTGCTCAAGGGAATGACCAGACCACTCTTATTTCAATATAGGAAGCTATATTGAATTACTTTGAGAATTGAAAACCATCTCACTTATTTCCAGTTGCCTGGGAAGTGCATAACAGATTTGTTCTAATCAAAAATCCAAAGCTCCTGTTTTATTTCTGATTCACTCTGAGGTGTTAAAGAGAGAAAATGTCTGGAGCTGTCTTCCCTGCTGCCTCTTTGTTCCTTCTGAGGTGTGAGGCTGGCCATTAGCAGCACCTACTGCTTTGTACTATGGTGTCTGTCTACTCTTCCTATATTGAAATAAGAGTGTTCTGGTCATTCCCTTGAGCAAGGCTCTAAGGACACTGGACACCAGCCCCCTCCCCCTCTCTGCTCTGGCAGACAGCTGTAAAATGCTTTTGCTGAGCTCTGACTCCGCAGATGAAGAAAGATACACCAAAAGTAGAAAAACAGTTTTAAGTGTGCACGTGTGTGTGTGTGTGTGTGTGTGTGTGTGTGTGTGTGTGTACATATATATACACATTGCAGGCATTAAGCAGCAGAAATGATAAGAGCTTAAGAAACTGTACCAGCACTTAAGTGTGCAAAGGCTGTTTGCAGAGAGAGTGAATTAGAGGCAGATTCCAGAGAATGTTGTACCTTCTCTCATCTTAGATATCACCAGGGCTGCATTTACGTACATATCCACCCATTCATTCCACAGATACTGCAGACTTCCTACAAAGGATGTGTACATGCTGATGACATACATGTATATGTACATGACTAGGCTTGTCCTGGATTCTGTTCCTCGCTATTTGTCATGAAGCATTCATGAATAATTATTTAAAGTGGCTGACACTTTGGAGTTATTTTAATTCCATATATTGTAATTGTGCTGTTCGAACTGGTCACTTAACTGCCTTAGTTCTGTAAATTTTTCAGTTAGGGAAATCAACTTCCCTCAAAGAATTGCTCTGTGTAATCAACAGAACTGGAGATGTAGCAGTTGTAATTGTTTGGGTGGATCCCTATACATTAGCCCAAGCCTCGGGTGGGAAACAAGCTAAGGGCGGTGATGCTTATGGTATAGGAGAGGTAGCAAGTTAAGATTTAAGTGTGTGTGTGTGTGTGTGTGTGTGTGTGTGTGTGTGTGTGTGTGTGTGTGTGTGTGTGTGAGGAACTGGGGGGACTAGTAGAGATTTTTAAGTGATAAAATGATCAGCATAGTTTGAAGATTGGAGTGCAGAGGGCCTGTAATTGGTTAGGCTCAGATACAACAGCCTCCATTGAAAACACCTGCCAAGCCCCCCCCCCCAGCTCCTGGGGACTGGACCACCAACCAAAGAGTACACATGGAGGGCCACTTGGCTCCAGCCAGCCGTGTGTGCGGCAGAGGAGGGCCTTGTTGGACTTCAGTGGGAGGAGCGGCCCTTGGGCCTGAGAGGGTTTGATGCCCCAGTGTAGGGGAATGCCAGGGAGGGAAGACAGGAGTGAGTGGGTGGGTGGGGGAGGGGGGAAGGGATAGGGGGTTTCCAGAGGAGAGACCTTGAAGGGAGATAACATTTGAAATATAAATAAAGAAAATATCCTATAAAAGAAAAAGTAAATTAAAAAACAGCCTAGTTAAAGAGAATAGAATGCTCTAAATATCAAGAAGTTCTTCCCCCTCCCAATACATAAACAGCTTGTCTAAGTTGTTCAACTTAGACACGATCTGAGCATTTGAAGAGGAGTCAATGATAGGGACACATAGTGCAAAGCTCTTACCTGCATGAGCAATAGTGTCAGCAAGGCTGAGCACCTATAGACTGTATATTAAAGGTGCTGCGTGTACAACAGAATGACAGTGCAGGAGTTGAGTTCTGTCTGAAACACCCAGAAATGCTTGGCACTGAGAAAAGTCACCCTCTTTGTTTCAGTGTTTTCAAGCTAGGCCGCATCCACAGCGTGGAAATTGGCTGTCAGGAAACTGCTCCCTGCATGAGTTACCTATGCTCATTCATTTAACTCATGCGTAACAAACTCTCCCTCTGGCAGGCACGTGGGACATAGAGATAAATAAGATACCTTACAGCTGGGTACAGGAGAGTGAGAAAACATGGAAAATAGCTCAAGACATGAACCTGCACCCTGCCCTGATGTACGTAGGGGGCAAATACAGTGACTAGACTCAAGCTGAGATCTGTGGGCTGTGGTGGTGATGGTGACACTGGCAGTGTGCTGGTCCGTGTGCTGAGGAATTTGGCCATGCTTCGTATATGATCTGAAAGTGATACGAAGGAAAAATGTAGGATATTATGTGCATTTTAGGAAAATCATTCAAGCTGTGGTGTGTACGATGAGGTGGGCACCTTCAAAAAGCTGTTCACTAAGAAATGGGAAGAGAATCCAAGAGTATCTTCAAAAATAGAGTGAGAGTTTTTATTGAAGGGCTCTTTACTAAAGTACATTTCATGGCAAAGTCCCGAGTGTCTTAAGAAGACTGCTTTCTCTAGTGCCACACCCTGCCCTTGCTCGTGCGCCTTGCACTGCGCACCGCCCTCCTACTCACAGGCCTTATATGGGATGCTGGGCTCCTGGCAGATCCTGGGTCCTTGGAAGACCTAGAATTTATATCATATTATAAATATTAATTTTAATTATTCTTCATCTAAAGCAGTTCTCAACCTTCCTATTGCTGCAACCCTTTAATATAGTTGTAGTGACCCTCAACTTCAAATTGTTTTTGTTGCTTCTTCATAACTAATTTTGCTACTGTTATGAATCACATAAATATAAGTGGTTTCTAGTGGCCTTAGATGACCCTGATGAAAAGGCCATTTGACACCCAGAGGACTTGTCACCCACATGTTAAGAACGCCTGATCTAAAGACATTAGATGATGATGAAGTTGCTATTAACCTGAGGATCTGGTGCAGTTTTCTGTGTAAAGGGTTCTTCATGGTGTGCATAGTTTATTTTGTTCGTCACGGTCTCTGCTAGGAAGTTAAGCCTGTTCTAGTCTATCTTCTGGAGTTCTGAGGACCATTGCAGTAATTTTGGAATGTCTTAATGTCACAAGACATGAGTACTTAGAGTCCATCTTATCTTCTTTTTACAAACAAATTCTACATTTCAAAATGTTAATTGTTGAAGGACTTCACATAAGAACATACAGAGACTGTGACAATATGCCAAAACCTGCGTAAGTTCAAGCCAGACAGAATCTCAGCAAGGAGAAGGGGGTGAACACAGAGTCTCACCTCAAACCAAGAAGCTAGTTATTTGCAATTGATAGCTGCTGGGAGAGGGAGAAGCAGTTTTCCTCGGGGTGGGGGGGGGATGGTACCAGGTATAATAGCAACCATACTCAGTGCCTGAGCATAGCTGCTGGGAGAGGGAGAAGCAGTTTTCCTCGGGGTGGGGGGGGATGGTACCAGGTATAATAGCAACCATACTCAGTGCCTGAGCATAGCTGCTGGGAGAGGGAGAAGCAGTTTTCCTCAGGTGGGGTGGGGGGGTACCAGGTATAATGCCAACCACACTCAGTGCCTGGCTTCATGCTCAGGAGTAGTTGGTCAACACAAAATGAACCTCATATACTTTTGTGCTTTGCTGTGCTTTGCTGTGCTTTGCTTTGGTTGCTTTCTAGGACAGAACATGAATTTGATGGGTTGGGAGTTTGGGTAGGATCTGGAAGAGTTGGGGAAGGAAAAGGAGTATGATCAAAAATTATATAGTATTAAATTCTCAAAAAATAAATAAAAACATTAAAATAAAAAAAGAGTTGTTGAAAACAGTGAATTATTAGATTAAAAATCATCTGTATCCTGACATTTTTGTAGTATGAGAAATGACGCTCTGGGACCAGGGAGATGGCTCAGCACAGGCTGCGCTTGCAGAGGACCTGTGTTCCATTCCCAGCACCGCCATGGTAGCTCCCAACCATCTATAAGTCCAGTTCCAGAGGATCCAGTACTTTCTTCTGACCTCCATTAGCAGAAAGCATGCACACACATGGCACACATACATACATGTGGGAAAAACATTTTCTTACACAAAATAAGGTTTTTGAAAAAAAAAAACCTGAAGGTTTGTGCAGTTTACAGTTAATATGCAATTCTTTTTTTTATTATTATTATTTTTGATAACTTTACATTTCCAATGTTTCCCTTTTTCTAGGTCTCCTCTTTGGAAACCCCCTATCCCCTCCCCCTCCCCGCCTCTATGGGGGAATTCCACCTCCCACCAACCCGCCCACCCATTCCCATATTCCCACCTTGGCATTCCCCTTTACTGGGGCCTCTAACGCCCTCAGGTCCAAGGGCCTCTCCTCTCTCCCTGAGAGCCAACGAGACCATCCTCTGCCACATATGTGGTCCAAACCATGGGTCCATAGATATGTATTGTTTGGTTGGTGGTAATATGCAATTCTAAAACTGTACCTATCGATTTCAAGCATAAAAAACCTTTAAAGGAAAATATGTAAAAATTGGTTTTTATTTCTTCTACTTAGGCATATTTTCAAGAAATGAGTAGATTTTAATTATATAATTCAATGCATTGCAACAGTTGTCAGCATAAACATAAATCTCACCCCAGTGAAAATATAAAATAGACTTATCAGCCCAGAAAATTCTTTACTTCTACTTTCTAGTAGATATACTCTTCTCCAATAGCAACTAGTGTCTTCCTTACCTCATTCTGTCAAGCCTCAAGAGCTTTAATGGTTGGGGCTTTTATTTCTTGAGTTGTTAGTTTTGATTTTTCTTTTATATGAGATGAACTGAACTCAGCTGAACTGAGGAGCTGGTGTTGAAATTGTGAATTATAACTGAAAATAATGTCAACCTCTAATCGCTACTGAAATAGCATTTTAAAGTGGGAAACTGGAGAAAGGTCCATCCAACCCATGTTGAATGCTTCCATGAGGGGAAGGGACAGGCGAGGGTCGGAGGGATGCGTATCGCCATGGTCTTCAGCTGCCAAGCGCTGTCACTTAGCAAATGCTCCCTCTTGATGTTAGGAACTGAAGGACAGACGGGTTTAATAGAAAGGGCTAGAAATGGAGAAGCACTGGGTCAGAGTGGAAGGCAGTCTCTTCTACACAGGTGACCTCAGAGGTGTCCTGAAAAGGTCTCTGCTAGCGAGAGGACCCCAAGTAAAGGAGCCTTGACTGAGAATCTAGACATGTATAAGAGTTTGGCCAGCATATACAAAACAGTTAACTAATGCAGTTTTAATTATCTTAATACTTCATTGGCTTTCCATTTTCCCTTTGAATTATATGCTGGCCATTTCTCTAGGTCTGTAGCGTCTGACTAGGGTTTACACGGGGTTGTGAACGTAGACCTCATCATTCCCCTTGCCTTCTGTAACTCACGGGATTGCTGATGCAGAGGACTACACTTGTCTAACTCCACAGTGTGTTTCATGTCTGTCCACTCTTGTCTTTTGAACACACTAGAAGAGCCACGGCGAGTCTTCTCACAGTATCTCCACGCTTGCTGCTCGTCCTCCCTCCTCCTCCTCCTTTTGTTTGACATTCATCAGTTTGCCTTGAGTACATTCTCCTTTTAGCCCTTGACATATTCACAATTACAGCAGTACCTTATTTGTCAAGTCCAATATCTAGATAATATTGCTCCATTACTTTTTATTTGTTTCTCTATCACGAGAACCAAATTACATTTTCTGCTTTACAAATTATTGCTAATTATATAGTTGATATTGATAAACATAAATTATAGTCTAGCTTTTATCATTTTCCTTTAAAGAATTTGGCATTATTACAGAGTGTTAATATCTGATGGGTCTTATTTTTTAGCCTGATTTTATTCTTTATTAATGTGTGTCTGGTTTAAAAATTTTAAACCAAGAATGTAGCTCTCTAGATCTAACTATCCTAAAATTTGGAGCTCACTCCAAATTTTGAGCAAACGCCATAATCTCTGAGCCATTAATTATCTTTGTAAAGACTAGTAATACACCTTAGATGCTGTAAGGGAACCTTTTTCTATTCGCATGGAGAAATAGTGTTTAGACTTACATGCAGACTTATACATCATTAATGCTTCTCTCTTCACAATCGTGTTGGGAACTGAAAATCTTGGCAATGTAGGAATTCTCTACTTCTGACAACTTTAAAACAGTTTTAAAGTTCAACACTTTTGAAACTTTTTCTAACAAAAAGCACTACACTCTTAAGTAGATATTGTTATTATATCATTATGAAATTTGAAAGTACCAAGATCCCAAGAGCACATAAAAGGAGTAAATCATGCCAATTTTCTCAAATTCAATTTTGACCTGACTTCTTAGAGAAGACAGTAGATCCCTTCATAACTCGGAAGAAGATCCAACCCTGAGGTGCTATGATCAGTGAAGCTACCTTCAGACAGAATCAAGATATAAAAGGAGTGTTGCCAGCTGTGTACTTTCTCATGAGGGCTTCTGGAAAGTGAGGAGACTCCTATCAAGATCAAGTAAATCAAGGAAATGAATGTCTTACCCCCTGTTCAAAAAAAAAATAATAATATAGAGGAGAGCCAAAAAAAGCCTTTACATAACAATGAAAGAATTCCAGACATCAGGGATTCAGTAGACCTAAGCAGCAATGATTCCCATCAAGACAAAAGCAAGGACTTCAAGAGAGACAGCCTTTTAAATCTGACTTTCCTCATGTAGGAAACGTGAGATAGGTGTTTATCTGCATGCAAAGCTGCAGAGCTCAGGAGTCAGGTGGAGACTGGCACTTCCCCTTGCCAGTGGCGGGTGGACCATGCTGCTGATACGGATCACTGACTTGATTTGAGGCTTTTGCTGGATGACAGATGTGGCAAACTGATTTGAAGCCTGGAGAGACAAAATGTATGGACTCAAATTCTTTTTCTTTAGGGACTCCATAGTATTAAATATATGAAATTTATATAAATGATCATTTCTTCTCTTTAGCTATTAAGTATTTAATCTCAATTATTGTAATTGAAATTTTTCTAGAATAAATTGATCATAGTTATTTGTAAACATGTAGAGACAACTCTTAACATTTTATTTTTCTTGTAGTTAGTGTTTGTTTTCAGGTTGATAGTGGTAGAAGTTTTTAGAACACATTTCACTGTATTGGCATAATATTCAGATAAATTAACTTACGTCTCAAACTCTTTTTATAATTATATGTCATGAATAACATGTGGAGTATGAATCTAAAATCTGACCTCTTTGTGCAGCTATGGTAGTGACCAGCTGTGAAGTTGGCAAAAATCACTAAAAGCAGATAAAGTAATGCCTAACTGAGTGGCTCATCTTTCCAGAACTGCTGTTTATATGCCAAACCTAATGAGTCAGGATGCCTATATGATCCTTTAGTAGCCCAGGCAGCCTACCTGAGCAACACACCTAACAGTCCCTTTGCTTCCTAGTGTCTTAGCTCATTCTTCCAACAGAAATGGCTGGAATAGGAATGGCCTGATGTTGGGGTCATTGTGAAAATTAAATGGACCAAGAACATACAATAGAAAGCCATGTCAGGTAGCAGGAACCCACTAAATGCTGGTTTTCCTTCTCCAAAGATTCTCCACTTTGGGATGGGAAACAATCCCAAATCCATATGGCATGCACTTTTTAGCAGTCTGTCTTTACAACAAAACACTTGAGACACACAGCTTAAAAAGAGAAAGAATTGTGTCAGCTCACAGATTCAGAGCCTCGGGTCTGTGGTTACTTGACTCTGCTGCCTTTGGTCCTGTGTGGGGAGACTGACCATCAATGGCAGGAAATACATAACTGAGAAAATAGCAAAAGAGAGCAAGAGGAGGGGGCGGGGCTTAAATAGTCTTCCAGCCCTGCCAGCCACCTTCTACCAGTCCCAGTCAGAAGTGCTCTTTGTCATTGAAGGGTGTCTCTGTCCAGTCAGGTCAGTAACCACACAGCAGCCACCAAATCTAGTTCATGCTTGTCTCCGCTTCTCCTTAAACAGAGTGGGAAACTTACCCCTTTGGATTTTAAATGCTTGTTTTTAATCTATGACTTCTCTAAATCGACATGATGGAACTGCGGACAGTGAGACTAGTTCCATTTCCTGGTTTTCGGAAGAGTAAAGGGCAGCGCGCCCGCCAGTGCTGGACCCCATCTCTGCCACCTGGGGTCACGCTGCTGTGCTCCACCTCCCCATTTAGAAATGGTTAATTCTTCCCCAGAATTGTTGGCCTTCTGGCTACAGTCCAATCAAAAACGGTGATTGGTATAGTAATGAACACATACATGCACTGCCTCTGCCTCAAAGCTGACGAAGAAAAGGAAATAAATCTATTAAAATGATTTTAAATTTTAAATCACTAAGTACATCTCATCTCCACATAAAAGCTCATTTAACTCAAGAAATTATAAACGATGGGAAATGCCTAGATTGGTGTCTCTCTGAATACATTATATCTTAGTTACTAAGCAGCAGTATACCTTTTAGTGTATTTCACTACAAGCTGTGGTTGTCAACATCTAAGTCTTTTGTCTAACTATCTACATCCAAGCCCCTATTTTACCTGGTAGAGCACAGCAAAGGGGAAACATTTATTAGACTAAGTGTATCAGATTGTTAAATGAAACAAATTTTATGGTACTTAGATGTTATACTGAAATATACAAAAACATTCATACATACATGAGTAATGTCAAATAAATCCCACACAAAATGACATGTATATATTTAAATACAGATATGATGATGTAATAATAACCGAATATCCCTTACCTTTCCAGTCACTAATATGAACATTAATATCTACATTGTTTTTGTTGGGTTCCTTTCTGTTTAGTTTTCAGCTCATACAAATTTAGAAAAAAATTATATTAACAATGCAGTCTAAATTCTATAGATTTTTCTCTCTTTGTATTTTCAACCTAGAAATTGACATTGAACGCTGCGTACGAGAGTCAGTCAATCTGTTTTGCTGGACTCCTAAAAGTGCTACATACAGACAGCATGCTCAACCTCCAAAGCCGACCTCTGAGAGCAGTGCAGTCCGAAGCTCAGCGCCTTACTTCTCTGCTGAGTGTACAGATCCTCCAAAGACAGACCTGGTATGTATTAGCAGATACGCCAGAAACCCTAAGAGACAGATGGCTGGTATGTCCGACCATCGTCAGTGTTCATACTGCTGTCACCCTTGTTCTTTCAATGTAATTATCTCCTAGTGTACAATTATATTCACATGGTTAATTCATAAGACCTCTGTCTCCTTTGATGTATAGTACTGAAGGTTGTTGGGACGCTTTCCTCTGATGACAAGTTTTGTTTTATTTTCTACATAAGCATACTAGCTAGTAATACACCAGCTTGTTATATGAGATCACAGAAGCAAAGGAAGACTTTTTAAAACACAGCAATGTTAAGAGTTGTTGATATGATAGGGACTTATTTGTTCATAATCAAGGAAATGATGCTGAGAAAACTATCCCATTATGTGTTCAATATTGGCCTTCTTAGTAAACAAATTTACAAAGTATGTTCAACCTAACTTTTATTTGTAACTTCAATGTTCCAAAGATCCCAATTTTATATTATCCTAATTATTTTCATGAGATTGGATCTCAGTCGATATGCATGCCTTGTCTTAGTGAGAGCCAGGTAAGTTAATAGGGTAGTACACTGTAAAAGGGGACACTCTAATGATAAGACATTTCAAAAGCTGACTTGTTAAATGGTATTTTTTATAATTAGATTTGTTTATAGTTGTATATTTTTTATAGATCCACCTTTTTACCACTTGACATTTTCTATGATTTTTTTTATGTTCCAAATACCTGGATGCATCTATGTTTTCCCATTTCCCATTGCAGCCAATTTGTATTTCTTAACAACAGACAGAGATCTGGGTGAGAAAGAGGCAAGAACTCCATGAGTATATATGAGAAAGGTTAAGATACGTTACTAAGGGATCTCAAGAGATAAGAATAAGAACCTACACTAGGAAGTAAATACTTTCATTAGTCTCCCAGAGGTTGAGTCGGCCTCCCAAGGGGAGAACTGCCATTTATTGGGATAAAGGTAAATATTTAGTGTTATTCTAAAATTGTTTTTTAATTTTACATGTATGAATATTTTATACGTATGAATGTTTTGCCTGCTTGTATGTTTGTGTACCACATACATGTCTCATACCCTCAGAGGTCAGAAGGATGTGTCTGGTCCCGTGGAATGTGAATTATAGATGACTGTGAGCCACCATGTAGGTGCTGGGAATTGAACTTCAATCATCTGGAAAAGCAGCAAGTGCTTCAAACCATTGAGCCATCTCTACAGCCCCTGTATAAAATATTTTTTATCTGAGATTTAGTCCTCTTTCCTATTTTTAAGGTTCAAATTTAAATGTTAATATAAAAGAAAGTAGATAGAAAAAAATCTGTGCTTATATTCATCAAAATTAGGATAATCCCAATTTAGACTCATGTAGTGTCATACTGCCATGTTTTTCTTTTTCATTTTCATTTTTGTCGTTGTTGTTGTTGAGATAGGGTCTTACTATGTGTCCTTGTTAGCCTAGAACTCACAGGGATCCTCCTGCCTCTACCTCCCGGGTGCTGAGTTTAGAGTCCTACACTACCATGCCCAGTTTATGTCCGATTCCTTAAAATACTTTTTTTAAATTCCTTATTTAATTCCTTATTTTTTTTAATTCCTAATTTTAATACTTTTTAATTCTTTAAAATACAGTAGAAAAAAAAACATGTTTACTGTTTCATAGAGTTGGCTTCAAATTTTGACCCTGCTTAGTTTTTTTGTCAGGTAACATTGAATAATCCATGCTTAACTACAAGTGCAAACACACATGTTACTGACCTTATTTTTGTGACAAAATACAGAGACACTCAAAGAATGAAGATTGATTTTTGGCTTGCAGTTTCAAAGGTGTTCATCTGTAATCTCGGGGTGTGTAGTAGAACACAGTTACATGATGAGCCAGGAAGCAGGAAAAGAGGGTAAAGAGAGAGGTCAGGCAAGACACATCCCTAGTGACCTTGCTTCCTCCAGCCTGGCCCTGCTGCTGTCCTTCCCACCTCTCCATAATGCCAGCATATGAATCCACCCATGGTTTAATTCATTCATCTCTGGAAGTGTCACAGATGCACCAAGCAGTGTACTTCACTCTCTTCTATATGTTTCTTAGTCCAGGCAAGTTGGCAGGATTATCACGTCATAATACTTATGCTTACCAAAGCCATTTTACAAGTAATATCCACAGTATCCAACTCAGTGTATGATACATACCAAGAATTTAAACTAGTAACAATTTTTTTACATGCTTGGTAACTAAAGGATAAAAATTTCAACATTGTAAAGTATACAGAACTTTATGACTCTAATCTTCTGAATCTGAGTTACTTGTGTGACACAGGCTGTGTTCCTGGGTTCCCTTGTCCTCACAGTGTCAGCTTCAGCTCTACCACTGTATGTTCAAAACACTCAAACAGTAAGGCAGCGGGGAGAGCTGGAGGCTGCTTTCTAAAGAAGGAATCTTCCTGGCAGCTTTACCCTAGTAATTTCAGTTTAAAATTTCACTTTGACCTTTACTTCTTAGTTTTAATACCATTCTGACTTTCAAGCCACTAAAGAATTGCCAAAAGAGTTATTTCATGTCCTGCCAAGATCTCTCCCATCCAGTTTTTCCTTAAATAGTAAAAAAAAAAATGTCTGCTTGAGAATTTGGGTCATAGTTTTCTAATTGAAGAAAACAGTAAGTAAAGGTATGAAATTCTGATGAATTTGATGAAATGGATTTTCCTTCTGGAGGATATGAATGCAGAGATCAGAGATCAACCTTGGTTAGTGTCCCATCCTATTTTCGGGGGGCTGGAGCTTGTCTGTTTTAGCCCAAGCTAGCTGACCTCCTCCATCCACATTGCCAGTGCGGGGATCACAGATGCACCGCACGTGCTAGCTCTTCAGATGCTCCTGATGGGACTTGCTCCTTTGGTTTGCGCAGCAAGCATTAGCCAACTGCGATCTCCCACCAACAAGGTTGAAATGGGTGGTTTTAACTGAACGTACTTGTTAAAAAAAATGGTAGTTAACTTTTAGATTTTTTTTTAAATCTCTTTGACAAATTTGATCAGCATATTCATTTATTTATAAGTAGTATAAGTTATATGCAGTCTGTGAATAAGCAAGAATTATTATTTTTCATGATAACCTGATTAGGAACACATATAGTAGCCCAAGATTTTAAAAAATAAGTTTTGATTCATTTGCATAATGGTAACTACTTGCTATTTTCATGAGCAAAATAGAACATACACCAAAAAGTCTTCAACGTATAAGCAATACTTTACATGTTGATTAGAGTCTTTTAAAGACTTTTATACTTTATGATGGAATAGCTTCTAAAAGTCAAATATAAACACTAGTGTATAAAATTTAATCTCACAATAAACTTTATATAATTTGAACAATTGGAAAAATAGTCTCACTGGGATTTATAGTTTACAGGTTTTCAGGGGCATTTTCTCCCCTTAAATTAATCTCTAACGTGTTTTATTTCCATTTAAGCGTTGAAACAAGCTGATTAATTCAGTATAACTTACAAATGATTTGTGCCCTGGATAAGTCGAGTGTATGCATTAATTTATTTCACACAATACTCTGAAGTCGAAGCTTCTCAAGATTTCACTTTTGTTTCAGTTTTACTAGGTGCACATCAACATGTGCAGTTACTTGGATGTTCTTAAAGTGGACGGCTTCATAGTGCAGTGCGATGGAAACACAGATACGTGGTTTCTTCGTGCCAATATGGTGTCAAGATACTGACCTAAAGTCCATCTAACGTCATTTGATTAGAATGCTCAAATCAGCAGACACACAGAGCCTTTGCATTTGCATCTGTCTTCCTTACTGTGTGTGTTCTCTACATATTCTAGTTCTCAGTCGTGGGGGGAGTAGGAGAAATGACCACTCTGTGTCTTTTAGTTGAAGAATTCAGTTCGTTTTCGTTCATTATTATTATTGATATGTAAAAACTCATTCCTGTCTCTTTATGAGATTCTCTTTCTTTTATCCTTCCCTGTTCATCTTTATGGTTTGGTGATACTTGTTTTGTGTGTGTGTGTGTGTCCTATACATACATATAAACACACACACGTGACTTATTTAGCTCTTCATTTCTAAGAATTTAAAGAATCTGCCTCTGCTGAATTTCTCATTAATATCCCAATTATCTTTCTGATTTCATTTAAAGGGTTATTTTTTTCTCATGGATTTCATTCAGCTTTTAAATGGCTATTTAAAATGCTCTTTATGGTGTATTTCATCTGTGCAGGTGTAAAATCAGTTACTAAAGAGTTTGATGTGTGCCTTTAGAGGCATTGGTGCCTTGAGTTTTCACATTTCCTGTGCTCCTGCATTGAGATTTTTTTTCTATCAGATGGATCAGACTGAATATAATTCTGGCTGTATTTGGGACTATAGTCTAGTTTCCCTGTAGCTCCTTGGGCTATGATTAATGACTCTGAGTATACTGCAGACTGAGATGAAATCAGAAACCCACTCTCCTATGAGCTCCACAATTGGGGACACGAGCTCAAGCAGGTACAGTGCTGATAGCCATGGCTGCGAGGCACTCACTGCATATTTACTCACATGTGGGAATAGTGGACCCTGTCAGGTAACCACACTTTGATCAAGCACTGTTGGTTCTAGTTATGTAGTAAGGCCCTCTGCCAGCAGCCCTGGCAGTGGTGAGAATCCTAGAGCACTTGCCCTTCAGTCTGGCAGTGGCTTGGGTCCAGATATCATTGGTAAAAACCCATAGCACTCCCCCTGTGGTGCTCGTACCAATTCATAACTTTAGCAGATTGTTAGACAAAGTCTAGAGGTGATAGTTGTACAGATGGGGTGGCAAACGGGAGAAACCATGGTGCTACTCTGTGCTGGCAGCAGCGCTTGCCAAGGCTCTTATCTCACCTGGTATGAGAGCACCCAAGGTTAGAGTGACAACTGGATCTAGGGGTTTTTCCTTCTTTACAAGCAGTGTTTGCTGCTGTAGAGTAATAGTTGGGGCTTGAGTTGTTCAGGGCCCTGTAAACCAGGTGGCAGTAGAAACAACAGGATTACCTCTGCACTTTGTCTATAACTGTCACTGCAGCATGGTATAGTACGTCCAAGACAACAAGAAACAACTGGGTACTTGGCTTTGGTCCTGCCACTGACATGAGTTCACAGGGAGCTAGCCAGAACCTTGGGCTTAGAAGCAGAGAACAGTAATTACAGTGATACCTTCTGTCCCCTCTGTATAATGGTTGTTAACTCCTACAGTGCAGGTCATTCGTTGTCCAGGTAGTCTGTGTATTTCCTGTAAGTCAGTGTAGCATAATGTATATGGAGCCCCAACAATGAGAATATTTAGGAGTTTATAACTCCTAGAGGGGTTCAAAATCAGACATTAGGTCACATTTCAAGATGGCCCCTGACTGTAACACCTTAGATGTTGAATGTATGTTATATGAGACTCTTTTTCCAAATGCAGGATACTACACAGATTTTATGTTTCTTATGGACTGCAAGCCAGGGTCCTCTACAGGGCTAACTTAATGATCATGAATTCCTATACTGTGCTTTTTTTTTTTTAAATGACAGTTTAGCTGGGTATATTAGACTGGGCTTGCAATTGTGATCTTTCAAAGTTTGAAATACATCTGTCTAAACCCTTGATTTTGTGGTTTAAATTGAAAGTCTGTTGTAATTCTGATGGACTCTTCTTAGTCTGTGGCTTGACCTTTCTTTTCTATAGTATATTCTAATGTGTTAAATTACAATATGAAACTATAACATATTATAGATATATGTGAATGTTATATATTTTAGAATATAACATATTCATTCTTTTATTCAGCTGTTTATATTCTCTTGGAAAATATTGGAATCCTTGGATCTGTCCTATCATGATTATAATCATTATTTTTAATTCACCTGGAATTTTGTCTAAGTCATTTTGATCAATGTTCAGTAGTTTGTGGTTGACAGCTTTTGGAGGAACAAGTTTTGTTGTTTTTTTTTTTTTTTTTTTTTTTTTAATGTTCCTTGTGTTTTTGCTTTGGGATCTGGGTTAGGTTATTGCTTAAGATTTGTTGCTGTTGATCTTTTTCTTTTAATTCAGGACGTCTCTCTTCTTTCAATGGATGTGCTTGTGGTGTTAAACAGAGACCAGGTTATAGTACAGTTGTGCTGACATTTTCATCGGGTAGACTGGTGTTACAGTCCACAGGCTGTCTCCAGTCTGTCACTGTGGGGTGAGTTCTTTCACAGCAACAGTCACTACCCAGTAGTTACCCACTCTTACTGAACAGAGTAGCAGGGAACTGGAAACAGACACTTGCTAAGTACAGGTTTGTAGGGAGTAAAGGACTCCATTGGTACTGCCTGTGCTAATGCATTAGTATGAGAGAAAGGGAAGGAAAGGGCGAGCAGTCACTATGAATCTAGTGAGAAATGTTGGGTTGTTAGAGGGAAGTAGAAGAGAGACATTCATAGGAATTGGAATAATTGAGACCCAAGAAAAAGTGGGTAGATGCGCGGGAGCTTTGGTTAGCATTAGACTTTTAAAGAAAGGAAAGGATATTTGCCCAGATATTGTAAACCAGGTCAACGTCTGGGCTTCGGGAAATATGACAGTAAGAGGAAGGTGTGTGTGAGAGAGAGAAAGGAAGAAAAGGAAAAGGGAGAGAAAGGAGAGAGAGAGAGACAGAATCATTAAAAAGGCAGTAACCATAGGGGATAATATTGGCCTCCTATGCCCCACTGTACTGTCTAGATACGACGTATCTATAGAGAGAGGCTGCGGGATGGAGGTAGAAGATAATAGACTCTCGGGGAGATGAAGAATAGCTGGAGTAGGGGAGGGGAGCTGGACTGAGATGTTAAGAGAATGAGATTGCTGACCTGAATGCCAATTTTGTTTCTTCATGACTCCACTGTTTTGTTTTTTATTTTCTCTCTCTTTATTGGTCTAGGCTGTGCTCCACATCCTTTTAAAAAGAGCTCTTCTTCTCCTGTGGACTTCCAGCTCCCGTTGCATGTAGGGTTTTCTTGGTTCTGTTCTGTTGTTGGCTGTGGACTGTGGGCTGTGAACAACTAAGGCAAATTCTACCCCACTGTGGTTGCTGAGGCCCCACGGGGTCAGGAAAAACTGGCTGTATGATGCCCAAAGCACACTGATTGATGGACGTTAGTGTTTAGTTCCTGCTTTTCCCTGTTGGGACGCTGATAGAGGCCCTGGCAGTGTTGCTGGGAACCCCTTCTTTCAAATCCATACTAGCACTAGTTTTGCAGATTTCTTTTAGTCCAGTTTGCATGGCGTAGAATGCAGCAAGCAAGGCCAGTCTGGTGGTAGAGAAAGTCTATGTGTAATTGTAGCAGAGGTTTGTTGACCAGTAGAGCCTGAACCTGGAGAAGTAGCTGATTGACTGTAAATTGTTCCTTTTAGTTCCTCAACTGTTATTCACTACTCCTTCTGATGGGGCTCCTCCTAGTCCACCATGTTCTAATGGGGGAAGATTCTTTCTCTTGTCTCTTTCTCATCATTAAGGTGAACTTTGGATATTATTTATTCTTTTAGCAGATATTTATTGAGCACATGCTCAGTACCTGATTCATATCACATTAATGTGTACTGTATCTGTTCCAAGTACCTTGGTAAATACATGGACATGAATAAAGTTGGTTTGGAGTCAAGAGAACAAAGAGGAAGAAAACCTGCACTGTGTGTCATGCCTCATTTACAACTGTGTTCTACACTTTCTGAGTCTAGTTATTATTTAAAACAGAGCTCCTCAAGTCTAGAGTTAGCAAGATTTTTATCATTTTATATAAACATCCTTTCTCCTAGTATCATTTCCAGATTTGGGATATCACTTAATTCAGTACACCAGAAACCTATTTTGGCAGATGGAAATAATGTATCAGGATGGGATAAAAATAAAGCATGTATTAGTGAATAAGTGGAACTAAAAGTTAGCTCAAATACTTTGTGAAATGAGACATTTAAGTAAATATTGTAGCCAAATAACTTAAGAATACGCTTCACTTTCCAGGTCAAGGAACTGTAAATTAGGGGTGCATGCTCACTATTGCTCTTCCCAGGGAACCTTCATATGCTCCTCGTTTTAAAAGCATCTAGTTGATTCCCTGCAGCCATCTACAACTTAGAAATTAGAGTTGGTATTTTTCACTATCTTTTTAAACATATACTTTTATCATTTTGTGAAATTATCTTGAGAAATGAGAATTTGCAGTGGCATATCAAAGTGCTCGCTGTCTGGACAACCCTCGGTGTGGTCACTCTAACTCGTCCCACTGTATGCAAGTGTCTTCTGAATGCAGCCGTGTCCTGTAAATGCCACAGTGAAATGAGCACAGAAAGTATGTCCATGGTCAGACAAAACATGTACCAGGAGAATTAAAGAATACATTATGTGATGAGGATTGGGGTTGGGGCAATAGAAGCAGAATTACAATAGAGTTCTTAATGGAAAACAAAAGAAAATATGAATTATTTTCTTTTTGGCCAAAGTAACATTGGCATGATATAGGGTAAAGTATCCAAAGAAGGTTTGGTGGAGACTGGCAGCTGAGCTAATGTAGATAGGGGCACCTGTCTCCACAGGCAGCAGGCAGTTCTCAGAGCATGATTAGCATACCCACATGAAGTTGCACTGCAGGGAAGGCTACAGTGGTGACAGTTTTCCTGAGCAGCCCGATTTAATTCAGTATTGATTTGACACAGATCTTCTAGCAATGTTTTTCCACCAGTGAGTCTACAGAATACATTTTCTTCATGGAGAGTGATGGACGTAGTAGCCTGACTCCAGCTAGCTAATGAATATCTGGGGTCTTGCACAGAGATGTTCCTTACACAACCTCAAAGTTCAGGGATGTCATTTCATGAATCACTGGCATTCTGTGACATTTAAAGGGAAATAGATTCTGGCACAACTCTACAGACAGGGTGGCAATGAGAGACACAATTATACACAGGATCCAGGAAGCCCAATGATTTTCAAATTTCAGGGCATAAGTGTCCCATTTATTCAGGTCCTTTCTGTACTTCATAGAACATATCCATATAAGA
>CM052704.1:103208717-103226491 GCA_028551405.1 Uromys caudimaculatus
AATACAATGCAGTTTTTATCACTACTGCTCTGTAGTACAGCTTGAGGTCAGGGATGCTGATTCCCCTAGAAGTTCTTTTGTTGTTAAGAATAGCTTTTGCTATCCTGGGTTTTTTGTTGTTCCAAATGAAGTTGAGAATTGCTCTTTAAGTCTATGAAGAATTGAGTTGGAATTTTGATGGGGATTGCATTGAATTTGTAGATTGCTTTTGGCAGGATGGCCATTTTTACTATATTAATCCTTCCAATCCATGAGCATGGGAGATTTTTCCACCTTCTGAGGTCTTCTTCAATTTCTTTCTTCAGAGACTTGAAGTTCTTGTCATACAGATCTTGTTTTGTTAGAGTCACACCAAGATACTTTATATTGTTTGTGACAATTGTGAAAGGTGTCATTTCCCTAATTTCTTTCTCAGCCTATTTATCCTTTGAGTATAGGAAGGCGACTGATTTGTTTGAGTTAATTTTATATCCGGCCACTTTGCTGAAGTTGTTTATCAGCTGCAGCAGTTCTCTGGTGGAGTTTTTCGGGTCACTTAAGTATACCATCATATCATCTGCAAATAGTGATATTTTGATTTCTTCCTTTCCAATTTGTATCTCTTTGACCTAGTTTTGTTGTCTAATTGCTCTAGCTAGAACTTCAATTACTATACTGAATAGATTGAAAATATTTTATTTACTTTGTAGCTATCATAAGTACGATTGCTTCCCTATATCTTTTTCAGAAAGTACACTGGTCACATAGTTTAAAATTATTGGTTTCGAAAAATGTTTTTTTTTTTTTACCTTCTACTTCGCTAAATTCATTTATCACAAGGATTTTGGCATCATGTCATCTTCATACATGAATAAATTAACTGTATGCTTTATAAATTAAATGACATATATTTCTTTCTTTTGATAAGTTAGCTTTTAAAGACAATTATATTTTAAGAAAAATGAAAATGAGTGTCTTTTTTTTGGGACCTAACAGGAATAGATGTAGGATTTTTTTGTTTTGTTTTATCTTTTAATCGATAACCTTTACTGTTTTGAGATTTTCTCCTAATTTCTTGATAGTATTATGCTTTTATTGTTTGGTTTTTGAGACAAGGTCTCAATATGTATCTCTGGTTGGCTTGACTAGTTGTAAATCAAACTGGTTTCAAACTTGGAGATCTGCTACCTCTGCCTCCTGAATGTTAGGATTAAAGGTGCCACCAAGCCTCAGTGACAAATTTTATTATAAAGGAATGTTAAATCTTATTGATTGCCATTTCTATATCTATTGAGGTAATTCCTCCATCCCGAGAGGTAGTAAGTCACATTGGCCGACTTGTTTTATTTTTGAATCATTATGTCATCCCTGGGATGAGTCACACAGGACCCTGATCTTTGGTCTTTTTAATGTGACGCTGAATTTGGTTTGCTAATATTTTGTAGAGAACATTGGCCTTTATAGTCATCAGGGTATATGTTCTTAATTTTCCTTTGTGTGGGGTTTTTATATGGTTCTGATACTAAGGTAATGCTGGCTCCAGAAGAAGAATTTGGCAGGGTTCTTCCCATTTCAGTTAGAGAAGTGTAAGAGGAATTTGAATAAGTCATTTAAATATTTTGTGTAATTCAGCACCAAAGCGTTCATGTTCTTGAAGCGATATTTTAATTATTGTTTCAGTGTTGCTGCTCATTGTTTGCATATTTAGATTTCCACTTACCTTCAGCTCACACTTGATAGTGTGTATTCAGAAATGAATCCATTTCTCCTAGGCTTCCCACATTGTTGGCACCTGAGGTTCTCATGGGCCTCTGCATGCCTGTGATGTGAAGACCTTTGTTCTCACCTCTGACTTTGAGTCTTCTCACTCTTCCTTGTTAGTCTGTCTCATTTACCTTTGCAAAACCCACCGCTCGTTCACTCAGCATGCTGGTCACGGGGCATGGTGGCCCATGTCTGCCATCTCCCCACTGTGGAGACAGGCAGGGAGAGCTAGGTTACCTGGCTGCAAAGGCAAGGTCTGTCTTACAAACAACAACAAGCTGCTTTGATTGATTTTACTTTTAAAATTTCCGTTCTGGTTGTCAGTCCTTTCTCTACTTTTAGATTTTCTCTGTTCTCACTCCAGTTGTTAGTATGCTGCGGAGTCGTGTGAAGCAGCCTTCCTTTTTGATTTGCTCATGTACTATTGCATGTTTCTCTGCTTCTTTGCCCAGACTGCATAGAGTTTTGTATGTTGGGATCATTTTCATTTGCTTATAGCATTTTTTATTTCATTGTTAATCTCTCCAGTCAGCCATTGGTCATTTAGGAGCATGTTACTGAATTTTCATCTGTGTGTATGCTTTCTACTGCGGGCCAATCTGTGCTTCTCTTCCATTATGAGAACATGACATGATTTCAGTTTGGTTTGTTTTATTTTAAAGATGTATTTATTTTATTTATATGAATACATTGTGACTATCTTCAGACACACCAGAAGAGGGCATCAGATCCCATTACAGATGGTTGTGAGCCTCCATGTGGTTGCTGGGAATTGAACTCAGGATCTCTGGAAGAGCAGTCAGTGCTCTTAACCACTGCAGCATCTCTATAATTTCAGTTTTTAAAAGTTTATTAAGACTTAGCTGGGCAGTGGTGGTACACACCTTTAATCCTAGCACTCAGGAGACAGAGGCAGGGGGATCTCTGTGAGTTAAAGGCCAGCCTGGTGTACAGAGTAAGTTCTAGTACAGCCAGGGCTATAAAAAGAAATCCAGTCTTTTGAAAAAAGCATGTGTTTAAATATACATACATACATACATACATACATACATACATACATACATATGTATATATGTATATGTTAAGGCTTGATGTATTAGGTTTTCATTGATGAAAATGTGACAAAAATGCCTTACAAAGCATCTTAAGGGTAGAAGTATTTATTTGGTTCCTGACTTTATTGGTTTCTTGACCCATATGCTTGAGCAGAATATAATGACAGTGGACGTGTATACTCGTGGGCCTGTTTACTCGTGGCTGGATAAAAGAAAAGAAAGGGGCTGTATAAGCAAAGGCCAGGGCAACATATTGCCCTCATTAACAAGTTCACAGTGGCCCACTTCCTCTAACTGGGCCCAACCTCCTGACCTCACCACAGCCCAATAATTTCATCCTATCATGGATCATCGCCCACTCTCTACACTAGACCCGTACCTTCATAACCAAACTTTCAGTGGCGGTTTCTCACAAGCACACCCAGAGATGTGTTTTACTTATCCCTTAGATGTCTCTTAATCCAATCAAGGTAAAAATTAAAACTGACCATCACACTTGATGTTTGAACTAGCATGTTTGATCTACCCTAAAGATTGTTCCTTGTGTTGATAGAGGAGGAAAACGTGTGTCCTATTGCTGCTGTTAAAAGATGTGTACACAGGGTGACAGGAGGCAGAGACAGGAGAATCCCAGAGATGCATTAACCAGCTAGCCTGGTGCACACAGTGAAAGTAGAGACCCTGTCTGAAACAAAGGTGGAAGGCGAGGACCAATGGCTGCACTTAGCCTCTGACGTCACACATGGGCCCACATTCACATGCGATGGAAGGAAAGCAGAAAGAAGGAAAACATGCTTCAGAAAAGGTGCATGTTGGTTGCTTCCAGATGATCTTTTGGATTTTTATACATAGTTATCCATATACCTTTGGATAGGTGAGAAATCACTGAGTGTTGTTCTCAGTACATTTCCTTTTCATCTTCTGGAATTCCTGTAGTTTGAAAGATGTCCATTTGGTAGTATTCCATGAATTTCATATTCTCTGTTCTTTTAATTCTCCTTCCTTTTCCTATCTGACTACTGCTACTTCTGAGGTTAACTCGGAAGATGTGTTCTCCACATCATAAACTCTTCCACTGTTGTAGTCTTTTGTGGAAGCTATTATATTTTTATTTTATTTATTCAGGGTTTTAGTTCCAAGATCGGTCTTTGTTTTTTGTTCATTTATTATACAAGTTCTGTGTCTTTGGTGAATTTCTCACTTGTAACTTAAATTGCTTTTCTCATTTTTTTGTATCATTCATGTTTTGTTTTGCATGTCACTAAGTTCAAATCATTGCTTTAAATTTTTTTTCAGGCATCTCTTGGCTTTTCCTCTGAGATTTTTTTCTGAAGGATTGTTTTCATTAATGGCATTATGTTTCCTCTGATGCTTTTTCCTTACATCACTGTCTACATATTTGGTGTAATGTTTACTTACTTTGACAATTTTATAAGGAAGCTTTTGTAGGAAAGGTTTTGTTTATATGGGTGTATCAGTTGGTCGGCGCGCTGGGTTCAGTTATAGGCAGCTCACCAGCACATCTCTCAGTGTCTTCAGCTTTTGTGTCCACAGTGTCTAGAATGCAATAGATCCAAAATTGTCATGAGTTTTCAGTGGACATAATCAAAGTGACGTGTCCATTGGCTACACATATTTGAGCACTGGTGGCACCAGGGCTTGTGGTTGTGTTTGTAGCGTTGATGATGCAGAATATGAAGAGAACTGTCCCTTGGTCCCTCAGTGCAAGATCAATGCTATGGTTTCTAATAACAGTTACCATAGCTCCTGATCTATAGAAAGTGAAGGGGTTCTCCAGGACCTTCAGGATAAATGCAGGAGATACCTGGGCCTCTGACATCAGCAGCCACTCCTTAGAGCAAGGATAGGTTAGAACTTTCTCTCTGTCATCTAGGATGAGTACAGGTCATGTTGAGTTCTATGGTAATAGTAACCTTGAACTCAACATTGTGGAACCCAAACTATATGTTCCTTAGGTCCCATGGGGCAATCCCCATTTGGTGCTTGGTCTCATAGCACTGTTAACTGGTTTTATAAAGCTGAGAGTCATAGCTGATGCTCTCACCAGATCCCAAGAGATTATCACAAATGGTCTCAATTCTGTGTACTGTAGAAGAGACCTCCCTGGGTCCCTAGGACATAGGACATTTGAGTTTGTGGCACTGGTCTCCATGCTCCTTGAGTTACAGGATGTGGAGGAGACTTTTTCTATTTAGTATGGATCAATATAAGTGGTGACAGGGCTTGTAGCTATGGTGTCTGCTGTCCGTATGGATGGAAATATCCCCAGGTCACACAGGGAAAACTTCCATAAGAACAAGGCGTGTGGCATTTGTTGATGTAGTCCTGGATCTGCTGTAGATAAAAGGGACCTTCCCCTTGTTCCAATGGACAATCTTGAGTCACGCCTCTCTGTACTTGGTTAAATTTTCAGGCTGTAGACTAGGGTAGAAAGCTTAGCCGTTCTTCATTGAGTGGGTTCTGATGGTGCCAAGGACTTGCTGGGCCTCTGGTAGCCAGTTTCCTATCATTTCAGAATAGAGCTGTATCTTTCCAAGCTCTGAAATGGCAGGTATAGGTGAAACTGGGATTTTGCATTAGGAGCTACAGTCTTACTAATTCCTGCAGGTCTGGCTCATGTTGGACTTGGACATGTAGTAGAGGCATCCTCTTAGCTGAAACTGCAGGATGCTGAGATGGCTGTCCTTAGTCCAGTGAGGTCCACTGGCAAAAGCTGCGGTCGGCTTAGGCAAGGTGACATCAGGTAGTCCCATCACAGAAGAGTCCTTCTTTGGAACAGAGAAGTCCCTCCAAACAGCCAGCTCCCCAAACTGGATTTAAGTGCTCTAAACCTATGGAGTCTGTGCTGGGACTTCTGGTCAGATGCTGAGTGAGTGCTTCAGTTTCCTGCATATCATGAGGGTGCCCCAGCAGGGAGACTGCTGAGCTTGCTATCTGTATTGCTCTGTTACCTGGGTTACCTTTCTGACAGTCTTGTATAGAGCTGCCCAGCTTCCTTGCTGGTTTCCAGTTTTCCCTCCCTCTCCTCAAAGTACATATTTTCCTTTGTTCCACACCTCTGTTTTACCATCCTGGCTACATTTTGTCTATTTTTCTTCTAAAAATATTGTATTTGTTTATTCTCAATTTATGATTTAGAGATTAAATGAATTGTAAATTACCTCTGAGGTTCTTTTATCTTCAATGAGAAAATATTAAACATAAGAGCTAATTTAATTAAAGGAAGCCTTCAGATTTGTCAGCTCCATCCCATAATATGCATTGTTATGTTATAAAATCAAGGTGCATCTTCATGGTCTCTGGTTTTAGGGTTGGCTGTTACATGAATAGCCTTGCTGATCTCATTAAAATTAAAATGCCTTCCATATTTGAAAGAAGTTAGGAATACTTACAGTTAAAAACATTATAGACTTTGATGCTTCTGTACCCAATATTCTCTTGAGAATTGTCTGACTTGGTTTATAGTGCATTCAAATAAGCAGTTAGTTATTAAAAAACAGCTGAGTATCCCGCCTTTGCTTTCTGTGTTCTCCGCTGAAACTTTTGTTTTGAGTCTTTTCACTTGATATAAATGGTTGGCTGCCATGTTAGTAAATAAACATTGTGTCCTAGTTGACTTTCCATTGCTGTGATAAAGACCACGTTCCATCATCAAGGGAGGAAGGAACTGAGGTGGAGACCATCAAAGGGCTCTGCTTAGTCACTGGCTCCCCATGGCTTACTCAGTCTGCTGTCTTAATACAACCAAGGGACATCAACTCAGGGTGACTACCCCCACAGTGGATGAGCCCACAGATTTGCCTAGAGACCAATCTGCCAGAAGTGTTTTCTCAAGTGAGGTTCCTTCTTTCCAGGTGGCAAAAAAAAAAATAGCCAGCAAACATTTCATCAGAAATTAATAGTACTAATAAAACAAGAAGATATTGACCTCTCTCAACACCCTGCTCTTGGTGTGGTCGTAAGAACGAATAGGTAGAACTACAGACTTTCTTCTCAAGCATGTGCCAAAGCTTCTAATCAGAGACTATTTTGGCCACTTATTTGATACCCTTTGGTTACATAGTGATGAAAAATATTGAGTAGCAAGGAACAGCGTAACAAATATGTTGTTGCTAAGCACTTCAACATACCAGAGAAGAATGAGAGAGAGGACTAGTGAGCTCACAAGCCCAACTCAAGTAACATCTTGCCATAGAGGGCTGAGTTGGAGGTAAACCTATAACTCTGATTCATTACTTGGTCCCAAATCTCTGTCTTTGCTCTGCAGATCTATCTAAGACTGCCAGAGGAAACAGGCCACACCCATGCTGTGTAGAGTAGAGGCAGTAAGTAGCCCCTCCAGGGGTTCAGACGCCCCGCCTCCAGGGGTCGGGTGGAGCCTCCTCCTTTTTGGGTTCTGCTTTTATTTGAAAATTACTTCCAGAGACTTCTACACAAATAAGCAAGTAGAAGCAGCTCCCACCCTACCCACACTGTCCCCTTGCCCCTGTCCCAGTAGCCCAGCCCACCCACACTGACACTTAGGCTCTTCACTTCCTACCGCCTCCATCTCATCCATCGTCATGGAAACAGCTCTAACTGACTGGAGTATGACTTGTACTGGGTTTGGTGCTAACTTATCATGGGTCTGTCTGCCTCCTGCTTACGAGGAGGCCTGCAGTGATCACCACTGAGTCTTCTTAAGTAAACCTTAAATGACAGAGTACTAAACAAGTTTCTCTCTTTTGTCCAAGGAAGGGAGCGGGAGTTTGGAAGTGTATTGCTGCTTACAGAAATGGAGTCACAGAACACTAGAGTTAAAATAAATAATAGTGTTATTTAGTCTTCTTTCTTCAATCATTCATCATAAAACTGAGGCCCAGAGGATGAAATATCCCCAAGCTGATACTGCAAATCAAAGGGAAAATTACTGTCTTTGAGGAAATTTAGCCTGCGCTGAGTTCTTATAGAGCACATCTGTGAAATTTTTAGCATAAAATCCCCAATCACTGAAAAGAATTCTGTTTCTCCTCTCTGTATTTCATACTCACGTACATTATCTCTCCTCTATTTAGGGGAACAAGACCTCTCCTGTGTGAAGAATGCATTATGCAGCCTCCAGAGCAGAGCAGCTAGCTCAGACTCTGTTGAGGATGCTCTTTCTGAATCTTAGGAACCTCCAGTCCTCTAAAAATAAGAAAGATAAACTTTAAAAGTGCTACTGGAGCAATATAGCATCTTAAATGTACAGAAAAATATCTTTGTAGACGATGGGGCTTTTTAGAGTGCTGTTTTAAAGTGGGTTTTCTCTTAAGCTTGAACATGGTAGTTTATGTCTGCACCTTCTGCCATATGCACTTGAAATATTGAACACTTTAAGTCATCTTAGCAATGACATGGAGAAAAATGAGAACTGGCTGAAAGTTTTTTAAAAAACATTTCAACTCTGCTTCTAATATTACAAAATTTAAGGTTGTCTCTGCAATATATAACTATTCCTGCCAAAATCAATATTTTTGCAATGTTTTAATTAATTTTTTCTTATGAATTTAATTACAGTTCTCTGCTGATACCAAATATGATCCTCCATCCATGAGTTCTCACAATTTCTATTCCTATCTCTAGTTGTATTCTTAATATTTTCAGTGTGATGTGAAGCCAAGTTTCACGTGTGTAAATCTGAATTTACCTTCTCCTTACTTACTGTCTTTTTCCCAGTCTCATGTTTAAAACTTCAGGGCCAAGATGTGTTCATCGTGATATGATCCCCAGACCTGTTTTCTTCTGTATTATTTCATGTCTTCCTTTCTTCCTTTACTTTTTAATCCATTCACCCAGTTTCCCTAGGAGCTACATCATCTCAACTTTCTGGTAGTTTATGAGATGCAAAAGCCTTTGAGAGAGCTCCAGCTGCACTGAGACCTCTGCTGTGAGTCCCAGAGCAGGGGCTATGACCCAGGCACTGATTAGATACTGGGGAATTAAACGGGGGGGGGGGGACATTTCAAACAAGAGCCTTACTGAAATTTCTGTTTCACTCATTAGCTTGAAGGGAAGGGAATAGAAAGCTTTTCGTGTGTGTGTGTGTGTGTGTGTGTGTGTGTGTGTGTGTGTGTGCGCGTGTGTGTATTATATTAAAGGATGAAATTAATATGTATGCATATATGCATATGCATTAGACATCATAGCTCCGAAAGGTAGAACTGATGCATTACAAGTAGAAGCCTGGGCATTTTACACAGTGTCAAAATACAGTGCTTATAAATAGCAAAATGTGTGTCTAGTTTCCATATTTAGATGCTTGGGACTTGGTGGGACTTACTGTATAAATCCAGGTAGGCAGCCATTTCAAAGGTCTGAACTACTACAGGGTTTTTGTCAGTAATCTGCCAAGTAAATTCTGACTCTGGGTAAACAAAACAATATGATTTTTTTTTTTTTGATTCTCAGATTTAATTTTGAACTTTGACTATCTAAGCTTGCTCTCTCCTGGATATGGTGATAAACAACTCTAATCTTAGCACTTAAAGGCTGATGTTGGGGGTCATAAGTCCAAGGTCAATCTGAGCAGTATGGCAGTTGCATATTACAAAGTAGAGAAGAGACTGAGGGAATGCCCCTGTCCATAATGTGGCAGTTGTGCAGGCACCAGGATCCCTAGGATGAAGTTTAAAAGCCAGGGCTCATAGTGTGCCCAGCTCTAGCCAACCAGCCTTGCATATTCAACTGTCTCCAGACCAATGACAGAAACTCTTTCAAACAAAAAACATGGTGAATGGCTCTCAAGGAGTGACATTTGAGGTTGACCTCTGGCCTAAACACACACATGCACACACACCTGCAAGCAAACATGAGCCCACATACACACGTACACTCACATGTTCATGTACCCAAAAGTACACACAAAGGTGGAAAAAAGGTAAGTTTTAATTGTTGAGAAATCAAATCTAAAAGTACCAAATAAATAATTCTTTGCTCATAAGGCTCATGTAATGTTAAACAGTCAAAACTTTCTTGTGATAAAACCTGAATTATATGTAGCTATTCTAAATCCCTCTGCATCGTCTGTAACAAAGGTCGCGAGCTAGAGCTCCAGTCACAGGAGGAAAGCGCCGCGCACATGGTGCTAGTGCAGTGAGGCGGACGGTGTGCGGAAGAAGCTCTGTTTTCCTCTTAGGACAAAGTTCGTAATAAATAATAAAACCACTTATCAAACTTAATACTAGAATGTGTATTTCATAATAATTTTACTGTTCTCTTCTTAGTGTAATTTGTTCTAATAGCTTCATTTGTTTTAACTCCTAAAGTTAATCTACAAAGGCAGTTGCTTGTGTCATATTAAAATCCTCTTTTTACATGCATTCAGAGAAGGCTGGAAAGTTATGCTTTATCTGTGATTCCTCTCCTGTTCTTAAAATTTGATCAGGCATAGTGGTGCATGCCTTTAGTCCCAGCACTCAGGAGGCAGGAGCAAATGAATCTCCATGAGTTCGAGGAATGGTCTACAGAATTAGTTCCAGTACAGCCAGGCCACAGAGAAACCTTGTCACAAAAAAACAGAGAACTGTGCAGCAGGGAAAGCATTCCCTACCTCAAACAGGCAGCATCACTTGGAGATAGCAGGCCCTGCACCTTGCCTAGGCAGTGCTGGAGAGCTGGCCCCATGTAATTTATGAGTGTGGGAGAGCTATCGAGCTGACCAACTCAGAAACCACTCGGGCCCAGATCCAGGGCCTTGAATTGGGCCACCCCAACATCTACCCCATGTATGAACTGATAGAGCATGAAGGAGCCAGTCCTCCAGAACCAAAGCTGCAGGATCTCCATAACACAGGGCAACAACAGGGCCTCTGAGAAGAGTCCTGGTGAGGATCCAGTCCTGCTAGTGTAGCAGTGAACCAGACCAGTGACTCATCGCAATGACCATTTGCAAGTCAAGCTGTTTGGGGAAAGGGTATCCTGTGGGACACAGCACAGCTTCCACAGCCAGTTTGGTTTTGTTTGCTTTGTTTTGTTTGGGGGGCGAGGTTGCAAGAGCAGAGGGTGGATATAGAGAGACAGGGAGGTGGGTGGGATTGGGGTCCATGATGTGAAATTCACAAAGAATCAATAAAAAGAGGTTTTTGGGTTGTTTTTTTTTTTTAAAAAAAACAAAAAAACAAAAAAACTGTGCAGCAATGTTCTTTCCTAAAAACCCCTCTCATACATATTTAGTTGGAACAGAGTTCAGAGCATTCTTTCTTCAGAGAGAACACTCCTATAAAGTACTCCTCCTTATCAGCCAGGGAATGTCCTTCACTCAGATGACGCTTCTGTTCAAAATGCCACATTCATCACTAAGTGACTGCAGGCAGAACTAGGCCAATCAACGTTCTTTATTTCATCTCCAAGATATACATCGCTTCAGATGGAGACAGCGAGAGACACCTGCAAGACTGCAGTCTAACGATAAAGGATAGGGAGGCTGATTTTAAAGCTCTTTAGTCTTTTTATTTCAAAACGTTTAGGTAGCTTTTGTTCTTAATATTAAAAAATTAAACTCAAAAAGCTTAGCCATTTCCATTTCTGTTCAGACATTGACAAGGTAAATGCACAAGTGTTTTACCACTAAAGATTTTAGGACACAGTCAGAGAAAGCCCAGAGATGAAAGCTGATATCAAATTCCAATTGAACACATTTTTGGTTTTGTTTTCAAAATAAATTTGTTTGGTGAATGGTTTATGTGGCTTATTTCTTTTCCTGGAAATACTAAGTTGCAGATCCAGAGTAGAATTACAGAATAAAACTCAGAAACTGAGAGAACAGTTAGGCTCGTTTTATTGGTGACTAAGCATATAATTACTTTCTCCTTCATTACCATACTGTCAATCAAGGAAATGTTAAGAGCTCTTTGTGGTTTTTTGTTGTTGTTTGTTTGTTGTGTTATTGGGAATAGGGCCTCATTCTTACAGGGCAAACGCTTTTCCACTGAGCTACATTCCCAGCCCTTGAAAGAACTTAAATTCTCAAGTTACATCACAGAAGGTTTCAAAATCAATAGTACTGTTCAGTTCATTTTTGTTGGGTTGAATGCATCGCATTGCTTACTGTGGGGATATGGGAGATAGTAATACTTCTCTCTACTAAATAACACAGATAATGACTGCTAATGTCCTTGGTCACAATTAACCACGTACCATATAACAGGCGAAAATATGAGACCTAGTTTGATGGTCTGAGGTCTGTTTAGTAAGGAGCACAGTTATACTATAGTTTCCAAAACTGAGCTAGAATCATCTTCTCCTTGGGCTATACTGAAGATATAAACTGCCTATAGTTTGTCTCTATAAAATTATCAATATTTTTGTTCCTTGTACCTTTTTCTTTTTCAGTCAAGAGAAGCCATCCCTTTAAGTGACCTGAAATCAGAAGTCTCACCCCGGATTTCAGCAGAGGACCTGATTGACTTGTGTGAGCTCACAGTGACAGGCCACTTCAAAACCCCCACCAAGAAAACCAAGTCCAGTAAACCAAAGCTCCTGGTGGTGGACATCCGAAACAGTGAGGAGTATCCTTGGCTGTGGTGTGAAGGGTGGCAGGGCCCTGCCTTTCCTTACACAGGCTGCATGGTGAGAGCACCGAACCTTTCCAGGATGCCGTTGAACTTGAATAGCTAAGTATCCCTGAAACTGCATGCAAAACAGCCTTGCACATTAAGAGCCAAATCAAAGTTATAAAAATGCTTTCCAAACTCTACCCAGACATTGCAGGAGGGTGTGTGTGTGTGTGTGTGTGTGTGTGTGTGTGTGTGTGTGTGTGTCTCTTACTAGAGGCCATTTGAATCCTCCTTTTAAAAAAAGCAATCCTGTGAACCAAAGCCAGAGCACTGACTAAACCTCTCTACCACTGACCTATGTCTGCAGCCCTAATACCTTTTAAAACATTTATTTATTTTTATTTTGCGTATATGAGCATTTACCCAAAAGTATATAAGTGGAGCTGGGGTTATGGACACTTGTGAGCTGCCATGTAGGTACAGGGAACTGAATCCAGTCTACTGAAAGAGTACTCAATGCTCTTAACTTTGGAGCCATCTCTCCAGCCCTGTTCTTTTTCTTAATAAAGCAATTCCTAAGCAGAACTTCTTTAAAAAAAAAAAGAAAGAAAGAAAAGAAAAGTATATGAAATATAAATGAAGACTTTAATAACTTTAATTTTTCACATTTATATCTTGTTCTAAGTATAAAAGCAATAAATTAGGGGAAGCCAACTGATAAAGTCTTACATGCCAAAATCTGCATTTCATGTGCATATTTTAGTCTCAGGTTTTTTAAAATGAAATTCAAACCATGCTTTCCCAGAATTGCAAAAGCTGTGTGAAAAATCTTAGGTTACTTACAGTATAATTTAAAAGCCCACAGTTTCAAATATAACTCAATTTTTATGTTTGTGGTTGTCGCTTTACTTTGTTTTTTGAAACAGACTCTCACAATATATCCGTGACCAGCCTGAAGCTCACTCTGTAGAGCAGGCTAGCCTTGAGTCACAGAGACCTGCCTGCTTCTGCTTTTCGAGTGCTGGGAAGGAAGGTATCCATAACCACACCCAGTCCATAACCCAGTCTTTTTTCCAAATGTTTCTTGTCTTTTCTCTATAGGATTATAGGACCCTGCGTTTAGAGAAAGTAAAGACACAGTGTGCCTGGGTTTTAAGGCTGTGGGTTACAGAGGGCTCCTTTGGGAGTGTGTGTAGATTCTCAAAGGAGGAATAGGCTCCAGCTGACTAGCCAGAGGGTCTCATCTGGTGCTTCTAGAATTTGAAATCACTTTACTCTTTTTAACATTTTATTTTGTGTTTTGCCCGAGTCTTTAATTAAAATCACTGTCTCTTAAACCTTCAAAAAGGCTGGGAATGTGGCTTAGTACAGTGCTTAATACACAAGCCTGAGGATCTGCGTTTGGATCCACGAGGTCAGAGAAAAAGCTGAGAGTTGTGGCTTGTGCCTGTGTCTGCAATCTCAGCACTGAGGCTGCAGAGACAGGAAGGTCCCTGAAGCTTCCTGCTCAATCCGTCCAACCAAATCAGTGAACCCCAGGTTCACCAAAGACCCTTTCCCAAAAATAAGGTAGAGAATGATAGAAAATACCCAACACCAACCTCTGACCTCCACAGATACACACACACACACACACACACACACAGAGAGAGAGAGAGAGAGAGAGAGAGAGAGAGAGAGAGAGAGAGAGAGAAAGGGAGGGAGGGAATAAAAGTGTATTGCACTATGACACTCTTTAATTTTAAAAACTATTATTATTATTAATATAATGCACATACATAATTTCAGGCAAAACACTCATACATTTCTATTTTTAAACAAATAGAGTATCATGTGAATACCACGTCTCAGATAGTTTCCTCTGAATAGTTGAATTGACAACATTCATCACATGGAAGTAGTGCTCAGTCCAGGTCTCCCAGCTCTCTCTGGTTGCTTTTCATTGTCACACTCCTTTATTTTCTGCAGGATCTGTGCAGACAGAGTTAGGAAGCAGAGGAGGGAGCCTGAATACTGTCCTCTAATGAGTAGGGTGGGCTGCCTGTATAGGAATGGGTCTGTCTTCCCAAAGGTCTTAGACTGAATTTGGAACTGGATTTAGCTCCCTGACTTGAAATGTTCACTCTCTATAATTGAACACTAAAGGAGAAGAGTCAGTATTGCTCTACGCCACTTGAGAGTGGGGTTGGCTCAAGGCAGTGAGGACAGGAATATGAGATCGCCCATCCTTACCATCCTAAAAGACTCACCTTATGAATTACTCTTTTATATTATACTTAATCTTGCCAGGTTTGATGGCACTTCTCAGTGTTTAAGATGATGATGATTTACTGTTGTTGTTGTTGTTGTTATTATTATTAATTATTATTTACTATTATTATATTGAATTATGTATATTTGGTAGACCAGGGTAACTAACTGTACATGAGTGCAGATACCCACAGGTACCAGACACACTGGGTCTCCTGGAGCTGGAGTTGAAAGCAGTTATGAGCTGCCCAATGTGATACTAGGAACCACATTTAGATCTCAAAGAGCAGTGTGGGCTCTTAACTGCTAGGCCATCTCTCTCCCCCTTGTGAATTATTTTAAATCCCTTTTTGAAAGATTGCTTTAAAACAAATATTTTGCTTTGTTTTTATGGAACAGAGCTGTTTTGTCCTGTGCCAAGGCTGGCACAAAACTCATGACTTTCTTCCTTCTGAGCCTCCCGAGTGCTGGGATTGTAGGCATGAGCCACCATATCTATCGCTAATGTATTTTTAAAGTTGGTTCATTTATCATCACAACATTTCTGTTTCCTTTCTATGCCCTCTTATTTTTATCACTTATTTCTTTTCTACCTCCAAATACCAAATGTTGACACCTTCATTTCACAGTGCTTTGAAAGGAATTGAAGCTAAACTCTGTTCCCAGAGTCACTGGGTATCAGTAAGTATCGTGAGGACAGTGGAGAATGGAGTCCTGTTCTAAGACGCACTTTGGTTGAGGTGTTTAAACTGCCTGTTACCTTTCCAGCTAGAAAACAGGTGTTTAAAAATCATCCATCACATTATCAAACAACTAATACTTTCTCCTAACTTTTCATATTGAATCCTACTTGCAAGTAAGGAAAAGCAAGAGAGAGTCAGTACAGTAATGAGAGCATTCACATTAGAATCATGTTAGAATGTGAAATTTAATGTTTAGATGTCATCATTTATATCAGCTACGAAACTATATTTCTCTGAGGTACTGTGCATAACTTTTAAAAAGATATAAATAACAGTTATTTGCTAGGAATATAAAACATCAAAATATTTTATACTGAAAACAAATGAATAGGAAAGACAATAAGAACAAAGGAGAGAAACAAGCAAAGAACATTATCCACACATTATCCACATAATCTCAGGGTAAGGCAAGACAGAGCCTACCCTTAGAATATGTGTAACCCAGCCCCAGGCTGAGCATTGAGAAAGTGGCCAGAAAATGTTTATAGAAGAAGAGAGCAGGTAGCCGTCCACAGCCTGCTGCCTCCTCACCCTTCAGAGAGACAGTTGGCAGTGCGTGAGCCCTGTACACTCTACAACTGATCCCATGCTCTTCTCCATTAAGCCCGCAAGCAAGCCAGGACTCAGAAGAAAGCAGGACAATAAGAATTTCAAACGAAACATATTTCCTTATGTAACAGTCCTTCATTTGGCAGTTATTTTATTGTCTTTGTGTGCTGATCTGTATGTTAGATATAAGAGAGCTATTTTTTAAATAAAATGACAAATTCTTTGCACTTACAGCAATTGCAACTTAATTGGAAAGATGCAAAGTTGTTTTTACATAGCAATTAGAGCTGTTGTAAGTAAGTGGGGCCTGTTAGACATCCTCCTGCCTCTGCTTCCCACGTGCTGCAGCCACAAACCAGCCTAGACAGAGCAGTCTCAGCAGAAGAAAGAGCAAGGTCAAAGACCTTAGAGTATCAACATGCTTGGCAGTTTGAACTATCTAGGAGACCAGCAAAATAAGAGATGGAGTCAGGAAATAAAAAGTTACTGACACTGGCAGAAGTAATGGAGTATTAGAAATCTACAATATGGTTTACGATTTATTAACATGCCCTCACTTTCCCAACTAATACCAATTCCTGAGTCCATCACTGGAGATTACCCAGTTGGCTTAAGAAACTTACGGAGGGGGGATCCTCAGCTTGGGCCACAGGGCTCCATAGCCAATTAGCGCCTGGAGAAAGCTACCCTCCCAGGAGCTTGGAAAAGCTGGGAGTGGGGCCAAGACGAGCACCACTGCTTACCAGGAACCGCCCCAAACCTGCGGACAACAGAGACTGAGGTAGGCGGGCATAGGAACCCTCTGGTTCCCATCTGTGGCAGGAGACCTCTGCGTGGGACACCAGGGTCCCACAGCCAAGCAGCGCCACAAGAAAATTACTCTCCCAGGCCCTCATGACACAGAGATAGAGGAGGAAAAGTAAGGGATGGGAACCTTCCGGTTTCTATCTGTGGCAGGAGACCTATGTCTGGGCAACCAGGGTTACATAGACAAGCAGTGCTAGAAGAAAGTCACCCTCCCAGGAGGGTGAAAAGCCGTGAGTAGGGATAAGACAAGCACCACTGCTCGCTGGGACCTGGAGACCTCAGCCTGGGGCACAGGGCTCAAGGAGAGAGCGGGTATCCCAGGAGTGCTAACACACCTTCGAGCATAGGCAAAACCACTACTTCTGTTCAAACTCACTGGATCAAGAGGGACCCTTGCAGAGCCATCAGGACATAGGAACCAAGGGACAGCTGGGGACAAGATCCTTCTGGTTTCTGTCTGCACCCCAGATCTGACCCTGTGCCACAGCACTCCAAACCCAAACACCTCTCAGAGAGAGCTGGTCTTCAAGGAGTATTGATACAGAGGCCTGCAGGAAGGACAAGCCATAGCCAGACAGAGTAAGATCAACTAACATCAGAGTTAACAAGATGGCAAAAGGCAAGGGTAAGAACCTAAGGAACAGAAACCAAGGCTACTTGGCAACATCAGAACCCAGGTCTCCCACCACAGCAAGCCCTGGATTCCCCAACACACCAGAAAAGCAAGACTCAGATTAAAATCAGTTCTCATGATGATAGAAGACTTTAAGAAAGAAATTAACACCCTTAAAAAAACAGAAGAGAACAGAGGTAAAGAACTAGAAGCCCTTAAAGAGGAAACACAGAAATCCATTAAAGACTTAAGGAAAACACAATCAAACAGACAAAGGAAATGAACAAAACTATCCAGGAGCTAAAAGTAGAAATAGAAACAATTAAGAAATCACAAAAAGAGACAACCCTGGAGTTAGAAAACCTAGGAAAGAGATCAGGAGTCATAGATGCAAGCATAACCAACAGAATACAAGAGATAGAAGAGAGAATCGCAGGAGCAGAAGATACCATAGACAACATCGACACAACAGTAAAAG
>CM052704.1:103226991-103248649 GCA_028551405.1 Uromys caudimaculatus
TGGATTTCCGGGTATTGAACCATCCCTACATCCCTGGGATGAAGCCTACTTGATCATGATGAATGATCGTTTTGATGTGTTCTTGGATTCGGTTTGTGAGAATTTTATTGAGTATTTTTGCATCAATATTCATAAGGGAAATTGGTCTGAAGTTTTCTTTCTTTGTTGGGTCTTTGTGAGGTTTTGGTATCAGTGTGATTGTGGCCTCAGAGAAGGAATTGGGTAGTGTTCCTTCTGTTTCTATTTTGTGGAATAGATTGAAGAGTATTGGTATTAAGTCTTCTTTGAAAGTCTGATAGAATTCTGCACTAAACCCATCTTGTCCTGGGCTTTTTTTGTTTGGGAGACTTTTAATGACTGCATCTATTTCTTTAGGGGTTATGGGACTGTTTAGATGGTTTATCTGATTTAACTTTGGTATTTGGTATCTGTCTAGAAAATTGTCCATTTCATCCAGATTTTCCAATTTTGTTGAGTATAGGCTTTTGTAGTTGGATCTGGACCAGGGAAGATTTCTCAGCAGGAATATGATCATCTGGCCACTTTGTTACTTGTTTAAAATTTTAACTTGAAAATTTTTTGAATAGAGTGGATTTCTTGGTTCGGAAAAACGCAAAAGTTTTAGAAAGCTGCTTCTGGAATACTATGAGCTCAAGGTAACTGGGGTCTTGACGGATTGATGTAGGGATAGACAGGAGGGTGAGATCCACTGGAGTGGATGCTGCGTTAGTGGAGGCCACTGAGGAGGTGCTTAAAGTGAGGTTCAAACTCAGATGAGGGGGTGCTGATGACTCCAGTTCATATAATAATAGGGTTCTAAGAAAAATGATAGCTGAACATTTTTAATTTCCATTAATGCTGCTACTCAATTACATATGAGAAACCACAGCTTTGCTCTCTTCATTTTTGGCTATTGGTAAAGAAGATCCTCAGCCTTCAAATGAGTTTAAGGAGCTATTTTTACATTATTTAAATTGGTTAGCATGGGATGGAGAGATGGCTCAGTGGTTAAGAGCACTGATTGCTCTTCTACGGTCCTGAGTTCCAATTCCCATCAACCACATGGTACCTTACAATCATCTGTAACAGGATCTGATGCCCTCTTCTGGTGTGTCTGAAGACAGCTACAGTGTACTTATATACATTTTAAAAATTAAATAATTAATTCTAAAGTAGTTAGCACAGAAAACAGGCCGGCATAGAGATATGTATGATTTCATAAGCGGTGAAGCTGCTCTGGTCTGATGAAGAGGCTTAGTACCCGAGTGCAGTGCTTAATAAGACCCTAAGGTGTTAATATGAGCACTCACATATTTTACCTCTGTGATACAATTGCGTAATGCACAGGACTTATTTTCTCCATCCACTTCAATTACTTTAGTATATTGTCGCATAGGCAATCTTAGCGACACTCATCCCTCCTGTGATCCCGTACCTGACAAGAAGCAACTTAAAGGAAGGACACTGCCTGTGGGTGGTGCACTCACTGTAACACGTCTTTGAGTGTGAAGATTACTCACCCCATATTTGTGAGTTAGCTGACATACAGTGGCATTCTTAAACTTAGTAATAAAATGCAGAAGATGTGAGTATTTCCCTGTATTAGGAAAGCACTGCATCGCATTGTTTTCCTAAGTAGTATGTACAACACCAAGAGCACAGTGCTAGGAGAATCCTGTACAAGCTCATCTTCCACAGCAGAACAATAAAGTGAAATCAGAGTGCTTAAAGCATTAGAGAGTTCATCTCAGCACACTTGACAACATCAACAACAACAAAAAAAAGTGTATGTGTGTGTATGTGTGTGCATATACACACTTAAATATATTTTTATATTTGTATCTTCACAAATACAAAATGTGCTCAGTGTGATATTGTTGTCAGCTTATCCAGAATCAGCTAGGAGACAAAAGCTCCAGACATACCTGCAGGAGATTCGTTTCTAGGCATGCCTATGTGAGATTACATTGATGAGATTAATTGGGTGGGGGAGGGTAAAAGTAGGTGGTACCTTTTCTTGGACTTGGGTCCTGGGCTGAATCAAAAAGAAGACATTGTCTGAGCACTTTGCATGGGCGTTCATAACACTGTTTCCTGATCTTGGGTGCAGTATGAGCAGCTGCTTCAACATCTTGTTGCCTTGACTTTCTATCATGGTAGATTGAACTGTGAGATAAATAAACCCTTTCTTTATTATGTTGCTTTTTTCCCCCCTAGGATATTTTGCCACCACCACAACAACAACAAAACAAACAAACAAACAAACTACAGATACTCAGTATTTGTGATTTTGAATGACTCTACAGGTTTTTACAAAACGCACTCAGCTACATCCCTTTGTAGTATAATGTGATCACCTCTACGGTGTCCAGAAGTTCTACTTCATCTTACTGCTACCCATATAAGGATTTGTGTTGTGAGCAATGAAACATAATTACCAAGGACCAAAGGTCCTTAAGTAACCAAAATTGTTTTCTCCCTTGTCAAACATTCTAAGACAAAAGAAACCGCTTATTGTAATTCCACTGACTGTAACTAGGCCTGGCTCTTTCTCCTCTGCTATTTGCCAGTAACGCAGTTCTGGGTGGAAGATGGGGAGGCCTGACAGCCCTGTGTGTCCAAACATCTGTGCTCACTCAGTCTCTGCCTCTTGACAGTGTTCTGGGAAGGGTGTCCTTAGATGGTTTCCAGGACCTCACTACATGAGGGAGCTGTGGTCTAAGGTCCTGCTCCTTTGTGTTTTGTCTCCTAAAGCATGATGGGAAGAAAGACTTGAAGTATTTTGGGGTTTGGACAGAACTTTCCTTGTCTCCAAAACTCTTATTTTCATCATATTTTGTCAAGCATTTTGATATTTAATCCCCATTTTTAAAGAATCAAACCATAAAACATAACAGAAAATTCTGGAAATAACAAGTTTATAACATAATTTTAGTGACTAAAAGGCAGTATAGACAAGTCTCCTTGAAAAGTACAGACTAAATAGCATGTAAAAATTATTCAGATGTATCTTTGATTTTAGGTAATAATGTTGAATATTTATATGCAGACGACTTACTTTTAAAAAACATATTCACAGAATTTAACTCTAAGCAGTTTTTCTTCTAAAGTAGGTGATTCTAGTTTTCCGTAATATGGCATTCTGTTATTCTTTATAGAAGCATTCAAATGTGATTTTCTAAAGCATCTAATCTAAGCATTATCTTTCCTCATTTTTGAGAAAGACAATTAGATTGTTCACATCAAGCGCCTCGGCCTGCCCTCCATGCCGTCTTCTCTGCCAGCTACGGCATGATGTAGTGGGGTTATCTAACACAAGGCCATGGCCATGGGGCGCCTTGCACCAAGGGCAGTGTCTGAGGCTGTTCAAACAGGAAAGAAGGGACAGGTGTGGACATGTCCGTCCAGCACTTGAGTGGGACAGATTGGCCTGGATGTCACTGCTGTAAAACCACTGAACTTGAAGCTGTTCACAGTCCAGACATGGTGGCTGAGAAACTAAGTTCTCACTGGCAGCTGCTCCAGGCTTGCTGAGAGGGAGTGAGCAGCTAGACTCCTGGTTTGTATTATAAATACCACTTTGAAGGTATCTTTACTGAAAACAAAATTGCTTACATATTTTTAAGTATTTTCAGGATTCTTACTTTTAAAGACTGCATTGTTCCTGAAGACTACCATTGAGAATCTAGGATAATTATTTTTGAGAAACTAATGCCTCTTGGGCAGTCGTGATACACACCTAAAGTTTAAGGATTTATAAATAGTCTCCCCATTCTAAATTCTCTAAGCAAGTCCACTGAGATTCCAACGTGAATTTTATCTCTCATCATTTTTTTTCAGAATGTATTTGATTAATTCTTTTAGTCTTAGTGTTAAATATTTTCTTCCACCTGCTACCTTCTAGAAAGGAGGATCTGGGATCTGTCCTCTTCCTTAAGAAAGGAGCTGGGAAGTGCAGACTGAGCTCATTGACAACTTTTGTTTCAGCCTGTATGTTTTCCCTGCCATGGTGAGAAGTGCAGAGGGCAAATCGACCTTGCTTGGGTCATAACCTTTTAAACTATCACTTTTCTTAAGTCCCTTATGTGGGACTTTTGGGGAGGGGGCTCTGTTTAACACAGAGATAACCTTTCTTGGCAGTCAACAGTGATTATTAAGAAAGGAGATATAACCCAAACTTCTCATTAACTAGATGCATGGCTTCCTTTGTTCTTTTCCCACAATGGCACCCAAATGCAAATCCATATGTTGCTCTTCTGCTTAAAATACTTGGACCTTTCTTACTGCAGAATAAAGATTATCATAAACAGCACAGGCGTGCCCAAAACCTCCCTTTCATCTCAGGCTTACACTCCACCGCCTTGTCCTTCCTGCCTTAACTGGGCACATGCTTCCCCACTGTAAGCACAGAGTCTCTGCCTCGGCCTTCCATCCCACCTCCACCTGTCACTCCTCCATTCCATTTCCTGTCCTGACTTTTCTTTATTCTTCAGGATTTAACCTTGCCATCACTTCTGCAGCGAACGCCGCCCCCCCCATCATCCCAGACTGATGCAATCCGCCACAGCAGCTCATACATCTCTTTTACAGTTCTCTGTGGAACCATAGCTTTGTAACTTCCAAAGCTCTATTTTTATCCCTCTGACTAGATTTTAATTACTTAGTAAAGTGTGTGTGTGTGTGTGTGTGTGTGTGTGTGTGTGTGTGTGCCCCTGCTTAATGGATTTCCTAACCTAACAGTGATAGTCACTTAGAGCATCAGAATTCTAAAGTATAAGAAGCATAAGATATGGCTTCTTCTGGGGATATAAACTCAGAGTAATGGATATGTCAGCCAACTGTGCTAGACACATTAACCTGCAACAGAACAGTTCCCAGCTGGGACTGGCGACCTCTCACAGTTCTACATGGAGCTTGACTTAGCATCTACTTTGCAAATATTTTTCAGTATCAAATTTGCCCTGAGACAGTGGACTTTGAACTATGCCTGGTTGTGCTGGTGAACTTGATATCATACAGGCTGTAGCCATTGAGGACCATGGCTCAGCTGGGTCTGGATCACTTTCAGTGTCCACTGATGAGTACATCTCAAGCTCCTCTTCCTCGCTTTTTTCCATTTTATTTTGAAATTTAATTTTCTTCCTTAAAGGACCTCACCTTGTTTAGATAAAATCCTCGGGTGAACATGGAAATTTTTAGAAAACAGTTTTCCTTAAGCTCCCCATCAGCTTTCTTCGAGGTCACATTGCAGGCAGCATCAACATCCCGTTCAGCGCAGCTTTCACAACAGAAGGCGAGCTCAGCCAGGGCCCGTACACCACCATGCTGCACAGCTTCAAGGGGAAGGTCATTGTCATTGTGGGCCACGTGCCTAAGCAAACAGCTGAGGTAAGTGTGCCCAGAGATGTCCTCAACTGCTCCTGCCTACTGTCTAGGTTGTCGAAATGTGTTTCTTCAGAGTCAGTCACAGATAAGTCTAGCTGTACGGATCTGTCCATACTCTTACCAAGAGGAGCTCGACTCTTATGGAAGCTTCCTTCCCCTCCACACACCCTTCCTGTCTCTAATTTTCAGCATCAGGATGAATAGTAGGAGGCTTAGGAAACCCCAATGGTAACTGCTGATGTTGTTTGTCAGAAGTCTGTGTGGTAAGACCTTAGTTGTAAGCTGGGTGATCCTAAAAGGTGAGACTTAAGAGGTGGGCCTCATGGGAAATCCTGTGATCGGTGGAGGTTTGCCTATGTAAGGGACTGTGGGACCTAATGTGAAGACCAGTGGGAGTTCTACAGTACTACCATCCACAGTGGGCACTGACTGTAGGCCTTTGGGCTTCCTGCCTTTGCAACTATGAGCTAATTAAGCCTCCATTTTGTTATATGAAACATAAATTAATATGACAGCATAGGTTTTCAGGGGTTTTTTTATTGCTGGTTTTTTTTTTTTGAAATTTCAAAAACAGAAAACTTCTGTTAGAGCAGCAAGGCTGGAGCACAGGCTGTGAAGCCACCCTGGTGGGGTCCTGTTGGACTTGGGAGACTTATTTACCCAGAAACTCAAGGGTCAGGTGTCAGTGTCAGATCATGAAACAAGAAGGGAGCAGATTGACAGAGGAATTGAGTAATTCTAAGCAAACTGACAAATAAAAAGCACATGTAATGACCAAAATTGCCACCATGAGAGAGGGGTGGGGGAGGGAGAGAATGGAGCTTGGTATATATACAAAAGCCAAGCAGGGTTACAAACAGCATCCTCAGAGTCAGTATAGAGTATGACTGTTGAGCTGATGCAGAGCCCATCCCACCCAAGCCTTTCCAGGAGGTGGTAAAGACTCTTCCCTAGGAAAGTTGCAGTTACTAGGAGCTAGGGAAGACAGGCTGAGCTGTCCCAGATTTACACATCAAACAAACCCCATGGTGCTAGGGCAGAATGAATAACAAGTCCAAGGAAGAGTTGGCAATATTTGTTGGAAAATTAGGAATGGAGATTAAGTTATTCCCACCTAATTTCCCTTATGTCTCTATAAAAGGGACAAACCATAAATATGTTGGGGTTTTGTTTGTTTTTTAATGTGGGTAACATGAGAACCTGAAGACTTTTGGTCATAGGCTTTTTTAAGTATCCAAAACTTGGTGGACAAGATGGCTCAGTGGCTAAAGGTACTTTCTCCAAGTCTGACAAGGTGAGTCTAGTCCCTGAGATCTACATGGTGGACAAAGGACTTCCACAGGTTGTTCTCTGACTTCCACATGTGTGTGTGTATGCCTTTTCACTATTATCTTGTCTGCATTGAGGCAGGAGGACATCCACTGGGTGGTGCTACAATTGGATTATGTAAGTGGACAAAGGAAGCCGAGCATCCTGTATTCACTGATATCTTTCCTGACTGTGGACACAATGTTACTAGCTACTTCCAGCTCCTGCCACCTTGACATGATAGGCTATATATACCCTTTTACTGTGAGTCAAAATTAAATCCCTTCTTCATTGCTTTTGTCAAGTTTTTTTAATCATAGCAAAAGCAAAAATAGCTAAGACTAGCTAAGACAAGGTAGAATTATTCTACCCATCTCAAATGAGAGAAATTTGGATTTAATTTACCTAATGTGCCTGCCCAGAGCCCCAATCATAATCCAGGTCTTATCACTCTGTAAGTGCTGCCTCTAACTCAGCTCAAGAGTCTTGTTGAGTCTGAATGCTACCGTGTGTCCAGGCTTTTAAATCCAGTTCATTCTGACTTTATACACAACACAGCAGCTCATCCAAGGGCATGAAACCAAAGCCTCAAATAAACTTTACCAGAGTGTGGGTCCCTTTTCATTAAACGGTCACCACGTGAAAGAAAGTTTCTAACAAGAGGTTTAAAATTCTTTAAACTGCCAACTGCTTCCAAACATCCTAAACATATTAATCTGTGTCATTTATCTAATTTTGCCATACAGGTAAAACATATCTGTCAGTATATAGATTGTTTCTATTAAGACATCAATAATAGGGCTGGAGAGATGGCTCAGCGGTTAAGAGCACTGACTGCTCTTCTGAAGGTCCTGAGTTCAAATCCCAGCAACCACATGGTGGCTCAACAACCATCCGTAATGAGATCTGATGCCCTCTTCTGGTGTGTCTGAACACAGCTACAGTGTACTTACATATAATAAATAAATAAATCTTTTAAAAAAAAGACATCAATAAATATGTACAAACCAATAAATCTAAGTTCAAAATATGAAGGAAATATAGAAGAATGAAATATCACCTGTAGTATAGGATAGGTAACTAATGAATCATCTTATTCTAAATTAGCATCATGTTTATTAGAAGCTAAGTACTATTAATTTCTTTTTACATCCTTTTGCTGTGTTATTTATAGACAGTGATGATCAATCCAGTAACCAGTAGCTTATTTGTGATGGTTTTAAATTGAGATAAAGATCTATCTTTAATGATGTTTCTCATTAAAGGTCAAAGACTACTTCAGATGCTTACTTGTGCTGCTTCATATTTTCCTCTGCTCCCCAGATCCATACAGCAGTATAGGTGCTTCCCTCATAGCCCCTGGGTTAAATGCACGTCAGTTTGAAGCAGTGGAATTCCACTGTGTGTCTGTTTGCGCTGAGTATCTTCTCCTCACTGCTGCCCATCACAGAGCCATTCTCTGCCCTTCTTCATACCTCCAGCCCACAAAGGAAAATGCCTGTGGGTTCTAAATCCTACTTGTTCATCCAGCGAGAAGCTCTGAGAAGTTATGGGTTAAAGAGCAGGAATGCTTCTCGCATGATTCTCATATGAGTCCCTGAGTTATTTGTCTCTAGGAATGGTAACAAATTTTGTCTGTCAGCCTTGGTTAGCACTGCCAATGATAGTTCTCCTATATCCCCCTATTCCTCTGTAATTATCGCTACCTAAGTTTATGCTGAGGTCATGTTAGAACTGGAGCTGTCACAGGACAGTATTTAAAATATGTGAATTAGTAAACCTAGCTTTGATGCTATGCTGACTTTCTTACTAGCTGTGTTAATTTGGATAAGTATTTACTTCTTCATGTCATCATTTGTTCAACTACAAAGCAAATATAACAGTTTCAACCTCAGCATTAATGTAAAGGTTTTTAACAAGATATGTAAAGTTCTTGAGGAACCTAATAATAGTGCTCACTACATTTGTATATGAGTATTGTAGAAGATCTGGAGTTTGAGTTTAGGAGTATAGCAACAAAACAGGTACTGACTAGCCCAGCCCTGCCCAGCTTCCGAGCTCAGACAATGCACTGTGCTCAGGGTGGTGTGGCCATAGACTGATAAGGCAAGCATTCCCCCACAGATCAGTCTAAAGAAACAAGCACTGTCCATAGATGATAAAGGAGTCAATTAAAAACAAAATGACAATCTTATGTGTGTATGTATGGTCCCCAATATCAGCACAAAACAATGTAAAGAAATAAATACCAGGTGGTGAAGGCACATGCCTTTAATCACAGGACTTGGGCGGTGGGGGGGCGTGGAGGCTGACAGATTTCTTGTGAGTTTGAGGCCAACCTGGTCTGCACAGAGTTCCAGAACAGACAGAGAAACTCTGGAGACAGAGAGAAAGAGAGAGAGAGAGGGAGAGGGAGAGGGAGAGGGAGAGGGAGAGGGAGAGGGAGAGAGATATTGATTGAGTTCTGGTTTGGCTTACCAAATTAAACAGTTCCCAAAGCTGAAAACCCAAGATCCTGTGGACTCAGTGTCTAGTGAGGATCTGCTTACTAGTTCATATAGCCATCTTTTTTGCTGTGTCTTCTCATGGCAAAGAGGTAAGGAAACTCTCCAGAGTCTGTTTCACAGGGGCACCAAGGCTAGGGGTGTAGCTTAGTGGCAGGGCCCTTGTCCAGTGTGCGTGAGGCGCTGTGTTCAGTTTCTAGGATGGGGGTGGGGGAGATGACGGATGGGTAGGCAGCTGAGCAGACAGTTCATTTATAAGGGTTCTACCCTCAGGCTCCGATCACCTACCTGAGGCCTTTCCTCATACTGTTATCGCCACGGCTGTCAGAATGTGAACTTAGTAAGAACAATACAGACCCAGAGCACTGCACTCTTCTCTCGTTAGTACTGTCTCCCTTCTTGGCTCAAGCTCTTCCTACTAGTCTTGAGGAGATTATCTTACCACACCTGTGTGCTCAAAAGAATAACTGATTCCTAAAACACTTAAAGCCAATTGAGCATACAGATTGTCTCTATAGAAACCACTGTAATTCAAGATAATAGCTACTTAGTTCTTGAAATTCATGTATTTTAACATAATTTCTATGTGGTCTTTCTCTTATATTTTTAGAAAATGGAATACATGTCTTTATCATTGCTTTCAAACCTCTAGATGAAGACTGGGAAGCAGTCTTTGTTGGTCTCAGGTGACCCCTTCCCACGTTTTCAGCCTCTTTGCACTGATTGTGGCCAGCCTTGGACTTCCCCCTGACTTTTTCCATGCCATCCTTGTCACTGAACATCTCAGACTGTGGATTTATCTCATATGAGAAGGAAAGTTTTAAATATCGCAGCTCGAACATCGTATAAAAGTTAAGATAACAGTGACAACTCTTCTCCATAACTGTGGTTCACGGAATGGAGGGCATCCGCTTACTTTGACAGACCTATGAACTGGAAACTGTCCTGTAGCTCTTCAGAAACTACGTATCCTCATAGCTTTTCCTGTCCTCAAAGGTTTATGGAGTGACATGTCACCACCATCTATGTAGGAGTGTAGGAAAGGAGAGCTTACCCACTAGTCTAGACTCGGACCATCTGCTTACCATGCTTACTAGAAGTATTCTGTTTAAGGTGTGGTCAACTCCAGAGCCAGCTCATCCATTTTCCATAACAAATGCCAATCCATCCACTGGGCACTTACTTGCATGCCCTGCTAAAAGTTATCTTGCCCCAGTCTGTGTTATTCTGCCTGCCCACCCTGCCTCCCACCACTTAATTACTCCTGCCACAGGAATGTGTATGCTGAACAAGAACTAAGCGGGAGCCCTATCGCCTGACCTGCAGAGGTTGGAACTTGGCTGTGATCCATCACAGCCCTAAATGTTTTAAATCTGAGTTTTTATCACATACATTCTATGCATAGTCGACACCATGTGATAGGGCCAGGGCTGGCACACAGTGTGGGTTTACTGTTGTCAGTAGTCTAGTATAATATAAACAAAAGATGAAAAATGATTATTGCTGAAATTCACTTCCCAAATATACAGATCAAAGGGAAATAGACCAGAAGACTCCTTGGGCCTCCTGACACATAGTGTTATTAGATGGTGGAATTTTATCAGAAACGCTATTCTCTAACACGAGCCAGTATGCATTTTCTTAGGAATAAGAACTATTTCAAATAACTCTGCTATCAGATTTACTTTTTAAATTTTTGCTCTACAGAGAAGACTGGTGGGACTTAAATATTTTAATATATAATATATAATTTAATGTGATATTTAATATGCAGAAATATTTATACATGTATGGTATCTCTAAGAGAAATACAGTTACCCTTGATTGGCAAAAGGGTATCTGACCTAATAAATATTAAGACTCACTGGCTGTGGGCCTAGATCATGGGTGCATCTAGGTGTTTACCAAGTACTACCTTACATCTCATTTGTCTGCTTCTTAAATCTGAATTGTATATATTGTAAATGTAACTTCTTCTATTTAGAAAAGTAAATAAGGGAAGAGGAAGGAAACTATTTGGTTCCAGAATTTCTATAGACCAGAGCAAAGGAAGCAGTCTTCAAAAAGAGGCTGGCTCACATTGTCTGGGATTAGACCGAGAAAGGCGGGGTAGAAGCAGGACAGACAGTGGAGAGTTAAATGGCTGTAATCTAAGGCACACTAGGGCATGTGGAGGATGCCTGCTGTCTTTATTGTTCAAGATAACCTTTCTGTAGCCCAGGCTGGCTCAAACTTATAACAGTCTCCTGCTGCACCCTCCAGGGGTGAACCTCCAAACCTGGCCATTGAGAGTTTTCAAGTGTAATACTACTGGCATTATATATATTATACATCTTTTTATTTTTAAATAATTTATGTGTTAAATAGTACAGTTTCCAGAATTTGCACCAAAGAGATAAAAGGGTGATAATATTATATGGGAGCAATAATGAAATAAATTCAGTGTAAATTATGATCATTAAGCTGAGCTGTGGGTTCATTTTACCATTCTGGTCTGTTCTCATGTGTTTAACATGCTTCTTAATAAAAAGGAAAAGAGAAATAATGAGAAGAAATGAAGTTCAGGTAGCAAGTATAGAAAACAATAAGTTAAAATACAGAAATATTTAAATTTAATTCACTATAGTTAGTCATGTAACTCTCTATGTAATACAAACTGTTAAAAACTATTTAAGACAGACTCCTAGTAGTATCAAATTTTTCTGATCCCAAAAGTAGGTTGTTCAAAACCAGAAACAATGCTTAAAAGCTTGGTGTAACCCTAATATATACCATATTAAGAATTTCAAATCTCATAGGCACTATTAGAATAGTTGTCTACAAAATTATGTAATAAGTTTTCTTATAAACTCTCGCCTTTTTAAATGAAGAATTAGAATTTTCTATTAACTGTGGTTTCAACATCCATGCCAAATTCATGTTGAAAATCACTTGTTATTAGCATTCTGACATGTAGAACCTTTAAGATTCTATCCAGCATACTACTCATGAGAAAGTGCACTCGTCCTGGGTTGGTTACCATGACAGAAGGCTCCTGATAGAAGGGAAGGTTGGCTTTCTGCCATGTTAGATGCACGAGAGGTTCTCACCTGATGTGGCTCTTCAGTATTGAACTTCCCCTGTTCCAGAACTATTTAAAAGTAATCTTTCATCACAAAGTACCTCATCTGTGATACTCCATCATAGCAGCAGAAGTAACACTCCTGGGGTGCCCTGCTATGTCCTGTGCTTTTCATAGTTGCCTGTGGCAAGGTATGATGTGGCTACTGGACCATGGCCTCCCCTTCCTGGCTTTGCAGTATTGCTGCTTTCCTTTCTGAGTGAATTTCAAAGGAAGAAAAAGTAGCCACTTCTTAGTTGTCACTATATATCATTTCTGGAAAAACTCACTTCACATTTTATAAAGTACAAATGAACTCCAGTAAGTAAAATGAAATACATGAATACAAAAATAACAGGGATAGCGCACTCACCTCATTACGGGAAGTAAGGATTTGACTGAAGGATGGTATTCAGAATTACATTGGCCATGTGGTGATGGGAAGAAGCCAGTGCTCTATTTGATGTGCCATTCCAGTGTCTTGCTCTGACCCTTACCAGATCTCATATGCTTCTCATTGTTGTTCGTAAGATGTCCAAGTCTACTCACCAAGACCTTCAGGAACTGTCCCAGAAATGTCTTCAGTGATCCAGGAAACCATTGTGCTAGTCAGAATTGGTGTTGCTGTGATGAAGACTTGAGAAAACGGGTGAATTCCTTATCTGGGCTCATAGATTCACAAGTGGGCCCATCATGTAAGGGCATTGACTGAGCAGAGCCACTTTCAGCAGAGAGCCCAGGGAGCAAAGAGAAGGAATGTCCATTTTCCCCTTTACTCCTGGACCCTCAGTCAGAGAGATACTACTGGACACTTTCAGGGCAGGTTCACACTTCTAGTCATCTATGGAAGTTCCCTCGTGGACCCACCCAGAAATGTGTTTAATCTAGGCGCTTCTCAGTCCCATCAAGCTCATAGGCAGGATTCATGACCGCAGCATGTTCCCATAAATTTATCTCTAGCTAATACCACAATTTACAACAGAGAAATCTTTTTCTCATCTCAGACTTGTATGATTTAGGAGTTTGCCAAATTCTTCAAAATTGGTTAAACAATTCACATGCATTACCAATGTACCATGACCTCATACTGCAATACTGAATGTGTGCCATATTTTCAGCATTCCAGAGTGCCAAGAGGACTCATGAGGCTAACGGCTTCAGCCTCCACTCAAATAAGTACATAACCCCAGCTCCTTGTTACAGTATTCTTGCGAGTTCCCTCGCTCAGTACCATGTCCATCCAGAAGTAGCATTGTTGGGGAAGTTAGGTCCGGGCAAGTCAAGTGGATAAGACAAGGCTTCTCTGGTTTTGAGCAGTGTGTTAGTTGCCCTGTCTCCAGGATGAACCTCAAACTCATAAAGCCAAAGGTTAAATCAGGCAACTTAGTTGTCCTTCTGTGGTGGCTTGAATGAGAATGGGTACCCCCTCTGTTCCTCGCCTAAATCTTACTGAATCTGGGCTTTTTGTTTGCTTGCTCTGCTCATTTGCTTGCCATTTAGCTTTCTGCAGGAACCCATTCGTGCTTCACTTGCACCTTATCTGTCCTCAGCTTATCGTGTCCTGGCCTTATTTAACCTCAAGTACTCTATGGCTACTCAAAAATTCCATTTCACTCATTCTCATGCTCATAGAACTTGATTTCTTTTGGACAAACATACCTATCTCTAGTCCAAGCTAAGATGCAAGATAAAGAAGGAAAACAAAATGTAATGGCACCTACAAAAGCCTGCCATGTGCACACACTGGTTTGAGGTGTACTTACCCAAGCTCTAGAAGTGCATACCAGTACCTGTGAGTACCGACAAGAGTTAGGATAAAAACATAAGACCTTCATCCATGCAGTCTAAACGTCTCTAAACTTTCTCCCACCAATATCCAGATCTGTCTTTTCTTATAGACCTTGGCTGTACAGCCGCATTCTTCCACCTAGGACTGCACTCTAAGTATTGGAGTTCTGGGTACCAGACTAACCAACCTCAGTGAATCCCATTATTCAGTATTGGTTTCTCAATACTGGTTGTCATTGGCATCAGCTAGGGTAGGCTCTAAGCAAACAACTGCTGCTGGAGTTCAGCCTCAGAAACTCATTACTAGTCTGGCATAAACCTAGATACTGCTACTTACTGATAGCACCCAGACAGTTCTGCTGATATCATCCTCAGCCCACTGGAACACCCTGAACTTCCATCATGGGTACTGCTCAGTATGTCCAGCTGTGGTGTTCTCCTGTGGAGTCTACAATCTCCAGACTTTACCTTTAGTGCCCAGGCCCTCCAGCACCTCTGATGCTGCTGAAGGTCTGCCCTGAGAAGAGGGGAGGAGAGCAACCTTTGCCTACATGTGTGACTCTCCCTGTCCCACTACAGATCGCCATGATGATTTGACTTTGTATCACACTGAGAGCCACACCCAGCCTCTTCAAAGCCTTTTCTTTTCTAACCTTAAGCTATCACTGAAATACTGTATCATCAGTGTAGCAACTTTTGCCGTCAAATTTGAATTCCTACTTGCTTCAGGAGTCAGTAATGAAAGAGTAATGAAGTGGGAAGGCGGATAAAACAGCTTCCCCAACACGTTAAATTCAGAAACTCATAAGTGCCTAGACAGCTGCTTTTGCAATCCCATACTGCATCCCATTAATTGTTTAGTTACCATTTCCTCCATTCATAAACACCCCAAACCTAGAACAGCGTAGAGTACTGACTAGATGCTCAGGGGAATATATGACTAATAAATGAACAAGTAAATGAGCAGATGGAAAGGAAGAAGGCTGGAGTGGAAAAGATGGAGAGATGTAGCTAGCCACTGTTCTGCTACAGGACCTGTATTAAACATGGATGATTGGAACCACAAAGAATCAGAGCCATTGCTTTCCCCCCACTGGATTGTAGCTTGCATGCTGTGAAGGCAATCTGAACTGCCCTGTCTCCTGGTGCTCCCATTCTGCCTCCCTTTTCCGGCCACCCACACAGCAGCAAGCTGACTGTTTGAGGCTGCTCCTCTGCCTATTTTGCCGTCCCAGTTTCCCAGCTTTACAGCGACTCTATGTTCCGTCCGTCTACAATAGAAGTCTTACCAGCTTTACAGCATTAGTTAAGAGTGCACTAGTCCCCTCTACTCATTTGCTCACTTCCAGAGTGTTCATAAGCGCTGAAAGCTAAGGGCTTACCCACAAGGCCCTTTTGGTAATGCTATGCATCTAGGGTTTCCACCTCCATGGTAATTGTACTGCTGCATGTGAGAAGCGCAGCTGTGTCAGTAATCACGGTGTGAGACAGTGCTGCCTCCGCATGCGGGTGGATGAACCTGGTGCCGCTGTTCTTGAGGACTGGGCTTCAAAGACGAGTGAGCAGCAGGGCAGGGAGATGAGCTCACTGCGGCCTGCATACATGACACTTCTCAACATGCAGTAGCAGTTTCTCCAGCATTGCTTATGACTATAGATTCCCATCTGGATTTGAACTATAAACGGCCACTTGATTCTCCGGGTCTACAGAGCATGGTGGAGAAAGAGGCATGGTTAGCAGTACTGAAGTCCATTTATCTGTCGTCTCTTTGCTGTAAGGAATGCTGCCATCACACTGTGGCAGTATATACTCTGCCTACACACTGACACCTTTATTCTTTTGTCTTAAGACATTATTTTGTACAATTGTCCCTGGTCTACCTGCCTTAGACTCATGTAGGGAGGTTTGAGGCGATTGATATATATAAATATATCACAATATATATATATATTGTGTGTCTTCATGGGCTTATGCACCATAGAAGAGGTATCTTTTAAAGTATACATCTTTGAGCCCCAGGTCAATAAAACACAGTCTCTGGGACTGAGACCTTGAACTTACCCTGACCGAACTATTTCCTAGGTGTAGACCACTGTGCCAAGACCTAACTATTAAACATCAAACACACATAAGAAGCTTTCCTTACAGCAAAGGGTTTCATGAGCAAGCCTTCCTTGCTCAGGTACACAGTGAACAGGAAAAGGCAGTCAGGACCCCTAGAGAAACAGTGTGGGCTACAAGCTATGAAGGAGAAGGAAGGGGAAGAAATAAAGAGTAGGTGAGCCAAAGGAAAACCTCCCTCCATCATCATCATTTAGTTTAAATTAGCAAATGTATCTTGACTCCTAGTCATGTACCAGACACTAGGAATTAAAAAAAAAAAAAAAATTAAAGTAGAACTAAGTCACTTCCCTCAGGGAGGTTGCAGGTAAAGGAAGCTCTTGAAAGGAGTAATTTGAATAAACTCGTTAAGACCAAAAACTGAGGCTCATGAAGTAATCTTTGAGAGCTAAGAGAAACCCTAACAGAGAAAGTAGCGCTGCATGGAGAAACCAGTCTAAGCCTGGGACAGGAAAACAGGTAGTGTGTCCTTGCTCAGGAACGCAGTGAATAGGAAAAGGCCAAGTCTGGCAGAAGTCTGGGTCTGCATGGCTTTTACAGAGTCCTGTGTGCCAGGCATCCAGAAGAGCTCCTGGGTGCGTCCTTATGTATTTCCAGTTGATCTCAAAATGTTAATTTTGTTGCTTCAAAAACATTCTATAGCCGGAATGTGGCCCTGAGACATTCTACACAGAATTGTGATAATTTTACCATAAAATCAAAACGTCTTCAAAATAGATTTGGGACTGCTGTAGCTATCATGGAAGGTTACAGAGTAACAACAGAAAGGAATAGCAGTAAATCTCTGAGAGAGAAAGGCTAACCAGCTAGGAAGAAGCTTGTTCTCTCTACAACCTTTACACTGTGTTGAAATTACTTACAGTGGATACTTCTTAAAGGAAATAAGAGAACAAAGAGGCATGTTTATTCCATAACAAAGCTTTTTTGTTAGAAATATGTGATTTAACATATACTAAAAGAGTATATAATGTATACTAAATGAATGAGCTATGCAAAGGTGACAACAGTGAACTACTGCTATAAAAATACCTTTGCCTCTCCCGGCCTGATACACACAGGATGTGAAGGAAATTATCTGGATGATTCCTGTAATACTGTCCTCTCCTTGCAGTTTGCAGCTCATCTTGTGAAGATGAAATACCCAAGAGTCTGCATTCTAGATGGCGGCATTAACAAGATCAGGCCAACAGGACTCCTCACAGTTCCCTCTCCTCAGATATGAAGGACCGAGTACATGGCATCACCCCCTCAAAGCCCATCACACTGAGGCACAGGTGGACATCCAGACCACTGCATTGCCAAGTTTTCTCATGAGAAACTTTCGTAAATCATGACTCAAATGGTCGCCTATCTAGGCAAGAAATTTGATTGTACATGTATTGCTGAGAGGATTTTCTTAATAGTGAAATCTGATCATGACATTTTTCCACACTGCCACATAAAGCCAGAGGAATTCAGCTGACAGGGCAGATTTAGCACTATCAAGAATCTAAGATGAACTGAGAAAGCTGCTGTCCACTGCACTGAGCAGACTGTAGACCATTGTAAAGAGTGGTAGCAGCATTCAAGAGAATGGAACTCCAGAGCCAGCCATAGCTGATAACATATTTGTCCACTTCCTAGAGTGGGAAATTCAAAGAATGGCTCAAACAGCTTTTCTGATCTATCATGCTCAAGTCTTCATGAACAGAGACTACTTCCTTACCTGCCCAGTGGGGCAGAGCTGACATCTTCTACGGCTTTACCACAAGCGTTTCTTCTTATGAATACAAAAATCTCCTTAGACTGAGGCAGCATGCACAGGTCTAAGCCAGGTGGCTTCTCAGTGTTGAGAGGGAAAATGGACACAAGCCCCTGTCCCTCACCAAGAAGCTATCCCCAGGTGATAACCACTCACAAAGAAAAATTAGTTTCTCCAAAGGAGTCTCACTGAAGATACAAACCACACTTAAGAGTCAGGTCCCATGTCCAGCAGTAGATGGCCAGCACAATCTGAACTCACTTATAGTTTTAGAGATTTTTTTTGTCTGATATTGCTTTGTTTGGGCATTTTTTACCTTTATTTGTTCTTATGTGGTATTGTTTCTGATTTTTATTTCTGTGTATGTACATATTTGTGTATTTCTTTGTGCTGTTTTTGTTTGTTTTATTCTGGTTTGTGTTCTAACTAACGACAAAGAAGGCATGGAGTTGGAAGGTGGCAAAGATCTGGGAGACAATAAGGTAGAGGAAACTATGATCAGAGTATATTAAATGAAAAATTATTTTCAATTAAAAAAAAAGGCTCCTCTGCTCTCATCATTACTCCTGCAATCTAGAAGGAAAGAAATGAAAGAGGGAAGGCAAGACAGAGAGAAGGCAGAAATGGGAAGAAATGGGAAGAAACATGAGCAGGGGAGGGAAAGAAGAGGCTTTCCCTTCCCTTCAAAGACAAGGCTGACACTGGCACATTCCCTCCACTGCCAAAATGGAGGCCAGCCTGGATGCACATGGCGGCACCAGTGAACAATGAGGGAAGCCGAGATTGCAGCCTCTGGCTGAAAGCCATCTCCCCAGCTCCAAAAGCCTGACTACAGTGTGAGGAGAAGAAAACATGTACTGCGAGCCAGCCAGCAGCCTCTGCCCCAATATTTGAAAAATTAGGTCCTGAGCTCTACTGAATCTAAAAATCCACTTTTGTGTGAGACCACACACATGGAATCAGAAAATCTAAGGCATTTCATCATTTGTAAGAGGAACTTTTTTTTCAGATTTCTGAAATGGGAACATATATAATTACTGAAATACGTCCTTTGTCTATTTTCAGTATTGTTTCAAAAGTGTTCACTCTTCATAACTTCTATTCTTTGTCAGTGCGGAGACTGTCTACTCTGAACATTTGCACAAGAACCTTAAGTTTCTGGGCCGTGATTTTATTCTGCTACTGTTGCTGTCTATTTTATTTGCATCTGTTTTTAATTTTGTGAGTACATACATGTGGGTGCAGGTACCCATGCGTATGGTGTCATCTACTTATTCTCCAACTTTTTCTTGGTATTTTTGTTTGGGGCTGTAGACTAGAATGTTAATTAGCTCACCAGTAGGCCACGCCTGGGGCCCTGCTGCACCCAACTTTCAGCACTAGGATTGCACACACCACCACCGTGCCCAACTACTTAGCTGGGTTCTGGGCATCTGAACTCAGGTCTTTATACTTAAGAAGCAAATACCCTACCCACTGAGCCAGCTCCTCAGCTTGCATCTTTATAAAAATATACTTTGCAAACCATAAAATTCACCTTTTTATTCTAGGCGATTCAGTCATTTATTATATTTATAACATTGTACTGTAGTTACTGCTAGTATTTAATTCCAGAGCATTTTCATGACCCAAAACCAAAATACTGTATTTGCAGCCATTTTTCCAATAACCTCTACTTGGTCTTTGTTTTCATTTTCATGCCTGGAATAAGACAGGGACTTGACTTCACTTTTCCATGAAGATATCCAGGTCAATTAAATTATACTTGGTTATTCACCAAATATCTTTTGAATTATATACTATGTAAGATACTAATGTGACCAATAAGTATGATTTTGTGATTTTTACATAGTTTGTAAAGGAAAACAAATAGAATTAGAAAAAAATGACTACCATTGTCTAACACCATTTTTTGACCAACATGAAACTTGTCAGTGCTCCTGGTTTTCCTTCGGTCTTTGGTGGTTTAACTGTCTCCACAATAAGAATGCAGCACTGATAATCAACTCAGAAGAATTGTTCTGGGTCTTACCTTTCTCTAACTGATAAGGCAGAGAAGGGGGGAACAAAGGGGCCCAGGTTTGACTGGGTAGAATGACAGGTGGGAGAGGGTGAAGACATGAGCATTGTGAAGGAAACTCGAAGAATTGTAGTTCACCTCCATCAGGATCTCTCATGTGATGTTTTCTTAAAACATAACACATTTAGTCTTGTTCTAAATGATGGGGAAGTGTTTTAACAGAGAAGTTTTAAGTAATATTTAATATTCTCAACTATAACATTCAGGATACCTATGATAGTTAATATTGTCAACTTGACAGTGTCTACCCTTACCTAGGAAACACTCTTCTAGGCATGTCTGTGGGGGAGTTTCCAGATTGGAAAGTGAGATGAAGTTGATTGAACTGGGATGCCCCGCCCTAACTATAAGTGGTCCTGTTCTAGTAACTGAGGTTCAGGATGGAAGAGAAAGAATGCTGCCCACCATCAGTCATCTCCCTGTGTCCTGACTGAGGATGTGATGTGACCAGCAAGCCCAAGCTTCTGTTATCACAACTCTCCTTCTGTGATATACTGTATTCTAAAACTGTGAGCGAAAATACCCCTTATCCTATGCTGTTTCTGTTAGGGTATTTTACCCCAGAAACAGGAAAAGTAATACAGCATGCTAACATGTGGCAGATCATATCAATAAAGTTGACCTTAGCAAGTGTTTCTTAAAGTAAACCTGTGGTGTGTAGGATTCCTTTATGGTATATTATTGACCCCTACTCTGTCACTATTAAAACCATTTCTGGCACCTATAGTCTCTTCTACCCACAGTGCCCTTACCACCATCTTTAGCATCACACACACACACACACACACACATTTATTCTTCATGATCCAACAACAGTAGCATCTCTTCAGTCCTCTCTGATTTCACCATGCTTTATTAATAGCCTCAATTCTGACAAGATATTCTATTCATGTTTCTAGAGACATACATTACATCATTTTGCTATTATCTGTTCACATTTGAGTTCCATATTAAAATAGGAGCTACATTCAGGTCAGTGACCATGAGCTTCAGCACCACAGCTCATTGGAGATGCTCAGTTAGTATAGAATTGAGCTGAATCTCTGGGTTTTTTTAAAATGTATATGAAAGGAGAAAAAAAATCGCATAGTAATTTTTTTCCTTCTAAATGTATCTAGAACCCAATGGCATATGAATAAATTGGCATCCCATTTTACTAAGTATGAGATTCTACTCAGCTCTTTGATAATTCTATAAGTTGCCACAGATAACCTCTGACATGGTGAGTTAAATGAGTTCCATCCACTTTCCAAAATACATATATTGCATGACATTTTTAATATATAAAATATCTAATACTTAAGATTGACAGAGAAATACTCATGTCAGAAATGAAAACAAGCTCCTGAGTAACCCCTGTGCAGACTAGGCTTGGCATGCAAGTCAGATGCAGGCCAGGTCCACCCTGCTCTGTACTACTACTGAGCTAGCTTCCCTGTCAAGATGCCTGAGAAAGTGCACCATGGAGAGGAATAGGTGGAGAACTTTGCCTTTCAGGCAGAAATTGTTCAACTCATGTCCCTCATCATCAATACTTTCTATTCAAACAATGAAATTTTCCTTCGGGAGTTGATCTCTAATACTTTAGACAAAATTCACTTTGAGAGCCTCACAGACCCTTCCATGTTAGA